>CM062812.1:539353556-539953556 GCA_031772625.1 Pinus tabuliformis | reverse complement strand
CTGGGAGAAGCTGTAATCAGTTGACCTTGTTCCTTTAGGGGTTGGAACAACAATTTTAGGGACTTAGGAGCCCTTGGTTTATGGAAATTTTATGCTTGGGGTTCCAGTGCCCAAAAATGTCTATAACAGTTGCCCCCTAAAGCATGAGGTCGTTAATATTTTTTGACGTCGGGTGAAATGCTTTATTATGAGGATCCGAAGTTCTTTCAAGCTGGGAGGAGACCTGTAATAAGATACGATATAATACATTATCTTCATAATATTTTCATGATCTAGCTGAGGCAGGCATTCCCATGCTCAGCTTTATAAATTCATTTTGATTTACATAGGACAGAAAATCGTCGGAGTGTAGACTGATGATTCTGGAGGAGCCATAATCCCATAGATTGGATGATTATCTGTGAAGCAATGATGTACATTTGATGTCTTTATTTTCCTGAATATATATCGCAGCCCAGATGGATGAAACTAGATCTGGGGTCTTCAATCTCATTCAATCTTCACTCAAAGTACAAGTCAATCCATGTGAGAGATGTTCTGGAGTCGAACATGGAAAGACATTGCCTGATTACCAGCCAATGATGTAAGCTGTTAACAGGCACGAGAGGAATCACCGATAATGATAATGATCCTCAAGGTATTGTAGTACAATTCACGTGGTGTGAATAAAGGACTTGGCATTGAACACCACGCAAAATCTTTCGGCCGAAGGTCATTGATGTAAACCTGTTGCCGGAAGTGAGAAACTTGCCATTGAGGCATGCAAGCTTCAAAGTACTGAAAGGGGTGTTCCTAGATCGACTTCTTGGATAATGAGCTAACGTCGACAAGAAGTGATCCGTCATAAGAGGGCCTTAATGAATCCCACATCAATGACACGGAACGTAGCAAATGATTTTAATAGAGGTGAAAACGATCTGGTGATATAAGGTTCAGGGTGGCGGTCATGAAAGAATGGAGCATAAATGTATTGCAGCAGGTGAGACATAGGTGAATTCTCTGAGTGACTTCTCTTGAACATATCGGCGACACTGACATGATGGATTGGTAACATTAACCCCAAATGTGGATGGCGTGATGTGACCATGGTGATGTGACAGGTGGATGAAACAACCCAACCCGACTTGGATGCGGAGTGAAAGTGTCATGTTCAAGCGCGACTTGCTACCAACAAAGTTTCTTCAAGTTTTCTTCCCAATTTTTCCCCAGTCATTGCTGACCAGTACCTCTTTATTTTTGTCAAGCTTGAGGAGGATAACATATGGTTGTTCTATAATTTTCCCTTCGGGCAAACCCATCGCTATGTTTTAACGAGCCTAGCGATAGTGAAACTCATTCTTGTCTGCTATGGACAAGTTTGTTGCTATTAGGTTTTAAGGAGTTTAACGACAAAGATAACTCGGTCCTTTTATATTTTAGAGATTCTGAAAAGGGATGTAAAGGAAACTCCAAAAATCCTTTTTCGTCATTTAATCCCTTAAGTTCGAAAAAGTATAAAACAATACAGAAGGGATGAATTTTCGATACTTTTAACGAGCCGAACAAAACAAGCGCTCGATCTTTTTGTGTAATAATCCCTCAGTTCCAAAAAGATTAAAATCTAAAGGAGGGATAACACTTCCAGTCCCTTTAACGAGCTGGAGAGGCCAATGGCTCGGCAATCTTTTCATATTTTACGAGTCAGTTGAAAAGAGCTTAAAGGAGACTCGTCTTTGAGGAACGAGTGATAAAATTGGGTAGTAGCTGATTCCAGGTAAGGTTTGGAATTTTCCAATCACGGCAGTGTTACAATGATGGCTAATAGGATCAATCTTCCCAGCTGTTCCTCAAAAGGGGTAAACAATCAAATGGCGGTGAATGATCGGCCAATATAGAGTGGAGGTGATGATGAGAACACGACCAAGGCTTTAAAGGTTGAAGTACTACATTCACGATGGTTATTTACTAGGAATTGGTTCATTTTTTATTGAGCTTAAATGCTGGGGGAAACATTTGCTCATTTCTTATGTTTATTTTTTAACGAGCATGAACTCCGCGTTAAAACAGCTTGATTAATCCAGTCATATAATAAGAATGTCTCATATATAAAAACAAAAATTTTTCAAATCTTTGCCCCACATCCTTTCTTTATGCAAGTTAGGAAACGACCAATCCTATGAGTTTAAAGGGTTAGAGGACCTATAAATTTAAAAAATAAATGGTCGCTCTTCGCTTGCACGCCAAAAGGTTTGCATGCCCCCAGGTATAAAATAGAGTTTCAAGGTCACGTCTTATTCTACCGACAAAACATTTGTTTTATCAGGAAAGGTCTACCTCTTTCAGGTTACCAAAGATTGTTTTATGTACACTGAAAACAAAACACTTCTTCGGCGATGCCTACTGAAATAGACAAAGGCGAGTGGTGCAAACGCCTCCACCCACATAACTTTGATGAGGGAATCTTGTTCCAGTCCAACCCCCTTTTCCAATTGCGGACGGGAGTGTCAGACTAGTCATATATCCTTTGCGGAAACCTACACTATACCTGAAGTTTTCCTGCCGAAGCAAACCAGGGTGCATGCCCCCTGGGTTTCAGTCATGTCCCTCGAATCACTCGCGCTCATCAGGTGGACGGACTGGGGATTGATGAGACATTCCTTACATGAAAAGACTATTCAGGGATGGTATATGACTATTTGCTATGCGTGAACCAGGGAATGAAAGCTGGTCTACGAGCTTGACCACTCTTCCTTCGTGCGGAAAACACATTACTCTAAAGAGTGATGAGACAATGGCTCCCATGGAATAAATATAGTCTTGTCCAAGGAGTAGATTATAATCCAGGGGTCCTTGGACTACCATTACGTTCATGTGAACGGTTTTCCCTCTCAATGTTATGGGCACATTGGGAAGGATCCCTAACGGTCGACTGGTTCCTTTGTCAAAGCCTGTTAGATTTCTCATCTTAGGCAAAAGCGATGGCGAACCAAGCGCTTTCCAAGCAGTCGAGGAAAGGATACTCACAGAAGCCCCTTCATCTATGATGGTACCGGCCATAACCATTCTATACTTGAGCAATGATTCAGAATGGTACACTAGCTGGTAAACGGGGTCTGCCTAGCTAATTCCAATCGAAGGAAACAACTAGGTTGCTTGGAGGTGGGACCGAATAGACGGCCGGGTACGACTCTGACGAACTTCCTTCCTGTGGTAAAGGAATGGGTAAATTTCTCCCATGTTCATCGGAGTCTGTGTTTACAAAAAGAATTTGGACGTTGTCATCCTTGTTCTCTTCGATGACTGTATCATCTGAAGATGAAACCTTTGAAGGAAAGACCGGGTCAACTACCACCTCGACCTTTTGACTTTCGTCTGGTATGGGTTCAGATGGTTCATCTTCAATGATAGATGCTTCGGCTGACCACCTCGGCTGGTCAGCCGGATTTTCAACTAGTGACGAACTCGGTAAGAGTTTTTTATATCCAGGAGGAAGTCGTAATGGTGAAACCGGACGATCGTCCAAAACTCTTTTAGCCTCGTTTAAGAAGGGAGAATGGTGGATGGTGTGATCACCTTCACACAACTTACAAGGAAATTTGCACTTTCCTTTTTGTCCAGGGGCTTCACTTTCACTAGTCGACGGTGTGTTTTCAACATGATCATTAGAGGTTGACGAGACCGGGTTGTGCAAATGAGGAGACCAATCCCTTAAGATCCGTGGGATGTAAGGACAATCTCTACGATAGTGGTCTCCCTTGCAAATGACACATTGCGATTTAGGACTGGTCGGTGCAGTGTGTGGATTTTCGCTAGACGACACTTGGTTGCCCATTTTCGCCTTTGGCTCCTTCTTCTTCTTGTCTTTCTTCTTCTTTTCCTTCTTCTTCTTAGGTACTTGATTTTTGGCTTTACCTGCCTCATCAAGCGAAGAGGGAGGAGGAGAGGAAGAATTGGACGAAGTAGAAGGTTGGGGGGTAACTCTGGAATTGTCTAGTTGTTGACTCGATTGATAAGGAATTGCAGTGTTCTGAACGACGGAGGTTGAGAAAAGACATACGGGAAAGTCGATTGTCAATCCTGGAAGCGACAATGTGGCCATATGGGGTGCACCAACACCTCCCCAAGAGGAGAAGGGAATAGGATTTCCTCCAAGGGGAACTCCTTGGTTGGTAGACTCCATTTTCTCAACCTAAGACCAACGTAGGAAAGGTGATGATTATTCCGTTTAAAATAAATTTTAGACGCTTTGACACAACCTGTTTTTTTCAATTCTAAAGAGTCGAGAAAAAACCAAAGATGACTCTAGTCGCCTTCGATTTTTAATGAGCCTGAAGTGACAAGTGCTCATATGGACCTTTTCTGTTAAGGAGTATGAAAAGGAACGAAAGGGACTGCTCTGGAAATCTAGGTAGAGGGATTACCAAAGTGGAGGAATCACCCAACCAACAGTGAGAACAACAGTTACCAGGCTTTACGACGCCGGAATACGTCTCTAGCCTAGACTTATAGATGTTGTGCGTTAGGTTCCAAAGCGTTGTTAGATTCATTAAATTTATTTTATAGTTGATCTTGCTTAAGAAATTTGCCTTTCAGGTTCACCGCATGATGTAGATGTACAATTCCTAAAATGCAACCTAGGATGATAAACAGTCGTTTTATCTTCTTTGTGCAATGAAAATCCTAGCTACTAAGGAAAGAAAGCTAGAATTCTTTCAACAAAGAGCAAAGAGCACACACTATATGCACTGTCCTAAATCAAACCAATCAAACAGTCTAAATGAAAATTCACATGCATGTATTTAATTTCAGCCTTCTTAATATTTGAATGATAAAAAGAAAGCTAATGCGCAAATCTGAATTATTTTTCAAAGCGTCAATTACTAACAAGTTTCTTTTCAAAATGGAGACAATGACAACACTTTGCGATTTGGAAATGAAAACTTGCTTTCGACACTAGAAAAACTACTAATTCAGATCAAATACAATAGTAACAGGGTAATCGACTATCAAGAGCAATCAGATTCTCTTCTATGACTGGAAATGACACTTGCAACACTTTCAAATCAAGAAACGACAGTACAATTACGTTACTTTTTTGCAAAGGAGAACTGAAAATGACTCAAAAAATACACAAACTCATTTACAGTTCTTTTCACAATGGAGGTGGAATAAAAACAAGGAAAGGGGTTTCAAACAGAGGTGTACTGACTACAGGCAGCAAAATTCTTGAATAGATCTGAAAAGAGTGAACAGAAACAAAAATTTAGGAACAATGCCTAGTCTGATTAGCGCACCTGTAACACAGTGAATTTGAAATGCAGCGCACCTACTACACTCGAGAAGTGCGCTGAATTTGAGATTCACAGAACATACAATGCGCTAAACCAGAAACAAGACTTTCCTTGGGTTCCGGGTCACAGTTTGCAGTTCAGTTCAGGGATTTTGGCCGTGCAAGTGGTAATCAGTAAATCAACAACAGGGGTAGATCTAAGGAGGTTACTAGAGCCACCACAAGGGAAACTAGAGAGTTTGTAAATCAGTTGTTTAATTCATAAACAAAACCCGGAGATTGACTAAAGCGGCATTTATCTACTTTGAATTTGCATTACAAATGCAGTTCGAAAGCTACCTGGCTCGACCTTTAGGCTTCGTCTGTAAGTTTATAAAGTAAACAAATGTAGATAGACAAACAACCTAGTCACTCCCTAGTGAAGTTGCCATTTTGTTACAGGGAAAAGTGTCTATGCAGAACTGCTAATCCCCTAAGGCATTGTAGCTACCTTAGAAACAAACAAAGTAAAACTACTTTCGTTTTCCTTTATGAAAGATAGATGAGAGAAGAATAAAGGAGACCAACCTCTGTCTTGCGCTTGGTTCCTTGCTCAATTCCTCTCTCTTCTGATAGTCCTTTGCTACTTGCTTCCTTATATACCCAGCTTTAAAGAGTACCTGTAGAATCAAAGCAGCATAGCACTATACGAGAGCATAGATCTATTATCATAAACAATCTAGGATCAGATGTAAATTGACCATACAAATGCACAAAACATAGATTACACAAGAGTATGGAGGAAAACTTGAATAGCTTTATTGATAATCAAGAAAGATCCAGGAGAGTTACAACCAGTTGTTCTGACCCAGCATCATCCTCTCAGCAAGTAAGCCCTTCTTCACCTCATGCAAAGCTTAGATCACCCAACACTATAATGTTGCCTCAAGAAACCAACAACAATTCCTTACAAGATGAAAATTCTAGCCTCTAGATCTCTGGGATGAGGGATCCATATATAGATATCTGTAAGGGAGATGAGTCAGCTTGTGATTTGATTAGTGTCTTCCCTTTGATAATTCTTGCTTCCACTTGGAGATTGATGATCTCTTACTCATCCTTGGTCGAATTCAGAGAGGCAAGTGTCACATGAGAAGTTTCTAGAAGATTCCATGCTTCTCCACCTCGCGGATTGACACTGCCATTTGTCTCTTCTCGTCCATCGCACCCCATAGAATGGATTTTTGAAATGCAACACACCCACTGAGTGTACTTAGGTGAGATGCAATGCACTTTGCCTATGGAGCAGGTGAAATGATCCTATTTTGACTAGTTCTGAGTAGTTTTGCATGGAGAACCTTTGGGAGAAGCTGTAATCAGTTGACCTTGTTCCTTTAGGGGTTGGAACAACAATTTTAGGGACTTAGGAGCCCTTGTTTATGGACATTTTATGCTTGGGTTTGTAGTGCCCAAAAATGTCTATAACACCATCTAAGATAATTTATCTCTAGGGAAAGGAGTAATTGTCCTAACTGTCTGGTAAGTGAAAATTTTTACTTAGTGTCTTTCCCCATAAATTTCATGGCTTGCCATAACCAAATTTTAAGTAAAAATAAAATAACTTAAAACATTTAAATTTCCCACTGGGCTTCCCACATAGCCCATGGTTAACCGAGTCACAGTAGTAAAAGTAACCTAAATAGTTACTTTTGACTAAGGGGCATTACACATAATAGGAGAGGAATCAACAAAATTCACAGGATGTATATTGGAGGATGGGAAAGGAATATAATAAGACGATTTACTTGATGAGTGATGTGCGCCACCCAGATGATTTATCACCCCATGGCTAGTGACTTGTTTTCTAGAACGTCCACCAGCCTTGTCTCTTGCACCAAAGAAATTCTGCCTTTGTGTCATACGTCGTCCACCCATCCAGCATGGACACTAAGCCATAAGATGCCCCATGTGAGGCATATGAGAAAACGGAAGGGAAAACCCTAAAAGTCCTACCTTTGCACCAGATGTGTGCCATCCCATTCAAGTTCGATGTGGTCTGGGAAGCCTCCATTGTATTCCTTCTCAATCAAGATCCAAGCAATTCTTTTATCCCATGCTACCAAACACTGTGGGTTGACATAAACAAAATTTCCAATCGCACTGCCTATGTCCATGAATACTTGCTGAGTCCAAAATTCGTTCACCAAGCCAGATAATTTAACCCATATCAGCTTATTTTTAGGCGTCTCCTTAAGGGGATTGAATCCAACATACCAAGAATAAAGAGCCAAGAAACACCTCCCTTTAATCCATGGGAGTGCCTTGATTTTGAATAAATTGTCTTGGGTGAGGAAATGGAAATTGTACCATTCATTCATCAAGCACACCAAAAAACACATATAACCCAAAAGAGACTTCCACTTTGTTTTAACCCAATGCCTCATCTCGACTTCACCCAATTCAGTAAAGTACCATTTACCAACAAGCGCCATATTCTGTAGATTGTTAACTCGGTCTATCATAACATCATGGCCAAAACAGAGAATAGGCGCTAGAGTGGAGATTTTGATAGATCAATGTTTCTTTCGAGATCATATTCCGCTACCATCGTGTATCTCCCCATGTGAACTGCGGATTGCATGTCCACCACTTGGAAAGTCCATCGGGGTGCCCACCAAGTGCCAAGTATTAATGCATAAATACCCACCCTCCAACTCCGACCCAAAAAATAACCGATGATTTGATTCAACCTCCAGCATGGCATGAATGAAAGCCTTATGTGTCGATCTATCCAACTCTAAAGGATCCATCATAGACACCATGCAATAGTGAATGTAGGGGTTGAGAAAATAGAGGATTAAATATAGTCATAAAATCACGTTAGGATGGTAGGCCAATTAACAGGTATATCCTACAGAAAATCCCAGCAGCAATGTCTAGGGATCCCCAGTCATTAGGCACAATGTAATAACCCATGCAACGTTATACCCGCATACCACCAATTGAGGTTCCAAGTCATTAGATTGCAGTCCGAAGGGGGAAAGGATCAGATGAGTGCATATAAAAAATTGGTTGCCCGATTAGTACCTACAACACTCAGTTACCAATACCCAAAATGTCAGAAACAACTTATCAAAGAATAATGTGGATAGTGACCCAAGTCCTTTCAATTAAGTGTATTACCAACCCCCCCTTCCGAATATTCCAATTTATTGAGAGCATTGCAACTTATGAAATTTGTGTATTAATTTTTGAGGACCAATAAAATCATTCGTCATCTTATTTGGCCTCTTCTCAAGCCAGGGAGGATATAACCAAGGATAATAACTCATAGGTTTCATCTGTATAGGGTATAACCAAGGATAATAACTCATATTTTTCATCTGTTTTTGGAAAACGTAAAAAAATGCTAGCCTTAGTTCATGGGTATTAAATGCTACAACCGTCAGGTTACATACCATATGTACTCTTAACCAGGTTGACCGTGGGTCAACAAATATCCTTCATTATTATATAAACTTGTTTCCGTGTCATAAGAACCTGTTATTCCATGTCTAGAGGAGGTGGATCTATTGCCACCTTCCATCCCCATAGTGTGCAATTTTGTGTTGGGAAATGTAAGTAGAGCTAGTTCTTCCTTGGAGAGGAGAAACAATAAATACTGCCAACTGAGCCAACCATATGATATCTAGATGTGTTGATGTCCATCTTTGTATGTAATGTAAAATGATAAGCATACTGTCAATCTCATTTAATGAGAGAAGAGATTTTTCTAGAGAAGAAACTCAGGTACATACCACTTTCAGCAAATACAAGGTGGGTTAAATCTAGGTCAGGCAACCTATTAAAGTAAATCAGATCATTCTGCTGATTAAGACAACATCCTCATTCTGGTCAACTTGGAAGTTAGAAATAGCTAGCTAGCAAGAACCCCTGAAATAGAAAGAAGAGGCCAAATAGACCTCTGTTGAGCTCTGGAGGGCCTCTGAAGGTCTACGTTAAATATTAAAAGGCAGATTTTAGGCTTGAAAGAGTGTGTGCAGGAGATAGAGGCTGCTACACGCAACGTTAAGGTTACTACTGAAGATATTTTTTATGCCTTGCAACTAAGAAATTAACTAGGAATAGTGGAATAGATGGGTGCTAATATGCATCATTGGCAAGCCAAGGCTCCATAGTATAGCTGGTTCCTAAATCAACCATCCATATGGGCCATGGGAGTATGTCATTATTTCAGCATAGCCTACTACAAAAATTAATTAGTGATTGCACAATCTACATCTTGCACTAACTTTAGGTTCTATACACCATCATGAATACTTAAGGGTAGCATAGTAGGTGCACACAAGACCTTGACTACTATGTCCAAAACAACAGAGGTAATGGCTAGTGATAGCATTTTCATCGTTATCAAAGAAACATAGAGGGAATACTACAGTAGAGCTGATGTAATGATTCATCAGGGAAATCTATAATAGGTCATATAGCAAAGATAGTATTCTATTAGTTATTGTAATCCAAACATTTCTCACTACATAGTATATGTGAAAATCATATAGAAAGGGCATTCATATGCTTAGGACTATGTTATAGATGTGACACACAAGGACTATGGTTTTAGCTTCAAAGACTCTATTTTCCAGCCATCTTTTGGAAATTTTGCACAATAGCCCACATGTTTATGTACAATATTTTATGGTATTAAGTTATTAACAAATTTATTAGTAGTCATGGTTTAGTGATGGTGGTAGCCTTTCAAAAATGGCCATTACTTTTTGTACTATTATAGCTTGTATCGAGGTAGAGAATGGTCCCATGCCTAGTCATAAATGACTCTATATCTGGTGATTATACCACAAAACGACAACACTTCATCTAGTCACCAAAAATTAGTACCATTACTAGCCTTTGTTGCTTAAACAATTTCCTATTGCTAACACAATAACCAATTCTTATGGCTATAGTAGAGAGGGTGTTTATCTTCTATAATTATTAGCAGTAACCATCGATTTCATAAACAATGCAACAGATGCCAACAGAGCATGCACATTGCTACACTAAGAATGAAGTCATAATTTAATGTGTCCAACTCACTATACTTTGAACAAAGCCCTATTTTGTGCAGTTCAATGGAGCATGTATAAAATTTATACCAAGAACATAATTACTCTTTGATAGGTCGCAAACAAAGCGGAGCCTACTCTCTCAAGGATAAAGTAAACTAACCCACTTGTGGGATTTTGTGGGTCAAGAACATTGCCCTAAGCCTTAGGTTTATCCATAGTTGTAAAACCCTTAAGTAATTCTATAGTTTGGTAGCTTCATTATATGGTACAATTAGTGAACTATCACAACGTGGGCATTGGGATGAGGTTCATGATATTTTTCCTCCAAACCATTGGTAGACTGCCAATAGTGCACATATCACGTTTATTTGCCGACATCCCAGAACCAGGTCTTCCAACATTAGTTTGTGGTATAGCTTGTTGGTTACTTGCATGAGTCCATGGAATATCCATTGGTAACAACTTCAAGCATAAGTGCCTAGAGTTTAGGAAATATCAACGCCCATACCAGGGAGCAAGAAAGGACCGCATAGACGATACCTTATGATTTATATAAATCTTATTCATTCCTTTGACTAGACTATCTTGACTATGCTTTCTTTCCTTCTACCACGAGAGAGAAGCCTTCTGTAAATGTGTAATTTACTATGGAATCATTGGTGTGATCGTCAGAACTACCAGATTGAGTAGCTAGAAGAATGACTCTAGAGATTGGACGAGCGAGCTTGGGTGTGTGAGCACTTCAACATAGATGAAATAGAAGCCATTATCTTCCTAACCTCTACTGCAAAGAGAAGCCCTTATGATGTTTTAATTTCAATTTGTGTGTAAATTTGAGCCTATCCTTGGAATTGGGCACTTGTGCATTTGACAATGAAATGGAGGGAAAGTTTGAGAGACTGCCTGAAAGTGGAATCGACATGTAGAATGCTTTTGACTGTAGGAAACAGTAGCTTTGACAAGGCAGTTAAAAGCATACAGGGCACACAAAAGTTATAGTCAAAAGCAACTTTGACAGGGCACGCAAATTACAGTTAGAAGCATACAGGGCACACATACAAAAGTAGCTTTGGGAGGGCACACAATTTACATTTCATTTAGATACCAGTATTTCTGAAATGTGTTAGTGTCTCAAAAGAAATGAAGTTAGCACCTAAAATTGCTTTGGAGGAAGAAACATCTACAAGATGCAAGCTAGAGGAGGCGGTGAAATGCATGTGTCAAAAGAAATGGGAGCAAGATGCAAAACCCTAGGTACCCTTACTGCAGTGAATAGATACAATGAATCACTTGTAATGAATAAAAGTATAATCCTTTACAATGTAAAAAGGTAAAATTACGCCATTATTAGCTTAGGGTGGGCTCTACTTACATTTTTAGCTATTGGTATCACATTTCTTCTCTTTATGGTTGTCATTAGAGATTATCATTGTGTGACTTTTATATATTGTGGATCTCTTTGCAACTTTCTTTGCTTTATGATAGCATAATAGAGGTTGTTTTAAGGCTTGGGCTAGGAGAGGGAAAACAATGGCATCTCCTGGTAGAAAAGGACTTTAAATTCTATCGGCAATGTTTCTGAGACAAAGGATTTCTCTCACTTCTAATTTGGTTCCCAATCGCGCCCTTATTTAATGTGTTTATCATTGTACTAGGGTTTGGTGACTTCCAATTGCTTTTTTAAAGTCTATTTTTATGCCCCCGATGACTTCTAATTGCTTCTTTAAGTTTGCTTTTATGGCCCCTGTGAGGGGAGCTAGCTAAGGCATTAGGTGGACTAGGAGTGAAGTAGGTGAGAGGGAGGTGGATTCGAGGTCTGAGTTTTGTAGCATATTAGCATGACAACGATTTTCTCTCCATATAGGCATATTAGGATGACATAATGTTAAGTGGCATGCTTGAAGCTTGCATGTTATTTTGTGGATACAGAGTCATGGGCAAAGTGGCTTTCATGTAAAGGCCCACATGGTCCATTGAGGTCGATTTCTTTTAATATATTTGTTTCAATTTATTTTATAACAATAGAGAATAGGACCTCCAATTTATCCATGACAAACCTCAAAGCAATCATATGCAGTCAGAAATAGCATGCTTTAAGTATGCATAGGCTATAAATACCTCTCTCAGGTTAGCTGGTAATACACTTTCGACATGTGCTTTCTTTCTTGAGTTTTGTGAGAGATGGTTGAGATATAGGACCATTTTCAAAGAGGCCTTTTTCTATAACGGATCAAGTCTTCCTTTCCATTCTGGGTGATTCCTCAAAATAATACGTTATGGGCCAGGGATGGCCTTGAAAAATATCTCTCTTGCATTTATTATCCCTTATCAAGATTTGATGTAGTGGTTGTTCTTTAAGATAATGTACCAAATGTTTTGCATATATCTCCTACAACAGTTATATAAGAGGTTACCAAGGAAGAGTCACTTAGTTAAGATAGATTTCCCTGAATTCACGATAAAATATTCAAAGGGAATTGACTAGTTCAGATCATAAACTTAATGCAATAGGAAGAATTATTGACTTAGTTGGTGTATATTGCTTTCTTTAGGTTGAAAAGTTCTTGTGGTGCTCTTCCAAATGTGAAATATTGTGCCTTTTGAAGTGATTAAAATTTTTGGGCATCGCTTAGTTTTTTTTTCATTTCCTCAGTTGATTTAGAGCTGAGGTTCTAGCTGAGGTTCTATGTGTCTCTATTCTAGAAAAGATCTCCAGGACTTGTGCCTAGCCCAAACTAGAAACACAAGTACAAACACTAGGACAGGCAAGTGGTCTAGAAGGGAAAAGCATGTTTCTCAGGAGACTTTATTCTTGCTGGAGGCATTAACAACATGCTGCTTTCACTGACCAGGCAAGCCCTCCTTGACAAACCTTGTAGAACTTGATGCCATGTTATTAGTTTATCTAGAATTCCACAAAATTTCCAAGCTGTAGAGATGGATACACATGTATGGATCTGTAGCATTAGAACTTGATGCCAAGCTAGTGGGCTTGTTCATGCTCGCTCAAATGTGAAAACAGTGAAACTGTTTCACCTGAACATGTTATGAAATTATATATTTATATGAGGCAATTATTCATAATAAAAGTCTTGTTCCTCTCTTCCTTTGTACTTTTAAATTGGCACTATGACATTGCTCTTCAGAATGAGATTGCTCATTGTGCTTGAAGATCGCACGACATTGTGTATGAACCTTAGTAATGTTGTATATAAGCTTGTCTCATAAATATAAAGAAATCCATGCTTACATTCTTAGTAAAACCCGGTAGAACTTGGAGCCACAAAGGGTAGCTCAACTAGCTTAAGTACTATGATTTTCATTGTAGACTTAGGTTCAATTCCATTGGTGAGGGTCAGTGGTTCCAGTGGCAAGTGGTGGTGGGGACGAATATCGTTGGTTGGGTCTGGGAGGGTGAGGTATAGCAGGCTACATAGATGGATTTATTATGGATGCCATCCACAAAATGTGGGGAAGCATCCCTAGGTGATTGTTTTGTTGAAAAAAAAGCCCCATAGAACTTGATATCATACTATTTGGTTTGTTTAGAAATGCCCAGATGGCTAAGATGTAAATATTGATAGGCGTGTATGGTTGCGCGGGCATTTAGAACATGATGCTATTCGAGTGAGATTTCTCTTGGTTACTTGAACGGTAAAGTTATGGAGTGTTTTGGCATCAAGAAGTTATACTCAGAACATAGTCTTGTTTCTTAATGGCTCTATTATTCTAATTCAGTGTTATGGCATTCCTTCTCATTGCTTTTAGGAATTCGATTATTGTGCTTTGAAGATTTCACAAGTTTGTGTATGAATTCTTACAAAAATTATGTATTAATCGATCTAATAGAAACAAAAAGATTCATACCTATGTGCTTATTGAAACCTCACAGAACCTCAAAGATCCATGCTATTGGGTTTGTTTATAATTTTGCAGATGCAAATATGGAAGAGTTTGTTCTATATATTTTGTTTAAATGACATAGTATATATTTTTTTTCAATGACAGAGACACATGCTATACTCCTTCTATCATGTGTAGTGGATATAACATCTAATGATTACATAAAGGAGAGATATTTTGTTTTTTTTTAGTTTCTTGTTAAAAAGTGTTTTGAATAAGGCATTTATTCTAGTATGCCTAACTACAATCCTAATTGGATTGACAGATGACTGCATATTGAGCCTTTTAGTTATGTTTGTAATATAAATGGACAACAGAAGTTCATTGGCTTAGTGAAATAATACACAAACATCTTGTGATTTTAAATAAGTACAAGGGTTAAAGAGACAGGCCTGACCTAAATCTCCATGAGAGTTTGTAGTTTTACCTTGATACAAGGTTTGAGCAACTGAAGGCTACAACTGAGCTTGAGCTCTCGTAGGTTGGTGAGCTAAATTTTTTATTTGTAATATATTTTTTCCTTATGATATTTCTTATGACAAATGGCATATGATATGTAGGAAGCTTTTCACTCTATAGAATATATTCATGGCCCTATGTGTATGGTCGAGATTCTAAAGATGACTCCTAAACCTCAAATAATGGCAATCTGCTATTCTAAGTTTAAAAATATATGTTGGATATTAGAAATTCATTTACATCATGATTATGCATGGTACAAGCTCTATATCGTACATAAAAGCTACAATAAATACTTATCATAGAAGGATTTCTAGCTGATGGCATCATCTGGATTGTTGGTTGCTATTTCTATTATGCCTTATGATCACAAGCATGGGGCTCACCATTTTGAACTTGAGAACGAGAAGGAAAGAAGTTCAAGAATGGCCAGTCTTTTGGGATTTAGTTTGGATTCTAAAATGGATACTAGAGAAGTGGTAAGTTATTACAATGAGAGGGCTTAAGTTCATTTTTCATTGTTTGATATGTTTGCATTTGTATAGGTTTTTCCAATATAAGTATTATATTTTATGCTTAGTTCAAGGAGTTTTCTTCCAATATGTTGATATGTTTTTATGCCAGTTGTCATGCTCAACACTTGTTATAGACATTTTTGTGCCTCGCAGCATGGAGCATGAAATGTCAATAATTACAGGGATCCAAAGTCCCTAAACATGTTGTTCTTACCCCTAGAAGAACAAGGTCAGCAAACCAGAACACTTCCTATCAGTTCTCCACCTGAAAACACTCAAAAACAGGCAATTTTAAGTTCATGTCAACTGCTCCACTGAGCATCTGCGCTGAATGTCAACTGTCCCACTCTGTACCTGCGCTGAATGTCAAAAGAGCTGAAGGCTACCTGCGCTGGACGAGATTGGCCAAGTGGCACAACCATTCTGCAAGGTGTCAGATGCCCAGGAAGCTTCCAGAAGACACTTGGATCAGTAAATTCGCCCTATGATGAGTAAGAGGTACTTGATCTCCATGTGGAAGCAAGGATCTCCAAGTGGACTCAAGAACTAAAGTTTAACTGAAGAGAGAGAGGACACAAGGCAGCTTCATGTCAGTCTCAAGCTGACTCATCCTTTCTCCATTTACCCTATATATAGAGCTCTCTTATGAGGTCTAGGGAGGCTGGAATTTTGTGCAAAGTAAGGAAGTGCTGTTGGTTTACAGTTAGAGCTATTGGGTGATTGCTTTTATAGAGGAGAAGAGGAGATTTCTTGCTGCTGGGGAGGTGCTGCTGGATTGGAGCCATTTATGGTTGTAACCTTCTCAGAACCTTTTCTTCTATCAATAAAGCTTTTGATATTCTCCTATATACTTGTAATGCAATGATGTATTGTTTTTATCTGTATATTTGATTCATTCTAATCCATGCATCAGTTATGAGTACATGTTTCTTGTAGTTTCCCTCTCTTGTTTTAGCAGGATCTGTGTGTAGCTAGGCCGGCAAGAGAGCAAGGAGCTGGGAGCAAGAGGCAAAGAGAGAAGACAGGATCGACAAAAGTGAAAGACATCGGTTGGTCAATCTTTTCTTCCTTCTCTGTACTTTCATAAAGAAGAAATATCAAAGCTTTACTTTCAGTTGTTGCTAAGGAACTATCACCCTTAGAGTAGGGATAGGGTCATTCCGAGTCGGATACTTTTCCCCACAACAAACTGGCGACTCCACTGGGGAGAGCTGTATCTTGTTGGTTAGTTGTGTTTCTTGCTATTCATCTCATAAACAAGGAGAGCACCAAATCGAACTGCAATTGAATCCTTCAATTGCAAAGTAGAGGGCAGCTGCTCTGGCTCAGTTTCTGAGCAAGTTTATGATTTGAAGAGCTGATCCACAAGGAATCTTGAGCTCTTTGTGATATCTTTTCATCCTCTTGATCATCCCTTAGCTTGTACTTGACCTATAGCTTTTTATTTCAGCAAAAACTGTGAATTTTTGAGCTTTTCATGACCCGGAAACCCTTGTAAACGCAACTCTCGTTCATCAGTGCAGGCTGCCCAAAGGCAGTCTGCATTTCAGCGCAGGTACTCCCTTCGGGAACTGCGCTGAATGTCAGTTTGACAGACCAGAGCCTGCGCTGAACCAGTTAGGCAGTGCCCTACTGAGGTTTCCCACTGAGTCTTGGCCCTGTTTTCACTGTTATTTTGCTGCTGTTGCTAGTCATTGTACTTTGCTGTAAACCAACTGTCCTTGACATTATTCCGCCTCAGTTGTGTGATGAAACTGTGATTGTTCTTTCAGTATTTCTTGTTTCATTTACAGTTTCCCATTGTGAAAAGCGAACTAGTCTAGCTGTGGCCTCTTAGATCCAGAACTGTAAAAGTGTCGTAGTGGTCTTAAGAGTTAGTTTTATTGCTGTTCATAGCTGATTGAGTTTGTTTGCTTTCATCTTATGGTTTGAATTCATACATTTCTAGTGTCGAAACAAGTACCTGTAAGGCGTCTTTTGATTTTAGACAAACTTGTTTGTTTTCGCTTGAAATTGAATTCGAGATTATACAACATCTTTCCTTTTTGTATTACATCAACATTAAGGAAAAAGAAAAGAAATACCTGCATCTTGCATTTGCATTTTTGATAAGTTTGCATGATTGATCTAGGAGAAAGTGCATTAGTGTGTGCTTTGTGATCTGTGTGAAAAGATGATGTCTTTCTTTTCCCTCAGTAGTTAGGAGTTTCAAAGCTAAAAAGATTGTAAAGCTTGCTTATCATTTTAGCTGCATTTAGGAATTTGTACCAATACATCTCGTGGTGATCCTGAAAGACAAACTGCTAAACAAGATCAACTTAAAATATATTGAATGAATCTAAAAACGCTTTGTAACATAATGCTCACAATAGAGGTCTAGGTAGAGACGTGTTCCGGCGTCGTTAAACGTAGTGACTGTCGATCTCTACGAAGGTGGGTGATTCCTCCTAAGGGACGATAGCACTAATACGGACTTGTGCTCCCGCGTACCGTCGCGTATATTGGGAGACCCCTATAGGCATTTATCCTTTATCCTTAGGAAGCCGTGTCGGCTGCCCTACTAATCGCGATGCAGTGAACACAGCATTCACGAAGATCGACCACCCGTACCATAAAACGTATTCTGTGGTTTCGCGAAAGGTTTGGCACACCCTCTACCTAGATCTCCAGAGCAGTTTCTTTTGGCCTTTTTCAAACTCTATAACTAAAAAAGCCCAATCGAGCATTTGTCACTTCGGGCTCGTTAATACATCGAAGGCGACTAGAGTCATCTTTAGCTTTTTCTCGACTCTTAAAACATGAAAAAGCAAAGTTGTGTCTAAAAGCGTCTAATAAAATTCATTCAATACGGAAACATAATTCCCCTTTTTGTATTTTAGTTGATCGAGTAATCCGCAACCGTGGAGGAAAGTCAATTAAAACTCCGTCGTTCGAGGAGACTCGCGAGTCAACCGTCTTTGTCTCCAGAATCGAGAGTAGTACGGACGAAGCGAACTCGCTTGACCGGGTCAAAATCTCCCATTAAAGTTAGAACAATAGTTCCAAAAACATCTGAGATTCTGGTCACTCCTAATATTTCTGGAATCCCCGCCTCTATTGAAGAAGTTCAACAGCCACAGAGGGACAGTTTCACTGATCCTGGTCTGAGAACAAGTACTTGCATAACTGAACCAGTTTCATCTATAACCGGTCCATAGAGTCTTGTCGCTCAAACAACTATCGCTGACGAAGCAACCCCTTCTTCGGCACCAGAAATATTTTACGGACCTGACGGTCTGCCTCTTCCTCCTAGTCTGATTGCAATAGAGGAAATCGTAGAGGACCAGCAAGCAAATACTCCAACTCATTTTGGGGTAGGTGTAACTCTTTTTCCTTCTGCATCAGAAGTTTGTCCATCACCAGTGGAAGTTCCTGTAGAATCGCTGGGCAGTTTATTGGATAGACTTAAAATGTCTGAGCAACCGTCGACATCTAGGACTGTGCCAAATGACACAACGACAGCAGAAGCTCCTACTGTCACTCCAACGATGTTTGCCGGCATACCGGCTGTCCCAACTAGCTCTCAACAGCTAGAAGGAGTCCACCCAGGGACTATTACGACAGCTTGGTCTGTTCCAGTTTGTTCTTCCGGTATAATACCCGGTAATTCTTATGTTGAAAATAGACAAATTGATCCCTTTGGAAATCAGTTTGGGCCATCCAGTCCTCAAAGGCAATCTATACCCTTGAGCTCCGGATTGTTACCGTATGGGGGGCAATATGCCCTTTCACTTCCCCCTCCGGGAGGATACCTATACGGCAGCTTTCAACAACATTCAGGTTTGACTGAAGTAACGACGAGTGGTTGGGTGCCTTTGTTGCCCCAACAACCGAGAGTTGTATATTCGATGCAAAAATGTGTACCTATGTCTAGCATCCCGACGACGCCAGCAATTGTAACTGTGTCGCAAGTTCAATCGATGCCTGTTGTATGTCAACCTCAAGTTGTAATGCAACAGCCCCTTGACCCTGCAACACAACCACAATCGCCAACTGCCGGGACGACACAGATACAAACGGGAACCATACCCCCGCATCTTGGTCCGTCGGTTAGTATAGCACAGCAAAACATGGCTTCACAACCATGGATGGTGCAATACCGGCAACCTCAGTTTCAACAGGTGTACCAGGGATCTGAGCAACAGATCTTTGTGAATAGTGGACAACCCTATATTCAGAATGGGTTAAATCAACCACTTTATAGTGGCCAAGTCCACCAGCCATATCAGTCATATCAACATCAGTTGCATTATGCTGGTATGCAAAGGCCTACTGCTTAGGCGATTCCATCGTATCCTGGGTACGCCTCGCCAAACCTGAATCAGCAGTTGCCATTCGTGGCGACTCTAGAATTACCAGATTTACATCGATTGACGAACGATCCAATCGCCTATGCCCATTGGTGGCCAGCGATTCCTCACAAACTTCCTTCGGACATTCCTAAATTCAATGGAAATCCTGGCGAAGACCCGTCGAATCATTTGATGACTTTTCATCTGTGGTGTTCGTCGAATACCTTGAATGATGATTCGATAAGGCTTCGCCTTTTCCAGAGGACATTGACTGGTCCGGCGGCTAAATGGCATATTGAATTACCTAGTGCCTCTTTCGACAATTTTAGTTCCCTAGCCACGACTTTCTTAACACACTTTCAGTTACCTATAAGGTACGAAACTGGGACCGAGATCTTAACCAATTTCAAGCAGACAACGGCCACACATATATCAGATCATATACATGAGTGGCGTCGTCGTCGCAGAATGGTAAAGACTTATGTTCCAGATCAGCTACTAGCTGAGTGGTTTATAAAGTCGCTTCTTCCTGCTATAACGGAAGATGTGGCCAAGGGAGGGGTCGTAACAGAGGAGCAGGTTATTGCTCGTGCCCAGTATTTAGACTTAGTATATACTCAGTCTGGCACGCTCTATGATAAGATACCTGACGCCCCCAGACCGGAATTTTCAATCCCTCCTCCTCCTGGATCAAATAATGACTCTCACGCCGGCGACGGTGTGATTGGCACTGCAAACGCAAAGCCGACAAGGGACTCGAATAAGAAAGCCCGTAAGACTTCGAATCAAAAAGCAAATCAAGAAATTCTTGCTTCGGAAATAAATGCCATATCTGCAGATAAAGGCAAAAATTCCAATCAACCAGGAAGCAAGAAGAAGCAAAACGAAGGGAAGAAGAAGAAACAGGGTGAGTCATCCCCTCAAAAAACTTCTTCAAGCCCTCCTAAGAAAGGGAAACCAAAGAGTCCATGTCATATATGCGATGAGGATCATTGGATAGCAGATTGTCCATACAAAGCTGAGCTTAAAAGATTCTTTAAGAGTTCGAAAACCTCAGCTGTGTTGACTGATCCGTTTCCCAATCAAGGTCAAAATCTGGTTGGTATTGGAAATGCTTCCCCGTCGCAAGTGCTAATGTTATCGATCTCTAAGCAACAAAATGATGCTTTGATTTCGACAAGGAGAAAAGATTACAGGAATCCACATGTGTCGAACGACAAAGGTAAAGATCAACCCAGTAGTTCGACAACAACTTCGGCAGAAGTTGTACCCCCCATCACGCATGAGTTAACAATAAAACCGCCAAAGGGAGTAGTACACAAGTCGACATTTAATCCTCGCACCAGGGTGGCGCAACATTATAACATAGTGGAAGATTTGGCCCAATCACCATCCGCTATGTCGACTCTTGAGGTACTGCAAAATTGCCCATCCCAAAGGCATGCCTTGTTATCAGCTATTGGTGGAGTGGATCCTAAGGATTCCAATCTTGTATCCTTTGATCACCAGGGATACGATCCTCAGTTACCAGCTTAACTAGCTTTCCTTATTCAAGTGAAAGCCCTCAACAAGACTGTTCACCGAACAATTATTGATGAGGGGGCATCTACATGTATCATGTCGATGAGTTGCTGGAAAACTCTCGGATCTCCAAACTTGTCGCGATCTTCGACGGCACTAAAAGCATTCGACGGAAGGACGTACGCCCCGTACGGCATCCATAATAACTTGAAGGTTGAACTGGGGGGCAAAACAGTAGAAATTGATGTTGAAGTAATCGAAGTAAACCTTGATTATAACATCCTACTGGGAAGACCATGGATATATGCCATGGCCGCAGTTGTGTCGACCTACTTCAGAAAGATTGCATTTCCCTTCCAAGGAGGAATTACAATCGTCGACCAACAAACATTTCTCCCCAACAGTTCACAAGTTACAGGAAGCGTTCCGATGATCCATGGAAGTAATCATTCGCTCCAAAATATCGGAGTAGGTCTCCTAAAAGACCCTACCTTAATGGGTACTTTTGCCCTACTGCCTCCGAGCAATTTGGCGGAAGTGGCCACAGTGGAATATGAAACCTTCTATATCTAATGGATCTAAGGCTCCGAGGACGGTTCTTATCTCATGTCAACCTCGTTAAAAAATGAAACAAGGAGTCAGGAGGATAGTTCTTTTTCTGTGTCAACCTCATTAAGAAAAATGAAACAAATCCCCTTTCTCAAAGGTAAACCTTCATTCCAACCACCGAGTTGGATGCAATGAAGCTTGGGGGGCATGCACCTCGATTTGCATTATTATGCTGGGGGCATGCAAACTTATCACCGAGCAATTTTAGCACATAGTTCATGCTCGTTAAAAAGTAAACATAAGATTGAGCAGTGTTTTGGCGCATTCAAGCTCATTAAAAATTGAACCCATCCCGGTAAATAACCATTAAGAATGTAACCTGATCAACCATAAAAGCCTTGGTCGTGTTTGTGCACCGTCACCTCCACTTTTCATTTGGCCGATCATTTACCTCCATATGATTGTTTACCCATTTTGAGGAACAACTGCGAAGAGTGATTTCACCTAGCCATCCTTGTGACACTGCCGTGATTGGAAAATTCCAACCTGTACCTGGAATCTGCTGCTATCCTTGTTTATCACTCGTTCCTCAAAAGATGAGTCTTCTTTGAGCTCTTTTCATCTGACTCGTAAAATATGAAAAGTTTGCCGAGTTTTGGCCTTCCAGCTCGTTAAACGACCGGAAGAGCTATCCCTCCTCTAGATTTTAATCTTTTTGGACCTGAGGGATTATTGCACAAAAAGATCGAGCGCTTGTCTTGTTCGGCTTGTTAAAAGTACCGAACACCCATCCCTTCTGTATTGTTTTATACTTTTTCGGACTTAAGGGATTAGATGACGAAAAAGGAATTATGGAGTTAACTTTTTGTACCTTTTCAGACTCTCTAAAAATGAAAAGGACCGAGTTTTCCTTGTCGTTAGACTCGTTAAAATGAGTAAATAGCGACAAACTTGTCTTTAGACGAGAACGAGTTTCCTTATCGCTAAGCTTGTTAAAACATAGTGATGGGCTTGCCCGAAGGGCAGGTTATAGAACAAGCATATGTTATCCTCCTCAAGCTTGACAAAAATAAAGAGGTACTGGTCAGAAATGACTGGGGAAAAATTGGGAGAACCTCAAAGCTTTAATGGTAGCAAGTCGCTCTTGAACATGACACTTTTCCTCCGTACCACATCGGGTTGGGTTGTTTCATTCACCGGTCTCATCACCATGGTCTTCGCCAAACCATCCACATTTGGGGTAATGCTACCGATCCATCGCATCAGTGTCGTTATATGTTCAAGAGAGGTCATTCTGAAAGTGTCAACCGTGTCCCATCCACTACCATACATTATCCTTCATCCGTCCATGATCGCCACCCTGAATCATATATCACAGTTTGTTTTCACCTCCACTAAAATCATTAGCTCCGTTCCGTGTCATTGATGTGGGATTCATTAAGGCCCTCCCTTGACGGATCGCTTTTTGTCGACTTCAACTCATTATCCAAGAAGTTGATCTAGGAACAACCCCATCAGTACTTTGAAGCTTGCATGCCTCAATGGCAAGTTTCTCACTTCCGGCGACAGGTATACATCAATGACCTTCGACCAGAAGATTTTGTGTGGCGTTCGACGCCAAGTCCTTTATTCATGCCACATGAATTGTACTGCAGTACCTTGAGGATCATTATCATTATCGGTGATTCCTCTCGCGCTTGTTAACGGTTTTCATTATTGACCGGTAATCAAGCGATGTCTTTCCATGTTCGACTTCAGCGCAATTCTCACATGGATCGACTTGTACTTAGAGTGAAGATCGAACGAGTTTTGAAGACCCTGGATCTAGTTTCATCCATCCGGGCTGCGATATATATTCAGGAAATATAAAAGCATTTGTCATGTACATCATTGCAGCAGATGATCATCCTGTTCAAAGGATGATAATTTCAGCAGAGAATTATCAGTCTACCATCAGACGATCGTCTGTTCTATGTACCAAAATGTATTTATAAAGCTGAGCATGGGAATGCCCGCCTCAGCTAGATCATGAAAACAGGATGAAAAATAATGTATTGTATTGTATTGTATTACAGGGCACCTCTCAGCACTTGAATGAACTTCGGATCCTCTGGATAAAGCATTTCACCCGATAAACGACCTCATACTTTAGGGGGCAACTGTTATAGACATTTTTGTGCCTCGCAGCATGGAGCATGAAATGTCAATAATTACAGGGATCCAAAGTCCCTAAACATGTTGTTCTTACCCCTAGAAGAACAAGGTCAGCAAACCACAGCACTTCCTATCAGTTCTCCACCTGAAAACACTCAAAAACAGGCAATTTTAAGTTCATGTCAACTGCTCCACTGAGCATCTGTGCTGAATGTCAACTGTCCCACTCTGTACCTGCACTGAATGTCAAAAGAGCTGAAGGCTACCTGCACTGGGCGAGATTGGCCAAGTGGCACAGCCATTCTGCAAGGTGTCAGATGCCCAGGAAGCTTCCAGAAGACACTTGGATCAGCAAATTCGCCCTATGATGAGTAAGAGGTACTTGATCTCCATGTGGAAGCAAGGATCTCCAAGTGGACTCAAGAACTGAAGTTTAACTAAAGAGAGAGAGGACACAAGGCAGCTTCATGTCAGTCTCAAGCTTACTCATCCTTTCTCCATTTACCCTATATATAGAGCTCTCTTATGAGGTCTAGGGAGGCTGGAATTTTGTGCAAAGTAAGGAAGTGCTGTTGGTTTACAGTTAGAGCTATTGGGTGATTGCTTTTATAGAGGAGAAGAGGAGATTTCTTGCTGCTGGGGAGGTGCTGCTGGATTGGAGCCATTTATGGTTGTAACCTTCTCAGAACCTTTTCTTCTATCAATAAAGCTTTTGATGTTCTCCTATATACTTGTAATGCAATGATGTATTGTTTTTATCTGTATATTTGATTCATTCTAATCCATGCATCAATTATGAGTACATGTTTCTTTTAGTTTCCCTCTCTTGTTTTAGCAAGATCTGTGTGTAGCTGGGCCAGCAAGAGAGCAAGGAGCTGGGAGCAAGAGGCAAAGAGAGAAGACAGGATCGACAAAAGCGAAAGACATCAATTGGTCAATCTTTTCTTCCTTCTCTGTACTTTCATAAAGAAGAAATATCAAAGCTTTACTTTCAGTTGTTGCTAAGGAACTATCACCCTTAGAGTAGGGATAGGGTCATTCCGAGTCGGATACTTTTCCCCACAACAACACTTCTACCTAAATGGTATGTAATAGGTATAGAGCTCATTAAAGCATTTATTGATGAAATTAAGTCCTTCCTCGATGTTGCTGAGAATTTAGAGCACACATATATTTTACTAAGCACTTTTTATGCTTGTACAATTTTTTGTTTTAGCAAGCTACATGGTTTCAATTATAACTGGATAGAATGTGGTGCAATATTAGGATGAATTTTACTATATATATTTATATTTATAACTTATACTAAATTTTTGTACCATATAATCATAACACATTTCAATTTTTTAATAATTCAAAAGCATCTTCACCTCAAATGTTTTGGTTCTACGTATCTCCATTATTGCTTATAAAAAGATGATTTATGTTAACTGCTGCCTTCAAATATAAGTTAACAATTGAGGATATGTGAATATAAGTTAATCGTACTGATTTTAAAGGCTCTTTGGGTTCATGAAAAGATACTGACAACATCTAGTTATGTGGGTAACTTGTGTCTTTATTATATTTTAGGTTTCCAAAGGTGTCATGACATATGTTTTGCAAGAAGTGAAAAAAATTGTATCATATATTGGAAAATTATTTCCACCCTTTAGGTATTACTGATAAAGTTCAATCACTACTCATAAGGCTCTCTAAGGTTAGTGACAAATTGTCTTTATCTTCTCTGGTCCTAGAAGTTCAATTGGACCAACAAATTCCTTCTTTATAAAGGCTAACTACTTTGAGAGTGTTACAGTAGGTGATGGGATTTAATTCCTACTTTCATTTCATTCTTTCTATTATTCTGTGGTGTGACTACTTGTGATTTGTAAATGTGGCCTACTTTTAGAGTTACACAACTTACAAAACATGATGGGGAATTTAATTATGACTTTGTTCAGTTCATTTGTCTCTACTATTTTATGCCATATGGTGTGACAATCTTGCATTTGGTATATTTCTTACACTTTGGTGTTAAAGTGTACACATTCTCTTGTGTCTTCTAAAAGTAGAATTCTTGAGGTTTTCTAAAGTAAGCCCTTGCATGTTCTAGGTATCACAAGTGTATCAAATAATGAAAATCATTGTCTTGTCAAGGATGATACCATTTTCTATTTTTTCTGTTATAAAGAGGTTTAGTGCAGATGATATGATGTACAATTTTGTATGGTTGAAGATTGACCATTTAAAAGGAATTGTATAGTTTGGAAATCAAGTGAAGTAATACAATTGTCTGATTTTCAATCTTTCTGTATAAAGATACAACTTCTGCTAATTTTGAGGATTTAGCTTTTTTGCATGGTGACTTCTTTAGAGTGTGCATAATATGAGCTCGTCAGTGAATTTATTTATGCAAGATCTTGAATCAGAACAATACATATATCATAATATTATTGAATTGTCTAAACACTCCATATAGTAAGGCTATGAATTGCAATAGGACGGGCTCAATACCTTAAGCACTGTTATTAACTTACCATAGGAAGATGCCATAGAAGTTTAGATCATTTCTTCATCTTATGATGGAAATCAAATAGGTAGTCCTAGGTTTTGGTTTTGCATACAGTGAAGGTCTGAAGTAAATACTTTGAATCTTAATAGAATTTTCTTTTCCCTTAAGCATGTACTTTCATGTTGATATTATCTGAAAGTCAGGTCTTGTCATCCATTAATATTATCCCAATTAAATTACTTCATGGAAAACTCTACTACTCAATAGCACATAATAATAAATTTGGTCTTTATTAAATGTTTCAGACTAATAATTAAGTATATTCATTCATGATAAGATAAGATAGGTTTATTAGTGTCCAACAAATGACCAAAGGTAGGTTAATGGGACTTCTCAGTGCGGAAGTGGCAACACAGAGTGGGAGTGCAAAGTTCAGTAGTTGAGCATAACTAACACAACACCAAAAAGAAGAAATAAAATGCTATAAATTCCCACTATCAAGTGAAGGAGAGGGTGCTCTACTGTGAAGTTTAAAGGGAATATGTCTTACCATTTGGAGACCAAAAGGAAAGAAACATTGTATAGATGACTAGCCAAAGGAGATGGATCTAGTTTGGGGATGTGTCTCTCTTTGGAAGAGGTGGCTCTCTACCGTGTGGTGGTAGGAGGGAGTTTCCTACCAATCAGGCATGAACAACAACTCCACGTGGGTCTCACTGCAGGGAACTCAGTTGTCTCTCGAACTGGAATTGTTCTGCAATTTGTTTGCATCTTGTTGCTTGTATCTAGGAGCACTCGGAAGAAAACTGTGATCCTCCTAGTAGTGTCCTATCAAGGGGGGTAGGGGAAGGGCAGGAGAAAGGGAGATGTGGAACTAACAGTGTCTCCCAAGTATAAGGTTTGGCATTCTCTAGGCAGGAACCAATAAAATGTGGAGAGGGAGTTATGGCACTCCCTCAATATAATAGATGTGACCATGTATCTCATTTGAATAGGGACACCTAAAAGTGCAGTGCTCCCCTATCTCTATCTCCTATATATGGCATACCCAACATCACTTATCCTCTTGTGACATTTGGTGCTCAGCTTCCACTTGAATCTTATCAATGCACACTCAAAACTAGCCTAAGGGGATCCTAATTACATGCATAAAGTGTCCAATAGTGTAAGTGGATCAACACTATAAAGTTGTCTCTAAGAGCCAACTAGTGCTCTACATAAAAGGCCATTTTGGGTCTCAAATCCTCAAGAGGGGATTCCAAGTGACCCAGTTATACTACTTGTACATATCCTCCTAGATAATCCCATCCGTCTCTTGCTTATTAGAGAAAAAGTGACCAGGACCATCCAAACTGTGTTTGAATGGGGGAAGATGATCTATCAATATACTGATGGATCAAAAGAAACAGTAAACTTCTAAATACTAGCATTGTACTCTTCTAAAATGGGGGAAAATTGGGCAATGTCCTCCAAAGATAAATAAGCAAGATATGGGTACGAGTCTCTGCCTACTATTGAGTAAATATCTAAAGCAGATAAAACAACTCTACCAATCTAAACGTAGTCTAGATCCAGAAAGGGTTTATTGCAAACTATGTATGGATGATGGACTACAGGATCATCCTCTTGCATTTGATGGTGAAACAAAATAAGTGGGATTGTACTCAAGGTCACTATAACCTGACGGAAGGCCCAATCTAATCTAAGTAAGCTTGACCTCCATACCTCTGAAGCATATAAAAATATAATTGTCAAATTCGAGTCCATGAGGTCCAGTCTTAATGAGATGCCCTGAAAATGGTGTTGGAAACATTTGTCTGTTTATAAGAGAAGGGCATCCAGACCCTTATTCACTCAAGGTTGGAGATCCTCCCTCAAACCAAAATTAAAACCTAGAAAGTGAGCCCCCAGATATGTGTATGTGTCGGTAATCTCAACCTCCACCCCTCTAAAGTAAGAATGGAAACTAGATCCAGAAAGGGTCTATTGCAAACTATGTATGGATGATGAACTAGGGGATCATCCTCTTGCATTTGATGATGTGACACAGTAAGTGGGACTGTACTCTTACTAATAAGTATAATTTTGGATTTTGGATCATTTAATCATCTACGAGAATTAACATAGATAGGGTTTTCCTGCCAAAATGTCATTTATGTGTCTCATTCTCTTTTTCTTGCAAAATGCATTATTAACTTATTTATAACAAAAAATGTGTACACACTTAATATATGTATATATATGACATTTTTCCAGATGTTTCCATTTTTGGGTTCACGTTTCCAATAGTACCCATTTCGGAAACTTCCAAACACTTCGGCGTTTCGTGCAACTTAGATTTAGGGGAAATAGATGATTTTTCTCTAAGGGTGTTGCATGCATATGTTGGTTCCATTAATTTTGAAGGGATGGATTTCAATGAGGCAATAAGTTCCTTCTCACAAGGCTTTATATTACCTATAGAAGCATAGAAAGTTGATTGCATCACAGAAAAATTTGCAGAGCACTATTGTAAGTACAACCCAAAGGTTTTCACTAGCACAGACACTGTTTATGTGCTTGGATACTCTCTCATCATGTTCAACACTGATGCACATAATACAATGGTGAAGAATAAGGTATTACTTTTTCATATGTGTAATTAGTTGGCAGTTCTCATGGATCATCATATTTCAAATTATTTTGGGATCATTCTTTGCCTAACTGTCTCTTTCCTAACTGACAGTGTTATTGCAAATGTCAAAGGCAGTTTTCATAGGGAATAACTGATGTATATATGGCGGAAAATATTTACCATATGACCATATGGGATCCTTGTATGATTTTATTGTGAAAGGTTAAATCAAGATGAAGATGATAATTTAATGCCACAAAATAAACTTCCCATAAATGCAAACTGAATCTTAGATCTAGATAGTATACTAAATATTGTAATTTGTAATAGGGAGAAGAAAAAGGTCTGGAAATGAGTGGTGTACTTCTCATCTGCTATATTGGTGGTGTGCTTCTCATCTGCTTCTATGTTGTCTCCTATGCTTCATCACGGGGCCCTCTTGGATGGTTGGTCCCCAACAAGATCTTCCCTCTGGAGGTCCGCTTAGGTGAGCAGAGTATCAGACCCACATCTATGAGCACTTATGTAAGTCATGGGCTCTCTTTTATGCATATTAGTGGTAATATTCCCTAATCTTGCACTGATCTAGGTGCAGGGGGCATAATTTGAATGATCTGTCTCTGCAACATAGTCAAAAGATACTATTTTCAAGAAATTGAAATGAATAGTTGTTGGTAAACCATTTATTTTAAAAAATGGGAATGAATTTATCATGTTAGTGAGAATTCTTACATTATATTATCTCCGATTCCATGTTGGCCCTTCATTTGTAGGTATTTCCACAACATTGTTAGTCTTGGTGAAAATCAACAGGATCTTGATGAGTGAATCCTAACTTAAATTGCCTTGAATAGTTTCATGAATCTTGACAGAAAGTATTCAACATATATTTTGATTGCTATAAGACATAAGTTAACAAAGTACTAAAGAAAAAGTAAAAGCATGTGTTTTCAACCTTGACATATAATCCCAAGATTTCGCTGCATTGATCAATTTTTTTCTCATTGTTTGTTTTGATTCCAAAATCAAGAACTTGAACACCTTTACGTGACTCATAATTTATTTCCTACCAATGGAAATTGTGATCATGAGCAATGAAAAAGGCCAATTGGTACAATTGTCATGTCATAAGCTGGAAATCAACCGTGAAACTTCTTAGAAGATTATAGTCTATAGAGACAGTTTTTGTCCCCCACTAATTACAAAATATTATAGCACGAGAAGCAAGAATGATTTCTTGGAAATTCAACATGGAAACAAACTTTAGATAAAATTGATATTGTTCAGACCACCATAAATGGTAAACCCAATCCAATTATGGTTCCTAGTTTTGGCATGCTTGTCTATCAAATACTCTGTGCTCTTCATGGTTGAAGGTGAGACACTAGTTGGATGCAACATGTGTTAGAATGATGCTCGATTATGTATCCAAGTCATGCTCAAGTCTCAACCTCATCATATATTTGAAACCCAACCTTGTAGACACATAACTAACATTAGACACAGCAAGTCAAAGCTCCACATATTAGAATACAATTTATAGAAATGGAAATCTGATACTGAATATTCCCTTTATCCTGGTCATGAAACATTATTCTTCATATTCATAAATCTATGACTATTCTTGATCTGAAAAATAAGAGGGTTGTTGTGATTGTGTGCACACATTATTTTATGAGGAGGTGATTGATATGCACTGATCAACAGATTTGGAGAAGAGCAATCTCAGAGATAGATGGTGGGCTTTAGAAAGGGCCACCAAGCAATTTATCACATTTTATATTTACAAGCTATCATTGAAGAAGCTAGAAAAAAAACTATTGAAAATTGGCAACAAGAAATTGCTAAAAATAGAAGTGCTAAAAATAGCAGTTTGGGCATCAATGCTAGATTGGGAAATAGGGAATGAAAAATGGAAGTGCTAAAAATAGATGTTTTGTTTTTAGCAGTTCAAGTTGGATTCCTAGTTTTAGACAGTCCCTGGAGTAAAATAGGAAGTAAAATTTGAATTTGGTCTTACGAGTAGTTTGAATATTAACTAGTTAATTATCCGTGAATTAATTAGTTAAGGAAAATCAAATTTGAAGTCTTCGTGAGAACATGCAATAATTTCTCCATTGATTGGGGAATGTGTCCTTGATTTGCTCCACTGATTGAGGAATTAAGGATGAGTTATATATTTAGAGGACTAGTTGACTTAGTTTAACTTAGTCAAGTTCAATTAGATTAATTTAACAGGTTGTTAAATTAATGAGATACATTTTGTTAATGCTTGCATGCATGTGACCGCTGTTATTTTCAGATAACTGAGTATTCACTCATGGATAACTGATGCATGTCAGTTTTGTCAGAGACCCAGTTGATATCAGAGAAGGGACAATGTACTATCAGTTTGATGAATATTTTTCCTATAATGGAAGCTCATCCATGATGAGGATTTATCTCCTTCAGGTTTGTGCAGTTAGATCAAAGGTTAGTGAGTGTGTGAAGAGGCCAATTCACATAGGTGGGAACACTGGACCCCAAGGAAACTGCACAAGGAAATAGGAGGTTTGGAGGGTAGAGGAGGAGGTTTGTGAGAATTCTTTGACTGTCTATGAGTAGCAGAGGGATTGTACTAAGAGCTGGATAGCTTCTGAGCTAAGGCTTTGTGTAATCTGGAATATATTTCCACTTGTATGATAATACAGAGATGGGGTTTTAGGAAGGTGATTTCCCTGGGTAAATTCTTCTGTTTTATGTGTGATTGATTCCTTCTTATCAGTTATATGTGTCCTTATTGATGTTACTCATGGCTGATTAAGCTTCTGCTAAATTGTTTGTAGAAGTAGATCAAGTGTTTTGCTTTAGTACATTACACTACTAGGTTGATCTACAGGTGGGAAATTTCTACATGGTATCAGAGCTAGCTGATTTGTAGAAAAATTTCTACATGGTATCAAGGCTAGCTGATTTGTAGGAAAATTTCTAGAAAATTATACATGGTGTCGGAGAACAAGTGATCAAGGAGAGAACAATATACTAAGAGGAGATTTCAAAGTTTCAAGTTTTGGGCTGAGAGTTTGTAGAGAAGATCTAAAAATTTTGTATAATAAATAGAATATTTGGATTCCTTGCGGGAAAATACCCAAAATCAAAAAAATATTGGCTGAATTGGAGTTCGGATGAGGGAGATATCACTGATTTAAAATTAGCTCTTTTTCTAGAAACTTTCGTTATGGCAAGAAAGTGGAAATAGATTGGTGTGCTAGCCAAGAACCTGTATGCACTTGAGGTACAAGATGTATGCAAAGCCTTGAGGAGCAAGGCAAAGGTAGATACTTGGTGGTTGAGAGGGAGAATAAATTACCTCTCAACATGCAGCGCCAGAAGAAGTCTCAGACAATTGTGGAGGAGCCACAGTTTGTGCAGTAGCTTCAAGAGGTTGTGGAGTAGCCACAACTAGAGAAGCTGAGAGAAGATCAAGTAGAGACATCTACTCATGCAAAGACCTCCAGTGTTGAGATTGCAATAAGATGATGGAGCTTAGTGAAAAGAGTCACCTTCACCAAGTGGGCCAGCAGGCTATTTTTGGTGCAAGTCTATTTTTAGACTATGTCTATTTTTAGACATATGGATCATGTCTATGGATTGCAGGTTGTTGTTTATGGATGATTGATCAAGTTGGAAAAAATAGATGGACTTCTATTTTTGATGAAAGTGTGAGTGATCACAGTGTGAGTGATCAAAGTCTATTTTAGACGGCTGTCAAAAAATAGAAAAGTCAAATATTATTATCTCACAATAATATTTGGACTATAAACTTAATCTTATTCTCTTGGAGCACTTCAGTTTGAGCTACAGAGGTGGCACATGCAGCTATCAGAAGGAAATACGCTTTTCTTATGAGTCAGTTGAGTTGTTGCATGCATGACTTCAGTTAGAACTCAATCAGTTGAGTTTGGTGGAGTTGATTGTGGAGTTCATGGAGTTGTGTTCAGTTTAGCTTTGTTAAACTAGTTGTATTTAGTCTAACTGGCAAATAGACTAGATATGAGTTGGGTGAATTAGTTATTAATTAATTCACAAGTTATTAAATCATAATACAACTAATGAATACATCAGTTAACTCAGTTGCATGTCAGTGCATGTTTAGTTCAACAGGGACAGGTGGTAGAGAATCAGATTGCTATCAGTTGTGACTATAGTTGTGCACCACATCTTGCCCAATCAAGGGGTTGAGTATGCCAATGAGTTTTCTCACGTATTGGCCCACATTATAGCTTATGCTCACGTCCAAAAAAGTGTGAGTGACTATTTTGCAGGTGAAAAATGAGTTTGGTGAGCCATTCTCATCAGTCCTTGAGCAGGTATTGAGCAGTGGAGGCAGGCAAGCAGTGGAAGAGATTTGGAGATCAGATCTGAGCTGTATTGTGTGTAACAGAGGTGGAGATACTTGTGAGAAGTATTATGCTGTGTAATGTTACATGACTCAATCATTAATATACAGATAGTTGGGGTTTTTAGCGAGATGCTTTCCCCGGGATACATACTGTGTTAATGTGTGAATGCTCTTGATGTTTTATTGTTATTGATGCTGCTATATTGTTGATCAACGTAGAGGAGCTTATGTATTGTGTATGTTTTCCACAATAGTACATGATCAAGATAATCTCCATTGAATATGTGTTAAATTATTCAAAATTTCTACATGGTATCAGAGCTAGATAATTGTAGAAAACGTTTCTACATGGTATCGGAGCTGCTTGATTTGTAGAGGAGATTTTTACAGGATATCAAGCGAGGATTGATCATCAGATCTACTATTCAGGAAGTGTTTACATTCTATTTCTTCAGGCAGAGTCTGTAATCGGGCCAGGTAGCCTCTGGATTCATCCTTCCTTTGGAAGGTGAGATATTTGGTGAATGCCCATACAGTCAATCTCTGTACGAGAAATATTGTGTTCTCACGAATTCTAGATCGGAAGCAGTTGAGTTGGTTGCTGGTGGAGTTCGAATTTGCAGCAGTGTTTTCTTGGTGACAACGCAACAATGTCTTTCAATGGATTGCGATTGGAGTATGCTCTTGAGGGCAGCTCAAACTATATTGCATGGAAGGACAGGATGGAGGCAGTATTGGATGATAACGGGCTGAAGGAGTTCATAGATATGGATATCCCAAAGCCTACTGATGCTGTTGAGGCGGAATTTTGGCAAAAGAAGACAGCAAAATGTCGAAGGATTCTGTTGGAGGGCGTGAAGGATCAAATTGTGTCCAGCCTCCATGGAAAGGCTACTCCATATTTGATGTGGAAATCATTAACAGAATTATTCCAAAGCAAGAGCGATTAGAGGAAGCTGGCGCTCAAAGATAAACTCAGAAACATCAAATGCGAGAAGGGTGACAGTATTCCCAAGTATCTCACGAAGTTCACTCAGTGTCGAGATGAGCTAGGAAGTGTGGGGGTTACTTTCGATGATGAGGACTTGGTAGCTTGGCTCTCCTTGATCTTCCGAAGAGTTGGCATTCCTATCAGGACTCTGTCAATGGTCGGGAGAACTTGCCAGGATGGGAAAGACTATGGTCAGATCTTGTGCAGGAGGAGATCAGGTGGAGTACCAGGGACGGATCTTCGTCAAAGGGAGCTGATGAAGAGAATTGTGCTTTGGCTGCCAAAGCAAAGAAAGGGAAGAGAAAGAAAGCTTCTCAGTCTGGTGCGAAAGGCAAGAAGCAGGATATGTCCAAGGTGAAGTGTTTTCACTGTCACCAGCACGGACACTATGCCACAAATTGTCCGCAGAAGAAGAAGAACAAGCAAGCTGCTGGATCTGCAGGGGGAGAGGCCTTAGCTTCTCAGTTTGAGCTTGATTTTTCATTGATCGCATGCTTGGTTTCAAGTGTGATGGGATCAGTGTGGTTCTTGGAAAGTGGTGCTTCTTTTCACATGACGGGAGATAGAGATTTGTTCTCTGGTTTGGAGGACAAAGATCTTGGAGTGCACATCGAGATGGGTGATGATGGTAGATACAGTGCGATCAGTATCGGTACCATTTCCTTTGAGAGGGAGTCTGGTAAACCCTTTGTATTGAAGGAAGTCATGCATGTTCTAGGATTGAAGAAGAATCTCATATCAGTGGCGATGTTAGAAGACAAGGGGTATGATGTTGTTTTCAGCGAGGGAAAGGCCTTCCTGCGCATCAAGACAACTGGTGAGACCCGGAAGATAGGGGTTCGAGTGAGGAACCTTTATCAGTTGCATGTAGATGGATGCGCAGCAATGGCAGGCAAGGCAGAAGGATTGGTGAGCCGGGATGATGGCGAGTTGTGGCACGGGAGATTGGGTCACCTTCACCATGGAGCCTTGAAGATACTGCAGCAGATCACTACAGGGCTTCCTAAAGGGACACTTGCGTAGTCAGATCAGTGCAAGGGGTGTACTTTGGGGAAGTTTGTGAAAGCCACCTTTCACGAGAAGGATAGTCACGCCATGACAATCCTTGAGAGAATTCACACAGATGTGTGTGGACCTTTCTCAGTTTCTTAGACAACAAAACATAGGTATTATGTGATTTTTGTTGATGATTTCTCTTGTAAGTGCTGGATCTTCTTCATGCAGAAGAAGAGCGAGACATATTCAAAGTTCTGTGAATTCAAAGCACTGGTCGAGAAGGAGTTAGGGAAGAAGGTGAAGGCTCTTAGGAGCGATAATGGTGGTGAATACATCTCGGATGAGTTCAAGGATTTCTGCAAGACATAAGGGATTCGTAGAGAGCTCAGAGCACCCCATAACCCACAGCAGAACGGGGTAGCTGAACGGAAGAACAGAACGATTGTGGGTGCTGCACAGGCAATGTTGCATGATCAGGGCCTACCCCTTCACTTGTGGGCAGAAGCATGCAATACAACAGTTTATGTGCAGAACCGTTGTCCTCATATGATACTTGGCATGAGTACACCTAAGGAGACTTATTCTGGTAAGAAGCCTGGTCTTTCTCATTTGAGGATTTTTGGTGCTAATATTTACATGCATGTGACGAAGGATGCCAGGAAGAAGTTGGAGCTAACCACAGAGGTTGGGATATTTGTGGGGTACACTGATACGCCCCACAACTATCGTGTGTATTTGCCAGACAGTGGTAAAACTGTTGTGCGACGGGATATAAAATTTCAGGAGGAGAAAGCCATGAAGTGTTCGCTTGAGAGGGAGCTACACTTGTATGCAAATGAGGAGCTATTAGTTCCTAAGGATGAGCTTCAGGACGTGGATCAGCCACAGGACGAGGTTCATGGAGTGGAAGATACCATTCATGCAGCGCCAACCATCAGAGGGCGAAAGTGCTTGACAGAAGTTGAGTGACTGGCTCAAGATGCAGAGAAAGTTGTAGGACCACCTATAGCCCAACACAGGCAGAGACAGTCACCTGATCAGTACACTAGATACATGGCTCTTATGAGCAAGTGTGTTGTGACTGAGCCATCCTCTTTCAAGGAAGCTGTGGAGGATCCCGCATGGGTAGACGCCATGGTGGAAGAGTATGATTCTATTGTCAGAAACAGTGCATGGGATATTGTTCCTAGACCAGAAGGGAAATCAGTGGTGGGTTCGAGATGGATCTATAAAGTTAAGTAGGCAGCTGACGGGAGTGTGGAGAAGTACAAGGCAAGATTTGTTGCCTGAGGCTTTTCACAGATTGAGGGGATCGATTATGAGGAGACCTTTGCACCTGTTGCAAGGTATTCTTCCATACCGACGATTCTTGCTCTCTCAGCGTAGATGGGATGGCACATTCATCAGATGGATGTGAAGACTGCGTTCCTCAACGGAGTCATTGAGGAGGAGGTGTACATTGAGCAACCCGAAGGCTTTGAAGTCTTTAGCAGTGAGTCGCATGTGTGCAGGCTCAAGAGAGCGTTGTATGGGTTGAAGCAAGCACCACGTGCTTGGTACACACAGATAGACAGCTATTTCACAGGACTTGGATTCTCCAAGAGCGAGGCGGATCCGAACCTATACCAGATTGTGGTGGAGGGTAAGTTGCTTATCATTGTACTGTATGTTGATGATTTGATTCTAACGGGTGATGAGTTGTTGATACTGTCATGCAAGAAGGATCTTGCTACAGAGTTTGAGATGAAGGATTTGGGCCTCCTTCACTATTTCCTGGGATTGGAAATATGGCAGTGCAGTGGTGGACTGTTTGTTTCTCAGGGCAAGTATGCTCGGGAGATACTGGAGAAGTTCAACATGCATGGCTGCAAGCCTGTTGATACTCCTCTTCTTGGAGGTTGGAGGAAGGAGGATGCCACTTCGGGAGAAGAAGTGGATGCCACTGTTTATCAACAGTTGGTGGGGTTGCTGATGTATTTGGTCAATACACGACCTGATATATGCTATGCAGTTAACCAGCTTTCACAATCTATGGTTAAGCCTACCAAGCTCTTCTGGAAGGCGAGCAAGCATGTATTCCGCTACTTGAGAGGCACATCGGGATATGGTTTGTGGTACAGACAGGAGGATGAGGTGAAGCTATGTGGCTTCACGGATGCAAATTGGGCAGGGAGCCCAACGGACAGAAAGAGCACATCAGGAGGGGTCTTCAGTATTGGATCGACAACGGTTTCTTGGTACAGCAGGAAACAGAGATCTATGGCACTCAGTTAAGCGGAGGCCGAGTATATGGCAGCAAGTTTGGCTGCATGCGAGGCTATATGGATGAGGAAGATCCTGGTTGGTTTGTTCGGTTCTCATTTGGACCCTACTGTGATTTACTGTGATAACTAGAGTTGCATTAAACTCTCGACTAATCCTGTATTTCATGATAGATCTAAACATATTGACATCAGGTACCATCATATCAGAGATTGTGTGCAGTGGAGGATAATGTTACTTTCGTACATTCCAACGGAGGATCATGATGCTGATATTCTGACGAAGGCTCTCACCAGGAGAAAATTTGAGTACCACCGAGGCAGGATAGGGGTTACTGATAATCCATATCTTGTCAAGAGGGAGTGTTGAGATTGCAACAAGATGATGGAGCTTATTGAAAAGAGTCGCCTTCACTAAGTGGGCCCGCAGGCTATTTTTGGCGCAAGTCTATTTTTAGACTATGTCTATTTTTAGACATATGGATCATGTCTATGGATTGCAGGTTGCTGTTTATGGATGATTGATCAAGTTGGAAAAAATAGATGGACTTCTATTTTTGATGAAAGTGTGAGTGATCAAAGTCTATTTTAGACTGGCTGTCAAAAAATAGAAAAGTCAAATATTATTATCTCACAACAATATTTGGACTATAAACTTAATCTTATTCTCTTGGAGCACTTCAATTTGAGCTACAGAGGTGGCACATGCAGCTGTTAGAAGGAAATACACTTTTCTTCTGAGTCAGTTGAGTTTTTGCATGCATGACTTCAGTTAGAACTCAATCAGTTGAGTTTGGTGGAGTTGATTGTGGAGTTGATGGAGTTGTGTTCAGTTTAGCTTTCTTAAACTGGTTGTATTTAGTCTAACTGGAAAATAGACTAGAGATGAGTTGGGTGAATTAGTTATTAATTAATTCACAAGTTATTAACTCATAATACAACTAATGAATACATCAGTTAACTCAGTTGCATGTCAGTGCATGTTCAGTTCAATAGGGACAGGTGGTAGAGAATCAGATTGCTATCAGTTGTGACTATAGTTGTGCACCAGATCTTGCACAATCAAGGGATTGAGTATGCCAATGAGTTTGCTCACGTATTGGCCCACATTATAGCTTGTGCTCACGTCCAACAAAGTGGGAGTGACTATTTTGCAGGTGAAAAACGAGTTTGGTGAGCCATTCTCATCAGTTCTTGAGCAGGTATTGAGCAGTGGAGGCAGGCAAGCAGTGGAAGAGATTTGGAGATCAGATCTGAGCTATATTTTGTGTAACAGAGGTGGAGATACTTGTGGGAAGTATTATGCTGTGTAATGTTACATGACTCAATCATTAATATACAGATAGTTGGGGTTTTTAGCGAGATGCTTTCCCCGGGATACATACCGTGTTAATGTGTGAATGATCTTGATGTTTTATTGTTATTGATGCTGCTATATTGTTGATCAACGTAGAGGAGCTTATGTATTGTGTATGTTTTCTACAATAGTACATGATTAGGATAATCTCCATTGAATATGTGTTAAATTATTCAAAATTTCTACATCCAGTAGGGGGAAACTTCGAGCCAGGTGGGCAGAGGGATCACACGTAGCCATACCTCCAAGTAGGAGGTGGGGTGATGTGGAGTGATCGTCCCATGGAGGAGGGGTAGGATCCTTGAGGTACCCAACCTCTTGGATGAGACCATGCTACGGGAGCCCCAATGTGGAGTAGCAGGAACTGATTGATTGGGTAGAGATAGATGCGGATGGAGCGATAGAGAGAGCTATAGTGCAGGGAATCCTAGGACAGTGCAGAGCATGTAGGCTGTAGCAATGAGTGAGGCACAAGTGTGTTGCACTGTGCAGGGTAGCACAGAGAAGGGTGCAACAATGTGAGATGCATGGAAATGTTGCAGTGGCGCAGAGGTCAGAGAGGGAGCACTTGTTAGCAGCAAGTAGAGCTTTAGCATCAGAGTATGTTTCTAGCCCAACAAAGTGTTCAGTTGGGGTTTTTTTTTGTTCCAAGAGTTGCTGGAGCAACCACACTTGGTAGATGTATTGCATGCATAACATTCAAGAGGTATAGGATTGGGTTCGAGAGGAAGTTTTTCTTGTTGAGAGGGAGTGTTGAATTTTGGCTACAAGAAATTGCTAAAAATAGCAGTTTGAGCATCAGTGCTGGATTGGGCAACAGGGAATGAAAAATGGAAGTGCTAAAAATAGAAGTTCTATTTTTAGCATTTCAAGTTGGATTCCTATTTTTAGACAGTCAGTGGTATAAAATAGGAAGTAAAATTCTAATTTCGTCTTTCCAGTAGTTTGAATATTAATTAACTATCTCTCCATGAGTTAATTAGTTAAGGAAAATCAAACTTGAAATCTTTGTGGGAACATGCAATAATTTCTCCACTGATTGAGGAATTAAGGATGAGTTCTATATTGAGACGATAAGCTGACTTAGTTTAACTTAGTCAAGTTCAGTTAGATTAATTTAACAAGTTGTTAAATTAATGAGATACAGTTTGTTAATGCTTGCGTGCATGTGACAACTGTTATTTCAATATAACTGAGTATTCATGCATGGATAACTGATGCATGTCAGTTCTATCAGAGACCCAGTTGTGATCAGAGAAGGGACAATATACTATCAGTTGGATGAATATTTTTCCCATAAAGGAAGCTCATCCATGATGAGGATTTTTCTCCTTCATGTTTGTGGAGTTATATTAGAGGTTAGCGAGTGTGTGAAGAGGCCAATTCACACAAGTGGTAGCACTAGACCCCAAGGAAACTGCACAAGGAAATAAGAGGCTTGGAGGGCAGAGGAGAAGGTTTGTGAGAAGCCTTTGACTGTCTATGAGCAGCAGAGGGATTGTACTGAGAGCTGGATAGCTTTTGAGCTAAGGCTTTGTGTAATCCAGACTATATTTCCACTTCTATGATAATACATAGATGGGGTTTTAGGCAAGTGCTTTCCCTAGTTAAATTCTTCTGTGCTATGTGTGATTGATTCCTTATTATCAGTTATATGTGTTCTTATTGATGTTGCTCATGATTGATTAAGCTTTCACTAAATTGTTTGTAGAAGTATATCAAGTGTTTTGCTTTAGTTTTGTATTACGAGGTTGATCTACAAGTGGGAAATTTCTACATGGTATCAGAGCTAGCTGATTTGTAGAAAAAGTTCTACATGGTATCAAAGCTAGTTGATTTGTAGGAAAAAATATACAAAATTCTACAAAAACAATGTCAAGCCTTTTCCTTTGTTGTTGTTGTTTTATTTTCTATTCATGGTTTTAATGGATGGTCAAGACTGCTTTGAAGATGGAAGAAAAGAAAAGGAGACATATACTATAATTTAGTATTGTGTTGCTTAAGAAACCCATTCTATTTGAAAGAAATCTTCCTTGACAAAAGGGTAGTCATATTTATCTTAGAGCAATTCCTTTTTGTGGCCACACCTCATCACTTGTTCTCTCCACAAATTTCAAGTTGATTAATTTTCTCATCAAAAGGAACCATGAAATTCTAAACTCTTTATCTCTTTGGATGAAATTTCCTACAGCGGTTGGTGTTTTGAAGGAATTGTAAAACTATGGTTATGTGTATATAGATTTGGTTCTCTAATGCATACATTTTATGGTGCAAAAAACTTGTGCAATATGTCTTGATGTAATGAGACCAAGTCATGGCCATGCCTTATTTCCTACAGAGTGTTCCCACACTTTCCACTTTACTTGCATTTCTTCCAATATGAAGCATGGAAATAGGTTGTGTCCAGTTTGTTGAGCCAAGTGGAAATAAGGTCCCTTATAAGGGATTCATTCAGAACCAATGTGTTGCATAACATGAATAAGTCCTTTGAATTGGCCACAAAAGGAAGATAGTAGGACGACAATTTTACCCTGTTTTCCACCTGCTCTTCCCTCACATCCTAAAGTTGCAAGACGTGTTACAAACCCTGTTGTTTTTGCTGATGATGAGCCATTGGAGAATCGGTCAAGTGGAGAAAACGGGTTAGGTGTGGAAAATGGGAATGAACCTACTTTGGTTGAAATTGAGATAGTAGCAGGAAATTCACAGGCTACAGATTCAAGAGGAAAATTGGCACAAGGAAGTGGAGGGATTCAAGGCAGAGAAGTTGATAGTACATCTATATAGTTAAAAATGTTTCCTGAGTTTTCTGGAATTCCATGCTCAGAGTTTTGTGAGAAGTTCAGTGTCCTAGTACATCTGAAAGTTGAGTGTCCCAGTACATCTAGTGCAAAAAGCAACAAAGATAAAGAACTTAGAATACTAGAAATCCATCCCAAACCCTTGATATGCCCATAGATCAAGCCCCCATTGATCTTGTAATTGTTCTTGATGTTAGTGGAAGAATTGCAGGCACCAAACTCTCACTATTGAAGTGTGTTGTGGGCTTCATGATTCATAATGTTGGCTCCATGGATCACCTTTCAGTCATTGTCTTCTCATCAACTGCTAGTCATTTTTTTCCTCTACGACGTATGTCTAAGGAGGGTCAACATTTTTCTTTGAAATCAGTAAATGGCCTAGTGTCCACTAGTGGAACCAACATTGTTGAAGGATTGAAAAAGGGTGCCAAAGTGCTGGAAGACTAGCATGAGAAGAACCTTTTCTATAGTATCATTTTACTCTCAGATGGGCAAGACACCTACAATGTGGGAAACCATAGGAAGGTTTCCATTTTATCAAATTCCAAGAGGGTTTTGGATTATCAGTCCTTGTTGCCAAGATCAATAAGGAAAACCTAGAGAGCAATATAACATACAGATCCCTGTAGACACTTTTGGATTTGGGATGGATCATGATTCAACATCCATGCACTCCATATCAGAGACTTCTGGTGGCACCTTTTCCTTCATTGAGACATAAAGTATTATTCAAGATGCTTTTTCAAAGTGCATTGGTGGTTTACTGGGTGTGGTGACTCAGGGTATGTATGTTATTGTCACATATGTAACTTCAAGAGTGCAATTGAGCGCCATACATGCAGGTAGTTATGTAGGCAATATTCTAGACGATGGGCAAAAGGTATTGAAAAAGATTGTAGATTTGTAAGCAGAGGACGAGAGGGACTTCTTGGTTCATGTTAAGCTTCCTCCATTTAGAAAACCTGAAGAGAAAACCATTGTTAATGAGGCAAATATTTTGTAAAATCACCTCAAATAGCCCACCTTATTTTAAGGGAGAGGGTGAAAAAGGTAAATTTAGCCCTTGAAATTAGGACTTACAACCTTCCATTCGCCCATTTTCAAGAATAGGTTTTATTTAAGTGAATCCTATGGGCCAAATACCATATTTATAAAAGAGGTATGGTAAATTAATAAAAATATAAATAAATGAGAGGTATGGTAAATAAATAAAACATTTTTTATATTTACTCCATAAGTCACCTTATATACATGTAAGGGTGTAAACAAATAAAAATATAAGTAAAGTGGAGGTATGGTAAATAAATAAAACGTCTTTTTGTACTTACTCAAAAGGTATGGTAAATAAATAAAAATATAAATAAACTAGACGTATCGTAAATAAATAAAACCTCTTTTTATATTTAGTCCATAACCCTCATTCTATTTATGAAGGCTCAAGAAAGAGGTTTTATTTAAGTGAATCCTATGGGCCAAATACCATATTTGTAAAAGAGGTATGGTAAATTAATAAAAATATAAATAAACGAGAGGTATGGTAAACAAATAAAACATTTTTTTATATTTACTCCATAAGTCACCTCATATTTAAGAACACTCAAAAATGGGTTATATTTAGGTGAAACCAATGGCCAAAATACTATGGGACAAATACCATGGACTATATTGTTATTAATACCATGCAAAAAACCATTATTAACGCTAATATTAGAATTAATAAAAATAAAAATGGCACATGGTATTGGCCCATGGTATTCACCAAAATGGCACATGGTATTGACCCATGGTATTCACCTGGAATGTAGCCTATTTAAATGGGGGAATTAAACCAGCATGTAGCCTATGCTAAGATTCACTAGGACTTTACAAAGTTTTATTATTTAGTGAAAGACTCGCGAATATCTTACAAGATTTTATAATTGAGTAAAATATTCGCCATGCCTGGTGAGAGATTCGCCAAAAAATTATATATACATATTATATTATTGATAAAATCGCCTTCCATTTTTCCTATATACCATGGAGATTCGCCCATTTATTATATTTATAAATTTAGGGGGGGTTCTTAAAATTTTCCCTGCTTGTTAGACCAATTGTATTGGATGGATCAAAGATCTAATTAGATAAAACTTGGGTGAGTCCAGTTGATCACTTGTTGATATATGATCAGATGATAGATCAACCATCATGCTCCACCAAATGATCATATGTAAGCACACAGTCCCACATGCCATTATACAAGTTGATTTACACCTCAACCACTTCAACCAAGACTTTGTTCAAGCTTACCTCTTACTTATACAACCTTTGTACTCTTGGATATTTGGCCTTCGGAGAGGAGAGGTATGTTATGAAACCAACTCACAAAAAGAAAGAAAAGATAGATCAACACCTTAGAAATAAGCCTCTTCGAGGGGGGAACCTCCTTTACATTACACAAATGAACAATTATTAGATGATTCAAATGACAAAACCTCCTTTCTATATATAGGAGTCTAAGGGGTCACAATATAACCAAAGCTGACCTAACAATAATAATATAAAAGCACAATAATAACAATATGGGGACAATAGGGGCACAAAAATAATAATAAGGGAAACAACGACAATTGTAATGGGGGAATCACTGGTATTATAGGGACCTGACATGCCCCTCTCCTTCAAAAAAGTGTTTTCCTAAATGCTTGAGTAGTTCTGGATGCTCCGATATAAAATTCTCATCGTCCCATGTGAAATCTTCAATGGGTAAGTTCTTCCACTTGATGAGATACTCTGAAATTGAACGATTTCGTAGCTGTCGAGTTCTTGTTTCTTTGACTACTTAGGTTCCAAAGTGATTTTTCCTTCCTCATCAAGTTCTGGCAATATTGTTTGAACTGGAAGCTTGTCACCTATAACCTTGTTTAAGCATGAAACATGGAAAACAGGGTGCACTCGGGAAGCTGGAGGAAGCTCCAATTTGTATGCCATAGTACCTATCTTTTGCAACACCTTGTATGGACCATAATACTTTGGTGATAATTTACCATCCTTCTTAGCTTGCTGGAGGGACATTTTTTTATATGGTTGTAGCCGTAGGAATACCCAGTCACCTACATCAAAACTTATTTCGCTACGATGTTGATTTTCCTGTTGTTTCATTCTATTTTGCGCCAAGGTGAGGTTATCCTTTAAGAGTTGGAGAATTTGTTGCTGATGCTCGATATGATCCTCGAACAACTCATAAATGTTGACACATTTTTAATGAGTATTTATTGAAATCCTCGAACAATTAGAGATTTTTTTATAAGAATTGGGAAAATATTAACATTAAAGCAACCTTTGTGACAAATATAGGTAGCCATTGAGGTTTCCCATGTTGAAACAATTTATAATAAGCTACTACCTATTCATGAAACACAATGCTTTGTAGAATACAGTCGATGGGAACATTTTATTTTATGGACTGCGAGTTGCAAAGAGGTGCTATGAATAAAAATATTTTTGTATTAATCTTTACTTAGTAAATTTATTTTGAAATATTTTAAAAATTGTAATGGAATTAAATTCAAATTAATTTATATATTATCTAAGTAATTTAAGGTTATTTTCTTTAAGGAGGCTACTCAGTAAAATTATATTTTTAAAATATATGAAAAATTTTAAAATTTATGTCTAAACTAAATTTATATTATTTTGACTTATATTTAAACATAAAAAAATTTGTGGAAATATTTTAAAATCTAGAATTAAATTATAAGCATATTGTTTATTTCCATGCACATAACACTTTCTGTAGGAAACATTAAATGTAAAGAAGGTAGCCATTATGAAGAAGGGGCTAAGGAATTACTTCAAAAAATAGAAATTGTCTTATGTTATCAACTAAATCAATGCACTCCCCTGGATGCGGGTGATAGTGAAGATGGGATGGGAGTTTAATGCTGCCCACTTGTCAGCCATGGGCTATCACGTGGAAGGCGATGGGGCTCAAGCCTGTATATGCGTGAGGGGAAGCTGGTTTAAGGTCATTCAGCAGAGCAGAGTTAATTCCCTGCACGACTATTCGGCTCGTTGGGAGGTTGCAGTTATGGTGGACGTGTTCCAAGGTGAGGTCGCTGCGATTAAAAACCATGTCACTGTGTTGGGTCAGGGTCTGTTTCTGGTTTTTCCTTCAGGCAGGTATATGCTACCTCAGATGCTCTAGGTCATTACGCTGTCTGTCTGGGTTATTCTGCTGTCTGTTCGCATTCCGCACAGGAAGGAGTTGTATCACACTCGGGAGCTAGGTCTCATCCCTTCGGTCCCTGGGAGGCACCTCGAGGGGAGGAACTTCACGCACTCTCGTTGCTGATACGTCTGCCCACTGCTGTCATTTCCATGGCATTCGCTCTACTGGAGCTAACCCCCTTCAATCTAGTCAGTTCATGGATGTCGGTGCTTCGAACTCAGCTTCCTTGCCCGCCTTTGGCTCTGCTATTTTTAACTTCAGCAGTTCTATGAACAGCCCCCAGATCAGTGCGCATGTTTCGGTTCTGTTCATTCAAACTTCCCAGGAAGACAATGACTCTCTGGACAATCGTGGGTAGGTGAAAGTTGATAGCCCGGAGAAAGAAACAAAGGATCCTGCTACAGACCTGGAGAAAGAAACAAAGGATCCTGCTACAGACCTGGAGAATGTCTCGAAAAGCCTTCTGGATCAGAAGACGAGGACCAGCGAAACAGAAGACATCCATATGGACACTGCCCCCACTGCTGCGGAGAGGGAGGCTTACGGATGGTGCCGGGTAGTGGAGGAGCAACTGGAAGATTAGAGACGCCCTCGCTCAAGGTCTACATGGCTCTTCTGTCTAGTCTTTTGGTTTCTATTGCTGTCTGTGTTAGCTTAGTTTCGTCATGTATGCATTTTGTATGTGTTCAAGAACCTTTGTTGATGGTCTGGGTTATGTCTGTCTCCCCTGCGCGGGATCATTTGGATTTTTGGTTGGGGCCCCTCTATGGGCTAGCTCTTTTGAATGGTCTAGTCCTTTGGACCTTGCAGTCTTAGCTGTTCCAGGTGGACACCTCAGGTGCCTGGCTCTTTCTGTTTTGATCTGATGTAAATTTTTGACTTTTGTATATAATATATTAGTATAGTTTTACCGAGAAAAAACGAAAACTAAATCAATGCACTCCATTAAATTCTCTTATACTATTGCTTAAATCAGTCGATTTAATTAAAGAGGAATTTTTATCTAGTTGAATGGTTGATGAGAAAGAGGGAAAATTAGAATATGAATAGGAAAGATTGGAAAAGGATTATACAATGACAAAGCATAAAATAAATAAGGGTTTAAAAATATTTATTTCTATTAATATATTTACATTTTATTATAAATCAATTAAAATAGTAAAGCATCTCTATATACATTATAAATAAAATGTTCCATTGCCATTAAATTAAGAAAAAAAATATGACAAAAAAAAAATACAATTTTAGTGGGCTACTCCAACCTGGAGAGGTGCATAGCTAAGCTCTCTAACATAATTAGAAATTGGACAAAACAAAAATTGGATTGAGAGAAATCCTGGTGATAGAAATGTATTTACATGGAATTTCTACTCGTTGTATAAAAATTTAAATGGCCTATTATCAACAAAATTCAAGTCCACAATTAAATTATCCATGACATCTAAATTAGAGATAAGTTAACTTGTGAAAATGGTAGACAATATGGCATATTGTAAAGGTTCTTTAACAACCTGTGAAAATCCCAAGGATGTTATAGTCAATAGAATGAATTTTGATAAAAATACTTAAATGCTCGACAAGCACTGAAATAAAATTGTTATGTGCACCTATTAATAAGGGCCGTAATATTCAACTTTAAATCTGATAAAAATTCTCGACATTTCAATTAACATAGTGATTATTGGGGAAAATGTAAAATTTCTTACTATTGAAAGCTCAAGGTACAATTTCAATAATGAATGTGAGACGTGTGAACCCTAGTCTGATGCAGCTGAAATATTGAGCGATCAAGAAAAAACAATGTGAAATAAGGTCTCGATGGGTAGTCAATCCTACAAATTTGATCCACTATTTGATCTCTGAAAATTTCTAATTTTCTGTACATGCATCCGCAAACTCATGCACTCCTATTGTGGAGAGGGGAGAATAGAAGTAGTGCTAGTAGATAAAACATAATGAATGGGTCAAATTGATGGAAACAACTGTAATTTGGAATTGGACACAGGTTATCAATGTTTTGAAACAGAGAATCATGTTAATTTGAAATACACTTGTCCACTACTATGACAAGTGTATGTGTAACATTTTGCAATCCTCTTATTATTGTTATGGTAGGTGTGTGTAATGTTTTATAGTCTTACCATTCTCGTTAATCGTGATAGGGTGTCAATTAACAAATGGCATGGTAAATTTTTAATCAAGATTTGTCAAAATTTAATTTAAACAAGGTTTAATCATGTGATTTAGATATGCAGGGAAGTTAGTGGTGTGAATTGAATCCATTAATATTGTGGCGACGACGAGAAGACACTGGCATCTTTAAAATTAAACCCTCTGATCAATTTTTTTACTTAGTGGAATGATTAAAGTACCTAATTGCAAGAGGAAGGATGCCTATCACCCTAATAATCCCTCCAACACATTGATAATATTTCAGGGAAATCTTGTTGGGGTTCACATAATCCCAAGACCCCCGATAAACCCAGCGCTCCAGTAGTTCATACATGCGAGTCAGAAAGAACTGACAGCGTGGCTTCCCATGAAGTTTCCCTAGAAATCATGGTTTGTGGGATAAGAATCAAAGACGGATTACAAGTCTAATGAGACCCTTAATGGAACAGATTTTATCGGTCGCCCCCAAAACATTTGATGTTCAATGATATCATTATCATGGGGTCACCTCAAAAACTAGTGTATCCCCTCTAAGGACCTAGCGACCGTCAACATCAGAAATAGACATCTTCCCTACCATATAGGTAGCATCGATATTAGAAGGTGCATCAGGATCTCCAGACCCTGAAGCCGCAGAGAATTAAAGGTTGTCATAAGCGGAAACCTTCTTGTATCTGGGGGTCTTCTTTTTTTCTGTGAGTAACATTATATCGGGACAAGGGACAGGGCGAATGTGACATGCCATGGAAAAATGATCTTTTGATGGAAAGGGGCTCCCACCTTTCCGAAGATGTGAGAAGAGCCTCTATTTCCCTGTCTGGTGAACAAGAGAAATTACTAAACGACTCCCGAGGTAGGGTCGTTGAGGGGGATCCAAGATGTGGCCACAATCCGATGGAATGAAGAAACTACCCTTGTTATGATTTAGACCCAAATTTGTTTGCGAGACCCAATTATTACCAAGACGTTGAACCGGGCCATAAAGATAATTATTGCCTAAATCGGACTTAGCAATTACACGAAAATCCTTGGTGATAGACCTTTCAATGTTTGGATTCTTAAATCATTAAGGAATACATCTAAATCCTTATCGAAAGAAAAGAATTACTAGGGGAATATTGGCCGACATTTATCCCTTTGTCTCTCACTGAATATTTCGATATATAAGAATTTCTGAATCTTCTTTTCCCGCTAACTCTGGAATCCTTTGATGGAGAGAGAAATTGCGGACATTGTTGAATGAGGTGTCCCGTACCGTGGCACGGTAAACATCAATATGGAAGCCCTAATAGTCAATGAATAGCCTGGAAGTAAAATTGTTCCATTTTATATCTAATTCAGCTAACAACCCACATCCCATCTCAACCTCCACCAAAAACCATGCCAACGTGTATCCATCTTCCCGAAGCTACCTTCATATCATTAATAATACTTCCCTATACGATTAGTAATCTCCTTCATAGCCACAAAGTTCCATGGTTCCATATCTTGTTATACATGTACAATCTCAAAAAATTATATTATCACCCTAACTTAATTCGTAGTTTAATATATTCATTCTTAACTCTAATTTCGTGATGCAAAATGTAATAAGAATATTTTTTAGTTTTATCACATTATTATTATTTGGTCGACGTTTCGAACCAATTAATGACGTTCATCCTCAGGACAAAGTTGATGTGATTAATGCAAAAAATATTCTTGTTATATTCATTATTATGAATCTAACAATTAAATAAGTATAAAAAAGAATTAATTAAGCAACACTATGTTTTAATCAATTGAAAAAATGAAGAAGAAGAATATCACTTGAACTAGGGAAAAATTTATTATAATAAACCAAACCATAACTTAATCCATGTCTAATATCTTCATTATTATGAATTGAATAGTTAAATAAGCATAAAAATGATTTAACTAAATAAACACCATGTTCAAATAAATTGAATAAATGAAGAATAAAATTAGCACAACCACATTTACCAATGTAAATGATATACACTGATATGCATATATGAAACACATATACAACAACATTTACCAATGTAGTTGATATATGCCAATAGGCATATATCAACTAACCACCACATTAATAACTTTATGTGTATTTTGTTAAAAGTTCTCAATATTAATAACTATATAAATAATAATAGCTTTATTATTTTTTATTTATATAGATATATTTATTATATTAACATTATTTTGTATAATAATAAAATATTAGTTATTACTTAAAATTTTGTTAATATATTAATAGTTGTATTTAAAATTATAATATAATTCACATCTAATATAATAATAATATTTAGTTATTATTAATAATATGTATTTGTCTTTACTATTATATTATCTTCAATAATTAATATATATTTATTAATATAATTGTCAATATATTGTATATATTTACTTGGAGTATATCAATAATATATATATATATTAATTATATGTTAAACTAAAATATATTATACTATTACTTGGAAATAAAATATATAATATAAATAACAATTTAATATAATAATTTATAAAACTCTGCTATATAATAATATAATATGTTATAATAATGTAATATAAAATTTAAACCCTAGGGTTGAGTACCAAAAACCTAGGGTTTATTAATCCCTTGTGTTTAAAAAATGAGCCTAAGATATTAATAACTTTTAGGAATTAATATTTTAAACCCAACCGATTAATAATTGAAGGGATTAAATCATAAAACCCAAGGAATTATTAATATTATAAACTGAAGCCACTAATAAACCTAGGGGTTTAATATTATAAACTCAATGAATTAGTAAACCCAAGTGCTAAATATCATAAACTTAAAGGATCAACAAACCCAAGGAATCAATACTAAAACACATGGGATTAATAAACCCTAAAAATTAAAAATTTAAACCCAAAAGTTAATGAACCATAGGAATTAATATTTTAAGCTAAAGGGATTATTAATATTATAAACCCAATGGATTAAATTATAAACCTAAGGAATTATTAATCTGATAAACCCAATGGACTAATAAACCCAAGAGATTGATGAACACTTCGGATTATTAATATTAAAACTCTATGGATTATTAATATTATAAACTCAACCACATTAATAAATGTAGTAGAAAAATGTCATTAATGATATAAGTCTAATATTAATTACAAAATTAATATTCACATTAATAAATATACGACAATAAAAATAATATTACTAATATTAAAACATAAATATTATAATAAAAATGTTATTATTATTAATTAATTACAATGTTAATAAATTATTATTATAATCCTTTTAAAATAATTACAGTTATACTAATTATATTTAATTATTGTTATTATTGTTATTATTTATTATTAATTAATTAATATTACTAATATTATTATTTTTATTAAATATAATATTATTATTAATTAATAAATAATAATAATAATAAATTATTTAATTAACAATAATTTCATAATAATTATTATTATTTATTAAAAAATATAAATAATGTTTTTTTTTATTTATATTTTTTATCATTAATAATAATAATAATAGTAACAACCCAAGGGATTAATACTAAAAACCCAAGGGACTATAAACCCAAGGGAATAAAATTACACCAAAGGGATTAATATTATAAACTCAAGGTATATAAGCCCTAAGATAAATATTGTAAACCCTAAAATTATCATGGTTAACCATGGTTTTCCATTGTTGATTTCATATTGAGACAATGTCTATGACAATGCAAAGTTGCACCATGGTTGACCATCACTAATTTTCATATGCATAGAATATTTGTCACAATGCAATGTTAGACCATGGTTGATTTTCATATTGAGAAAATCTTTGTCACAATGTGACTTTGGACCATGGTTGGCCATGATTATAAGCCAAGGGGGTTTATCTTAGACCTAGAGATTAATATTATAAATCATATGAATAATATTAGACCCTAGGAATAAGAACTCTTAGATTAATAAGCATAAGGCATTGATATTATAAACCCAAGAGAATAATAAACCAAAGGGATCAATACTAAAGCCCCAAGGGAATAATATTAAACGCAAGGGAAAAATATTATAAACCCAAAGTATATAAACCCTAAGATAAATAGTATAAACCCTAAAATAAACATTGTTGACCATGGTTTACTATGGTTGATTTTCATATTGAGACAATATTTGTCACAATGCGACATTGGACCATGGTTGATAATAGTTGATTTGCATATTGAAGCAATCTTTGTCACAATGTGATGTTGGACCATGGTTGGCCATGGTTGACAATGTTTAATTTTCATATTGAGACAATCTTTTTCATAATTTAACATTAGAACATGGCTAACCATGGTTGACGATGATTATAAACCCAAGGGATTTATATTAAATCGTAGGATTAATATTATAAACCCAATAAATAATATTTCATATTAAGGCAGTCTTTGTCAGAATGCAACGTTGGACCATGTTTAACCATGCTTGATTTTCATATTGGGATAGTCTTTGTCATAGTGGGACGTCACAACATGGTTGACCATGATTGATTTTCATATGGAGAAAATCATAGTCACAATGGGATGTTGGACCATGGTTGATTTTCATATTGAGAAAATATTTGTCACAATGTGACGTTGGACCATGGTTGACCATGGCTATAAACCAAGGAGATTTATATTAGAGCCAAGGATTAATATTATAAACCCAAGGATTAATATTATAATCCTTAGGAATAATATTAAACTCTACGAATAAGAACCCTTAGATTAATAAACCTAATGGATTGATATTATAAACCCAAGCGAATAATAAACCAAAGGGATTAATACTAAAAATGCAAGGGATTGTAAACCCAACGGAATAATATTAAACTCAAGGGGATAATATTATAAACCCAAAGTATATAAACCCTAAGATATATAATATAAACCCTAAAATAAACATGGTTGACCATGGTTTTCCATGGTTGCTTTTTAGAATGAGAGAATATTTGTCACAATGCAATGTTGGACCATGGTTAACCGTGGTTGATTTGCATATTGAAATGATCTTTGTCACAGTGTGACGTTGCACCATGGTTGACAATGTTTGATTTCATATTGAGACAATATTTGTCACAAGGTGACATTGGAACATGGTCAAACGTGGTTGACCATAATTATAAATCCAAGGGATTTATATTAAATCATAGGATTAATATTATAAACCCTATGAATAATATTTCATATTAAGACGATCTTTGTAAGAATGCAATGTTGGACCATAGTTGACCATAGTTTATTTTCATATTGAGACAATCTTTGTCACAATGCGATGTCGCACCATGGTTGACAGTGATTAATTTTCATATGGAGACAATATTTGTCACAATGCAATGTTGGACCATGGTTGATTTTCATATTGAGAAAATATTTGTCACAATGTGACGTTGAACCATGCTTAACCATGACTATAAACTAAAGATATTTATACTAGACCCGAGGATTAAAATTATAAACCCTCTGAATAATATTATACCATACCAACAATAATTCTTAGATTAATAAACCCAAAGGATTCACCTTATAAATCTGAGGGAATAATAAATCAAAAATATTAATACTAAAAACCCAAGCGACTATAAACCCAAAGTAATAATATTAAACCCAAGGGATAAATATTATAAACTCAAAGTATATAAAGTCAAAGACAAATATTATAAACCCTAAAATAAACATCATTGACAATGTTTTGCCATGGTCGATTTTCATTTTGAGACAATCCTTGTCACAATGCAATGTAAGACGATGGTTGACCATGTTTGACCGTTATTGATTGCCATATCGACACAATATTTGTCACAATGCAACAGTGGACTGTGGAAACCATATGAATAATACTATGCCCTATGAATAAAAACACTTCGATTAATAAACCCAAGGGAATAATAAACCAGAAGGATTAATACTCTAAAGCCAAAGGAATAATATTAGACCTAAGGGATAAATATTATAAACCCAAGGTATATAAACTCCAAGATAAATATTATAAACCTTAAAATAAACATGGTTGACAATGGTTTACCAACATTGACTTTCATATTGAGATAATCCTTGTCACAAAGCAACATAGAAACAATGGTCGACCATGTTTGACCATTATTGATAGCCATATCGACACAATCTTTATCAGAATATGATGTTGCACTATGGAAACCCTATTAATAATGTTATACCCTAGGAATATGAATCCTTAAAATTAATAAACCCAAGGAATGGACATTATAAACCTAAGGGAATAATAAACCAAAAGGGTTAATACTAAAAACCCAAGGGATTATAAACCCAAGGGAATAATATTAAACCCAAAGGATAAATATTATAAACCCAAGGGAATGATATCAAACCCAAGGATTAAATATTATAAACCTAAGGTATATAAATCCTAGGATAAATATTATAAACCCTAAAATAAACATGGTTGACCATGGTTTAGCATGGTTGATTTTCATATTGAGACAATCCTTGTCACAATGTAATGTAGGATGATGGTCAACCTTGTTCGACCATTATTGACTTCCATATTGACACAATATTTGTCACAATGCGACAATAGATCGTGGAAACCCTATGAATAATATTATACTCTAGGAATAAGAAGTCTTATATTAATAAACCCAATACAATATTGCTCTTATTTCTGCACTATTTCAACATCATGATATTAAACCCTAATATTGAACTGCATATTATAAACCCTTTCATAATAAACACAATATTATAAACAATAAGATTATAAATCGTAAGATATATATATATATATATATATAAAACCTAAGCTTATAAATCCTAACATTAATATTATAAACCCAAGGGGTAAACCTTTGGGGTTTTAGTATTAATCCTAAGGGTTATGGAGACATTTTGTTAATATTTAATATTTATAATATTTAAATATATATCTATATCTATATATATATGTTACAATTTTATGTTATTCTGTTAATAACAATAAATGTTAAAAAAAATTAAAATGATTATGAAGAATAATGTTATTAACATTATTTTTTTAAACAAGATTTATATTGTATTAACGATGTTATTAGTTTTACTAATAATATTCCCTCGATCACGGTGCATGCCAGGTCATTGTCCCACTTAGCACTCAAGATAATGGTGATTATATGGAAGGTATTGAGGAGGGGCAACTTCGGTAGATGAACGACATGTATGACCAGATGGATGCAATGGGAGGATGTGTGGTAGGTATTAAGGCAGGTGTTAGTTTTTGTCGCGATATAACACTCTAGGTGGTGGAAGTATGCACCACATTTCATGCAATTGAAATGTGGTACAATGAGGTTTTGAGAAGTATGAGGAAACACAGTGGCTCCCTTCTCGTGGCAAGCTTGGCAGGGAGGCAATAGTACTAGGAGGTAAGTCAAGTCGGCTCTGTAGTGCTGGTAATAGGGTATGTATCATTTCTCTCCACCCATACTTGCTCATGACATACTGGTACTCGTAATGCTGCCTATAGAATTTTTGCACCCTCCTGCGAATGGGTGATTGCACATCTTAGTAATGTTTGTTCGTCTGAAGAGCATGTCTCTATGGCTCAATTTTATCTTGAAATAGTTGTTTCAAATATGATATCCATTTCCTATGGTATCTTATAGCTTCATATGGGAATGTATGGTTTAATTTGCGCTCGTTTCTATGGAAATAAATTACCATCCAATTGGAATTGGTTTGTGAGTACTCTCTGCTTGTCGCTGGTGCTAGTTTTGCAATGTGCTGGTGTTTGCATATATGGGAAGTGGTCAGAGGTGTCAGTGGGTACTTCTGCCATATGGTGGAGACATACCCTCTCTAGCTTTTATATATTTTTTGCAATGTCTAAGCACAGACTAGGTTTAATGGGATGAAAGAGCTAATGGAGGATGGTCGACACGACCTACTCTTCTTTCACTTTTATTAGGTTTAATATTTCTTGTTTCTTGCTCCTATTATATGTAATTATTCCAAGTGTTATTAATTGCAGAGACCGCCTAGTCGACGAGTCGAGGCTATCTGCTCATTCAACAGTTTGGTTACTTAATTATATGGTAACTCAAAAGAGGTTGACAGAAATTGAAAGACCATCCATGGGCACAAGCCAGGTAGGAACTGGGGGTCGTGGATGCAATTGTAAGAGAGATTCTTTGGGGGGACGAGGAGAATCCTCGTTGAAGTTGTCGAGGAGAAGTATATGAAGAATGGATGCCCAACATATCACTAACGTGACCTATGCATATACAACAGGTACTGTTTAGTAGGTAAGGCATATGATAATGAGTTGGGAGGATGACCTCAACTAACGGGCTAAATAGGAAATTCAGATGGAGGATTGGTGCTTACTAGTCCCTGATCCTGGCTACACCCGAGGTCGTCTTACCCAATACAAGAATGCTATTCATTTATATCATATGATCTAGAGCACACTAGCCAGAGGTATCATGCATGCAATAGGTTCCATCAAAGTTGATCCTGGATTCCAGGAAATTCAGAAAGAATTCTAGCTTGTCTAATTTCAAATTCAGCAATACAATGTTTGTCCGGATCATATTGAAAAGAACATTCCATTCCTTCCTCAATCTAAATTACTAGGTTCCAGTGCAAAGGACCCAACTCCGTGGAGTCCTCTGATGAATAGTTTTCAAATATTTACTTTTTGTCAAATTTTGAGTATGTATATGTTGAGTAATAGTACTTTGTTAGCATGTTAAGGGTGAATCATTTTTTAGACATTCAGGTGTATAAGTTTGAATATGAAAGACTTAAGAACCTCATATTTTGGATGGCTTATAATGTGTTTCGATGGCCAACAGACCTCGTTGCCCATTGGGTAGGTTCAAGCCACAAAATGTCTTGTATTGTTGTAACCTGCTTTAAAAATGAATAAATGAAAGGTCGTATTAAACTTACAAAAAAAATACTAATAATATTGTTTTTAATTTTAATATTAATGTTATATTTAATCATCATTTTTATTTTTATTTTCTTTAAGGGATATTATTTATGATAGTAACTATTATAAACTTATCAAAAGTTTACTAAAAAATATTTATAAACTAATTTAAAAGTCTAGCAATAATATTATAAACCCAAAGCTTTAGTATTATACACTTTTGGGATTAATATTATATGTGTGACAAATTAACATTATAAACCCAAGGGATTAAACCTTTGGCTTTTCATATTAATCCATTGAGTTTATAATATTAATTCAATAGTTTTATAATATTAATTGGGATGCCTTTTTGCTAATATATTAATATCTATAATATAAAATATTGGTATGATTATAAATAATAACAATTTTTTTTTTGTAAGCTAGAGAAGGACCTTTCATTTTCTATTTAATCGGGTTGAAACAAGTACATACATTCAGCGACCTCAACCCGCCCTGAAGGGAAACCGAGTCTATTGACCATGTTAAGTTTTTATAAGTCATCCAATAGTAAAAAAGGATAAGTCTGCTTGTCCATGCCAAATACACTATACTGCCAAAAAAACTAATCTTATTTCCTATCGACATAAAGACCTATGAACAGAAAAAGGAGAGCTTGCTCTCAGTGATCTAACAAAGAAAACCTTAAACATAGCTAGCAGGATTAGTCTACCATATTTCCAGGCGGGTTGTCTTCTTCTTTTGGCATAGGAACTATCTTCTGCAGATGTTGTTGAATCTCCTCTAACTTGCTATCCTGCATGAGCAGAGTTATCTATAGGTTCTTCATTTCTTTCTTCAAATTTGGAATGCCCTGGGCCATCTCTGCCATCTCCATAGCCACCTGCTCCATTGCTTTAGCCAGTAATCTCTTCAGCACCCAATAAACATGTAGGGCCTGCTTATATAAGGACAGGCGACCCTAGTGTTTCCTGGGTCTGGAATCAGGTTACCCCAATCCTCCATTTCAGGGTCTGAATCCTCCTGCATGGCCGTTGCTTCTAATTCTTGTATTATCCTTCGGATGTCAGCATTGGTTTCTTCACTGTACGCTCTTTCCACCTCCTGCACCTTATGCTTCATCGTTTTCCTACCACGCCTCTTGCCAACTGGTGATGGGGTGCTCTACTCCTGGCTTTCTGCTTGGCAACCTCTCTCACTGCCTCTGCACCCCCTTCCCTAGCCTGCACGGATTGCTTTATTGTTGACCATTTCCTTGCTTCCCTAACCAGATTCGAAGGATGCAGTTCCTGAGAATCCCTCACCTCCATGCCCCTTAGTTTTCTTTCCCGGGTTCTTTTCCTCTCCTTGTTGCTTTTCCTCTGGATGCCTGAACTTCCCCACCCCTCCTTTCCTCGTCTGGATTTGGTAACTCTGTTCAGGAGTTTTCTCTTCCTCCCATCCCATCTTCCTTTCTATCTCCAGCTGCCTTTGAGCATTAACCTCTCGGGAATTGTGCATACTCTTATCTTGCCCTGTCCAACACCCTTCTTTGCTCAATTCTATCCCCGCCTTTCTCATACTTTCCCTCTCTATCTTCTGCCTAATATTATATTGGATGGGTGTTCGATCCCTCTCTTTTTTCCTATCTTCTACTACTATTAACCCACCTCCCATTTCCTTGCTCTTGTCAGTGCTATCACCAAGAGTAATGGACAATTTCTCGCCTAGATGCCTCTTCTCATGCCAAGTTTCATGACCTGTCTGCCATCCTCTACCTTTCTGGGCCTCCTCCCTTTGCTGCATGCAATCTCCAAGTTCACCATCTCCTCCCCTTCTTAGTCTTGTGCCAGCTATCCTGCGTCCCATCGATTGATCGCTACCATTCTCCCCACCTTCTCCCTTCATTGCTCAGTCACCGCTACTCCTCAGTATTATTCTAAGCCTGTAATCCATCCTATCGTCCTGTGTTATTATGTTTTTGCGGGGTGGCCTGCCATGCCCCCTTCCTGCCTTCATAATGATTTCACACGCCACCGCCTCTTTCACCCCGATTGGGGACCATCGGCAATCTTTATCATAGAACTGTAATTTCATTATTATCCTGAGTAATGATTGAGTTGAGAGTCTCCCATCGTGGCTTGTTCATAAGGGTTGGCCATATACTGTCTACCTTCCCATCCTGCTCGTTGCATCCCCAGTTAGCTAGGAAGTCTGTTGCTTTGTTTCCGTCCCTCCTAACATGGTTAATAATTTTATAATCAATGTGTTTCATTATATCTGCCAGGTCCTGTATTAACCCTGCCGTCCTCCAGCTCTTTGCTACCTGTTCCCAATCCTTCCCATTGTTTAATTTCCTTAGCATTTCTACTACTAGCTGCGAGTCTCCTTCAATTTCCAATTTTGTATATCCGTTTCTTATTGCTATTCTGATGCCTTGGTAGACTGCCATCAATTCTGCTTCATTATTAGTCATTATGCCCCCCCGGTCAGCATAAACCCATCTAGTGAATCTTTCATTATCTCTGAAGATACCTCTGAATCCTGTTGGCCCTGGGTTTCCCTTAGAAGCCCTGTCAAAATTTAGTTTTATGAAGATTTCACGAGGGTAATTGAACTTGGAAGGACTCTGGTTCTAAACTCCCTGGTTTCTTTTCTTTTGGGGATACACCATGTTATATTCCAGATTTAGACTGGCTAATATTTGGCCTTCATCTGGGGTCGATTTCCAGTCTTCTTCCTCCCATGTCTCTGCTAGAATAGTTTCCCTTATTAGTTTTTGCATTATTTTCCAAATCATCTCTGGGGGATTGTCTTTATCGTGAAAGATTCTTTTATATGAAGGGGATCCCTATTTGATTTTCCAAAAAGGTTCCTAACTTCATCCCATTGCTGCTGGGCATAGGGACATGAATTCAAAAGGTGTTCTTGCGTTTCTTTGTCTTGTTTGAATAGGCTACATCTAGGAGGTCCCTGGAATCCCCGCTTCAGAATTTGGTCCCAGATCAGAATTCTTCCTTTCCCTACTAACCAAGCAAACAGAGTTACCTTTGGCCACCACTTGTTCCTCCATATTTGCTTCCATTCTAGAGCATCCTCTTCTTATTCCTGACGAGTGGTTAGATAGTAGGCTTCCTTCACCGTGAAGGTTCCCTTTGTGGATATCCCCCATCTAAGTATATCTGGCCCCATTCTAATTTCGATTCTTGTTGATTCCATTTCTTTTACTAGTGTCTCTCTCTGCTCATGATCTATGTTGCTGTCCCATTCTTCTAGTTTCCTCCAAGTCCACCAAGTCTCATCTTGCCCCTCTTCTTTCCAATATTCCTTGACATATTTTAATCCTTCCATTACAACATTCTGATATGTATTCTGCAGATCTTGTATCTCTATCATTCTTTCCCTTTGCTGCCAGGCATCCTCCCAAAATTTGGCTATGCTTCCATTCCTAATTTCCCAGAAGGCATGTTTGCCTATAATATCTCTGTTCTGACTAGCTAGGTCCCATATTGTGGATCCCCTTGGGACTTCCTCCAGTCTGAGAATGCCTTCAGTAGTTGTGGGCATATTATATTTTTGGGTCCATATCCTTTTCCATAGATCTTCTCCACCCCTCATCCACCTCCACCACAGCTTCGCCCCTAGAACTTGGTTCAAGATGCCCGGGTCCCTGAGACCTAGTCCCCCTTCTTCTTTATGTTTTGACAGGCCTTTCCATGATACTAGGGCCCATTTCCTTTGTTGTTTAGGACCACCCTAGATGAATTTTCTGAATATTTCTCTCATTTTTATACATACTCCTTTGGGGACCGCCATCGCCGAAAGGGGATAGATGGGAATTGCCTGGAGAATTGATTTAAGGAGCACTAGTCTTCCCGCTATGTTCAGCGATCGGAAGGACCAGTTTGCTAGTCTATTCTTGAGTTTTTCCACAGTTTGCTGCCAGTTTGCTATTCTTAGAGGGTTTAATGCTAATTGGTTTCCCAAGTATTTTGTAGGTAATTCACCAGAGCGGAAGCCCAAGGTTCTGGTCAGGTGGGCTTTAATCGTTTCTGGAGTGTTGAAAAGAAATGTGCATGATTTATCCTTGTTAATTTCCATGCCCGATGCTTCCATGAAGAGGTCCAGAATCCGCTTGACCCTCTTAACTTCTCTTAGAGAGACAGCACAAAAAAGCATGATGTCATCGATGAACTGCTGATGAGTAATAGGTAATTTGTTTCCCCATGGCCTCATTCCTTTGATTTTCCCCTCCCTCAGTTCTTTTTTAAAGTATCGTCCTAGACCTTCCGCTACAATTATAAACAAGAAAGGGGATAAAGGATCTCCCTGTCTCAGTCCTCTTGTGGCATTGAAGGTCGATGTTGGTGACCCGTTCAAAAGGATGGAGAAATTGGGGGTTGATATCAAATTATAAATCCAGTTTACCCATCTATTAGAAAAGCCAAAAGCCATTAGGATTGTTTTGAGGTAATTCCAATTTAGACGGTCATAAGCTTTTGAGAGGTCCAATTTTATCATCATTCCCATCTCCTTTTTTTGTTTCAGAGAATGAATCACTTCCTGAGATACCACCAAACCATCTAGAATTTGTCTCCCTTCCACAAACCCAGTTTGTTCCAGGGAGATTATGCTAGAGAGAATTGGTTTCAATCTCTTAGCCATTAACGTAGCAATAATTTTATATATTACATTACACAGGGCAATAGGACGGAAACCTTGGGTAGTTTCTGAGTTAGCAGATTTAGGAATAAGGGTTAAAAGAGTTGAGTTTAGACCCGGCCATACCTTCTGGTGTCTGCGAGATTCCTCTACCACCTCCAGGATGTCTTGTCCAAGGAAGTGCCAACCTGCTTGGTAAAATTCAGCTGTAAATCCATCTGGTCCTGGGGCTTTGTTTTTTTCATTCCTTTCACTATATCCTCCACTTCCTCCAGGGTTGCTTCCATGTTCAGGGCCATGTTTTGGTCCCTGGTAATCATTTTCGGAATTTCATTGCAGAACCTCCCTATAGCTTCTTCTCTATCCACTTGGGGTTCGGTTAGGATGTCTTTAAAATATTCGACTAGAGCCTATTCCATTTCCTCATGCTGAGTTACACATTGCCCTTCTTCATTTTTGATTGAGAAAATTCTATTCCTTTGTCTGTGTTGAATCATGGCTTGGTTGAAGAACTTTGTGTTCTTTTCTCCTTCGCGAAGCCAGTTTATACGAGATTTTTTCTTCCATAATATTTCTTCCTATTTTCTTCATTCCTCTAGTTGGCTAATCACTATTCCTTCTTCTTTGCTTCTTTCCTCACTTCAACCTTCTGCTATAATTTTTTGTTGCAACTCTCCCACTTTTTTCTCTAAGCGCTGCTTCTCCTTGAATATATTCCCAAATTCCTCTTTGTTCCATTTTTTAATTTTTCCTTTGAGTCTTTTAGTTTTAATTGGAAGGTCTACATCTTGATTTGTCCTCTTTGTTGGCTCCGAGTCCACCATTCCTCCACCTTTGGCGTGAACTGTTGATTCCTGAGCCAGAAAGCTTCAAATCTGAAGGGGTGTTTTTTTGGGCTCGATTTAATGTTAATTTCCAACCTGATGGGCCAATGATCTGAGCCCATGGCAGGAAGGATCATCGTTTCTACAAAAACATATTTGTTTATGATTTGCTCCTATATTAAGAATCTATCCAATCTCGATGCTATTTGATTTTTTCCCCCTCTTCTATTGTTCCACGTATGGATCTCGTTTATTGTGGGAATATCTACCAATCTTTGCTCCATTATCATTTCGCCAAAAGCCTCCATGTCTTGGTCTGGCCTTTTTTATCCTCCTCGCTTTTCTCCTATGGTTGCGATCATGTTAAAGTCCCCCTGCAATCCATGGTATCTCTGGGAAAAGCCTTCGAATTGTTTTCATATTTTGAAGAAAGTTTCTGCACTCACTTGATAAATGCGGGCCATAAACGCCTGTAAGGAGTATCCATTCCGATGATCCTATCATTCTAAAAATTCTTGAGAGGATTCGAGGAAGGCTAACCCAGTTTTTGAAGTGAATTTCCTCAGGATTCCAAAGGACTACTAGCCCTCCTGCAGTGCCTGCTCCATCCTGGTCCATTATCTCATAATGAATATTAAATATTCTCATTATTTCTTCCATCTTCTGGGAGCTCATCTTCGTTTCTTGGATTATCATTATACTAGGTTTATCCTTCTTCAACCTATCCCTCAGAGATCTCTGTTTTCCTTTGCTATTAAAACCTCTAATGTTCCAGCTTGTGATTATCATTTTAAAATTTTGAATGGTTGTTGAAATACCTCTTAAAGAGGCATGACTCTTCCTGAGTTTACCAGCATCTCCCCTACCACTTGAATGGTTTCACTCATTGGACACCTACCTCTTTTCCTACCACCTTTTCCAGTACTACCCATTCTGATACTCTGAGCTCCTTGCGCCTCTATTTGTTCTGGTTGACTTGCAGAAAGTTCTCCTACCTTCTCCTTGTATTTCTGGAACACCTATTTATATAATTGCTTTTGATCTTCTGGTATAAATATTTCATCCAGGTTCTTCCATTCCTGTAATAGTCTTCTCATTATTCACTCCTCATCACTTCCTCTGTCTTTTTGGGGATCGACCTCCATCTGAGATTGGTCATTGGGCGTGTCCATGTTTTCCTCTGTCCCTCCTTGTTCCATGTTTATCTAGGTTGAGTCTTGTTCTTTTGTTTCTTTTAATAGTTCCATAGGTTCTTCATCACTTTCTTCCTTTTCCATCTCCCCTTCTTCTTCCTGAAGGGCTTTGAACTTATTTTGGCTTTCTACTGGCACTGTTTTGACAGATTGTTGCATCCTGGGCAGCCCTTTTCCGGGTCTTCTTCTTATGGGTATTTCCTTAAAACCCTCTTCCATTCCTTCAGTTGCCTCTGTCCCCTTTTTCTCTTCTTCTTTTTTCTCTGTTGATTCCTCTGCATTATTTAAGGGGCATTGTTTGAAGAGGTGGCCATATTCATGGCATCTTCTACAGTGGAATGGGATGTGTTCGTAATCCACCGGTTGCTGCCACACTTCGTCATGGTATTCTAGCTCTATATACTCCGATAGTGGCTCTGTTATGTTCATGTATACACATATCCTTGCATAGGATGTGTATCGCCCTCTTTTTGTGGTCTCTACTACTTTAACAAATGTTCCGAGTGTATTACCTATTCCTTCTAGGATCTCAGGGTCCCAAAACTCTATTGGTAGTCCAAACAGTCTTATCCAGATGGGTGCTGCTAGCATTCTTTCTTTGTCTGGATTATAGCAGTCCTCCCAATGTCGCATAAATAAACCAGCATTATTCATGAAATACGGTCCTCCCTCAAAGATTCTTTCCTTGTCATCTAGATTTGAGAATATAATTGTGAATAAACCCTTTGCCCCCAATTTCAAATCTATATGCCCCTTAGGTTTCCATCTTTGCTGTATCCATTTTGATAGGTCCTTTTCGGACGGCCAAAACCCTACAAACTTACATATTAAAGCATGATCTCTCATATAGCTTCTATATTCTTCAAGTTTGTTACTCAGAATTATGAACCTGGTTTTTTCAGTGCTCTTGGAAGACATCTGCCCCCTAATCCCGCTTGCCATCGGGTTCCCATTACCAGTGGATCTCTGTTGTTTTTCCTTGGGCCGCTTTGTATTCCATTTCCACTTGATTCCCCTGCCGTGATATTTTTGTAGGAGGGGATCTCTCCCCTCCCTGTTTCTCCTACCATGACGCCTTCAGGTCTCTCCTATTTTGGTTTCTGCCTTCTGCTCTGCTTTGCAATCCCTGATCTGATCGATCACAGGAGGAGCACGTCCCCCTGCCCTGGTCTTCGATGCCGATTTGTTTGCAGTCGCGCCGCTTCAAACCCTAATGTTCCAGAAACCCTCGTCGCACCCTCTCCTCCCAAGTTTGATTATAAATAATAACAATTATAATAATTATTGTTAATTATTAATTGATAAACACATTAATACTATTACGAATATTAATAATTTTAATAATTTTAATTATTAGTATTAGTATTAATATTAATATGAATTATAATAATAATAATTATTATAATATTAATAGGGTTAATATAAATATGTTTTTAATATTATCTACATTATATATATATATATATATATATATATATATATATATATATATATATATAGATGATATGTACATTGATAATAATATTAGTATTCTCATTAATAATATTAATATGGATGTTAATAGTAACATTGTTATATTATATTATTTTTAATAGAAAAAATATATTAAATATTTACAACATTAATATTAATATAAATTATTAATTTAACATTATTCTAATTATTATTAATAATATTATTAAGGTTTTTAGTATTATTACAAATATTAATATTATCATCATTTGGAAAATTATTACTAAAAATTAATATTATTATTATATAATTATTGTTAGAGATTTTTGGAATAATATTGTGTAACATGTGTGAACTGTCTAACATTTCAGATGGTGACTCCATCAATCATCAGGGACCACAAAGATCTTTATGGGAAAACAAGTGTTGGATAGTCTTTTTATAGGAAACAATAGTTAAATGTTGGATTGACAGTATCTTTATGGGAAAATGAGTGTTGGATAGTCTTTTTATAGGAAACAATAGTTAAATGTTGGATTGACAGTAAAAAATTAATAAATAATATTTGACAAAATTTTGAGACAAAAAATTATTTGAATTAAATAAATAACAATATTTGACCAATAATAATTATGATTTGGTGATTTTTGGAAATTTACAATAGTAAAAAATTTTAAATAAGATTTTATTTTTATATTTTAATAGCCAATTAAGAATTAATTAAGAATTAAGACTTTTTATTTATGAATAATACTAATTAAATGAAAGATAATTATATGAAATCCAATGAACAATTAATGATAAATGGGTCCATCTAAATCTATTATTAGACAATTATAATGACTAGGAGAGAGGCTAAGGATTAAAGAAGGAATATAAAATATAAAATAAAATAATAAAGGAAGGTTAAGGAGAAAAGGATTAAAGTAGATAAAAAGGAGTAAAGGTTAAGAAATAAAGAGAGAAAAAATAAATTTAAGGGTTAATATAAAATAAGATGAAGATGTAATTATAGACTAAGATTCTAAAAGATGACCATCAAAAACTTTAAGATGAAGGGAGGGATAAAGAGGAGGAAGACGAGGATCGGGGATGGGTTACGTTTCAATGGGTGAGATGGTGTATGATGAGTTTCCAGGAATGGCTGAGCTTATAACCATCCTCTCTATTAAATTTATTAGGGTTCTTCTGGATTTCGATGGCTTCTCGAATAATATGAGAGTTGCAGAATGGTTTAGGGGCTATGATATTTTATTGATCGAAATGTCACATTAAGTGTTTGGATTTATGAGAGTGTACAACTATGGTAGACTTTGAAAGTCGGTTGTGGTTGGTGTCATCAATGTGTTCCTTGAGGCGGGCCTTGAAAAGTCAACCCATTTTACCAATGTAAGCTTTACTGCAAGAACAAGGAATTTTGTAAACCCCTAATCCTTGCATGGGATCCGAAGTGTCTTTGGTTGAATAGATCAAGTGCATGTTTTCTTAGTTATAATTTTAGCAATAAGATCCGTGGTCCCTTTGATGTAAGGTACGGTTACAAGGCCATAATAGGAAGAGGGGTCCAACTTTTTGGGTTTGGGGTGAGCAACAAACTAGATTTCAAAGCTTTAGAGATATGGATAGAGGAATAGCCATTAGCTTTGAAATTTGGTTTGTTGCTCACCCCAAACCCAAAAAGTCGGACCCCTCTTCCTCTTGTGGCCTCGTAACCCTTCCTTACATGAAAGGGACCATGGATCTCATTGCTAAAAATCTGACTAAGAAAAGCATAAAACCTATATTAAGACCCCACAAAACCCTCAAGCAATTTTTTTGATCAGCCAAAGACATTCCAGATCCCATGCAAGGATCATGGGGTTACAAAATTCCCTATTCCTGCAGTAAAGCTTACATTGGTCAGGCGGGTCAACCTTTCAAGGCCCGCCCCAAGGAACACATTTCTGACACCAACCACAACTAGATTTCAAAGTCTGTCATAGCTTAACACTCCCATAAACCTAAAAACTTAATTTGTTTCGTTCAATCAAAAATCATAGCCCCTGAACCATTCATCTCTCGTATTATTTGAGAAGCCCTCGAAATGCAGAAGAACCCTAATAACTTTAATCGAGAGGATGGTTATAACCTCATACATTCTAGGAAACTCATCATCCACCATCTCACCCATTGAATCTTAACACATCTATGATACTCGTCTTTCTCCTCTATATCGCTCCCTTCATCTTAAAATTTTTGATGGTCATCTTTTAGAATCTTTATCTATAATTACCTCTTCATCTTATTTTATATTAACCCTTAACTTTATTTTTTCTCTTTATTTCTTAACCTTTACTCCTTTTTACCCGCTTTAATCCTTTTATCCTTAACCTCCCTTTATTATTTTCATTTATATTCTATATTCCTCCTTTCATCCTTAGCCTCTCTCCTAGTCATTATGATTGTCTCTTGCTGATCCCCCATTTTACCATTTCATGTTAATCTATGATTTAATAATAGATTTAGATGGACCAATTTCTTATTAATTGTTCATTGAATTTCATATAATTATCTTTCATTTAATTAGTATTATTCATAAATAAAAAAATCTTAAGTCTTAACTAAATCTTAATTTTCTATTAAAATATAAAAATAAAAATCTTATTTCAAATTTTTTACTATTTTAAATTTCCAAAAATCACCAAATCATAATTATTATTGTTTAAATATGGTTATTTATTTAATTCAAATAATTTTTGGTTTCAAAGTTTGGTCAAATATTATTTATTATTTTTTTAATGTTAATCCAACATTTAACTATTAATATGATGGATGGAGTCACCATCGAAAAAGTTGGACAAATCACACATGTTACATAGTATTATTCTGGAAATACCTAACAATATGAAAAATAGTGTAAGTATCCAATCACTCATATATAATTATTATTAATATTATATATAAATCATATTTAATATCTAATATTATTAATAATAATCAATAATTTTATTATTAATATTAATATGGTTAATATGATTGTGTTTTATATACATATATATTAAAAATTGTGATCTTATAATTAAAATAATATTGTTAATGTAATATTATTATAATTGTTAATAATAATATTATTAAACATTTTATTATAATATAAAATTACAAAACAGCGTATAATTAATATTAATATAAAAAATATTTAATCTATAATATTATTATATTATTACTAAAATAAATAATAATATTACTAAACATTATTTTAATACAAAACTAAAGTAATTATAAAAATAACTTTTCTCGAAAGAAGAAGAAAAAAAAATAACTTTATTGAATTTTAATATTAATATTATTAAACATAATAATAAAACTTGATATTATTATAAGGGTAATAAAACTTAATATTTTTATTATAAATTTAATATTATTATTATATTACTACCTTAATTAAAACTTAATAATTATTATTAAATTTATAATAAAAATAATAAACTTTAACTTAATAACAAATTTAAATCTAAATATAATAATAATAAGAAATTTAATAATAGAAATTCTAAAAGCCTTATAAAACCTATCTACTAAAAAAATTAAAAACCTGAAAAATATCATTAAATTAAAACATATCATATAACTTAATAATTATTATTAAATTTATAATAAAAATAACATACTTAAATTTAATAACAATTTAAATCTAAATAGAATAATAATAAAACTTATTCTATTATATTAGAAATTCTAAAATCCTTATAAAACCTACCTATTAAAACATTAAAAGCCTGGAAAATATCATTAAATTAAAACATATCACATAGTACAAATTTTAAGGAATAATAAACCATTATGATTTAATAGGTTTTATATTATCATACGTGGACATATTATATTATATTAAATAAAACATTAAAACCCTCATATTATATTTGGGGACCGTTTTTTCAGGGGGAAGAGAATCCCCGCTGAAGAATCAACATAGTACATATATCGCCGAAGCGAACAATAGATTGATTTCATCATACAAATTTAGATTATCGCCGCCGAAGCGAACATATTGATTTGTTTATATTATTGCCGAAGCGAGCAGAATGAAACACATACAGCATCGCGTGAGAGTCATGAGCATCGGGCAGCAGCAACCCGCTGTGCCTGCAGGATTCGAACATGGCTGGGGGTGCGAAAGCCAACCGCCCCAGCCACCACATCATGCACATCATGTGCAACAACTGTTATTAATGGAAGCTTTATATAATTGCTATATTAGGATATAATTGATGGAACCTTATATAATTAAGGGAGGGTTATATAACATTGTCATATTATACCCTTTCATGTTATATTTACACTAAAATGTACACCCTAAAAAATATTTATGGAGCGTTATAGGTGTCGTATTTTAGTTATGGCTCGTTATAACTATGGCTGCAAACCCCAATAGCTATTCCTCATCGGCATGGCCGAAACTACAACGCACATCGGAGAAACATAACGTACGCGTTTTAATGGGCGTTTCATAACTTTTGATGGGCATATGACGATTTGAATTGTAACAGACAATTTAAGTTAAGAGGGCCACGTTAACAAACATCCACATTTCGATCTACATACGTGTTTTTATTTTTCTCTAGTACTCATACATGGACATAAACAAAAAGCATAGAAATTTGGAAAATAGTTATTTTAAACGAGGTTTAAATACTTGATTTAGAGATGAAAGGAAGTTACCTTTATTCATTGATTTAGTAGAGATAATAAGAATATACCCACATCTTTCAATTTACACTATGCTATCAAAATTTTTAATTAGAAAATCTATTAAAATAGCCAATTCCAATAAGAGGGACACCTATCGGCATGATTATCACAGCAAAGTGGATAACTGATCATAATTCCCTATTGTAATAAATCAAATGCACTAGATAATATGATCCTTTAATGTAAGTATAATAATTAAGAGTTATGGTTACAAGTTTAACATACTCCGTTTAAAAAATTGTCCCCGTAATGTGATGAGTTATGGATGTTGTTGCATAAATTTTTTTATCTTTAAAAGTCACATAGTTTATTAGTAGGTTCTTTCACTGGATAAGAAACCTAATAATGTCATGGGTCCTTAATTGCTTGATCCACATTTCAATGGTTATTTCAAGTTTTAATATCAATTTTTTTTTTAAATCTAGGACTCAAAATATTTATATTAATATAAAATCCATTCTTAGAGACATGACCTTGCTTCAAAATTACAGAAATAAATGTTTCCTCTCTTGAGTCTATTGTTACATATAGGCCTTTCTAGGATCAACAACCAAAATTCTCAATTTGTATTAGTGCAAAACTAATTAACTTAGAAACATGGAATCTCCAAAACACCCCTAATATCTCAATACATTTAAATTGCAAACAAATTAAATAGTATAAGGTGGGAAACCATTAGTGCCTTGTCCAAACTCATCAGTAGGAAAAACATACAAATTTGGGGGACATTCCATGGCCAAAGAAGATAAATCAACTAAAGAGGTTTCACCTTAATTGTGCTAGAGTACAAAAAGTTTAAGTTCTAACAATTGTTGACAAAGTGCTGCCAAATCATCCTCAAGACCATGCAATTTCACTCCACGTTATACTAATAATTCCATGGGAACAATAAAAGATGACATAGTTTATTTGTGCTAAAGAAGGAGATGCTATAAATCATGTTGCAACTGTGATATGACCTCTTCCTACATTTGTCGAAGAGATTGCCTAGGTATTGGTTTTTACATGCATTTAATAGTAAAGACCCAAATTGAAATTAATTCATGAAAGAGATACAATATTCTCCAAAGAATAAAAGGTACAACACCCCACGACATCGAAACTAAGACAGACCCATTCAACCGCCAAAACCATTTAAATCCCAACCTTGAAAAGGTAGCACTCGGAAGCTAGAGTCACTTCACCAGCCAAAATTGGGGAGGAGAGAAATCAAAGAAGAGATAGAAAAACCTAATTTTCCATGTTGTAGCCTAAAGAAAAGGGAGGGAAATTTCCCAATCTAGAACTAACACAATCCACATCAAATCAGAAATAACATCCTTAGAAGGCTGACATTAAAGGAAAACCAGAATAAAGACATAGAAAGAATTCACATCAATGCCAAAATGCTACCAAAACTCACAGGACAACTTCCTCCTCCCAATTAAATCTAAAGATTCCCAAATTGAGAAATCCTTGAGGAAAAAAGGCTACCTAGAGGCTATGATAAAACCATACACCAAAAGTCTCTCATGGAGTCCCTACCTAGAGATAATTATAACCTTTACAATATATAACTCATATAAATTAGGAAAGCAAAAATTTAAGGACATACAAATGTCATAAATCAAAATCATCATACCTTGTTGTGCATAATTTCTAATAAATTAATATAAAATATCGCACATGTAAATCTACAAATAAAAAATCTCTTGGATTGCAAAGAACTCCCTCACCAACCTCATGAATTAATGCTCAATTGTCACCTCCTAGATTTGAAGCATTAAGATGCTTAATTGAGGTGTGCCTCATTTGTGCCAAATGACAATGAAGGATTACATACCCATCACTATCTGAGGAAAGCCAACATCCCTCTTTATCTTGTTGAATTTACCAATTACACCTTTTTATACCCACGATGATTCATGGTTAGTTAATCCATGTGCACGCAAGTTTGAAGCTCTAGAAGTACCATACAATGATTAACTTGCATGGAAGGAGTATTGAGGGAGAGAGGATCCATGGCCCCTAAGCTAATATTAATGACCCAAAATGATATTCACTAGATGAACATAATTTAACTTTTTTCAGTCAAGGATTCTACACTCGAACTCTGAATTTGACCTTTTGCAAACAAGGGAAGAATCATGAGATAAGAGAGTAGAATACTTCATTGTTAATTAATAACAATCCCCCCTTTAATCTAACTTCCTGATTTTCCATTTCATTTTCCTTGTAATTATTACTCCCTAAAACATGAAAACATTGGTAATAAGAGAAATAAGGGAGAATAAGCCTTATACAACTAAATATTTAATTGAGAAGAGGGTTCTTAGGAATGAATCGATATTGAAGGTGGCCTATAATGAGTTTGAAGTCTCCAATTATGATAGCCCTTACAATATTACTTGTATGGGCCAAAGAAATCCTTAGAAAGAGACCATACGCTTTTTCTTGATTATTAGAAGTCACCCCCAAATGTCGAGCAAAGGTACTTCCTAATTTCCCACCAAGGCTTAAAATAACCCCACGTTCCCACCCCTAGATTCATTTTAGATGCACCATCAAAATGACGAATATAAGTGTACTAAGAGACTACCCATATTTTAAAACCCTCCTGTGAGAGGTGCCAACACCATCCTTCCTATTGAGACCTCATATTAGGGGATTATAACAAGATGTTCAAATTATTCCACCAAAGGTATTCATGAGATTCCAGTTGTCGAGGAGAAGAGAGGGAAAAGTTCAAAGAGTTGAAATATTCTAACAGAGGGGAGAGAGGTCAAATTGCAATTTCTTCACTTTAATCTTTGGAAAACTAATCAAAATATGGGTACTTATACTAATTTCCTTACCTAAACAAGAAGCATGGAAGGTTATATTGACCATGAAGAAGGTGGTAGAAACGATTTGCAGTGAACATTGATGATCCTATTGGCATTATGATACAGGTGTTGTCCTTGATGACAACTCTCTCAGATGACAGTTCACAGTGCAACAAGTTAACAACAAAGGATTATAGATCAGAATCCAAAGAATGAACAAAGAGAGGGATACGCTAGTTCACTTTTTCCAAGAAGCGTATACATGCGGGTTAATAGAACAAAATAAGCATATAACGTATACATGCACTTTCACAGGAGTAAAAGCGCATTCATGTTGGAAAACCAAGTATTTGATCCAAGGTATTGGTCCAAGGTATTTGGTCTGAGGTATTTGGCCCAAGGTATTGACCCTAGGTATTTGGTCCTAAGTGGTTTTGGTCGAAGGTATTGAGAAAGGCCTAAGAGTACATAAGGAGGAGAAGATCATTAGGCCAAGTGTGCAAACAATAAGATTATAAGGAATACTTCTATCTAAAGTATATTTTATGTTGCAGCGTTACGTTTGGGACTAGATTTGAAATACTCATGTGGACCTTGAGTCCAGTATTGGATCAGGAATCATGAGACTTGAAATGACTTACTCTTGAATGATCTAATATTGGGTGAGACTCAATCTAATGTTTTGCACCTGTTCTATTCATGATCTGGGTTTTTCTGAAGTCTGGAATAGCAGAAAAGTTTTGAGTCAATATTTGCAGATCTGTATGCAGGTTCGTCTCAGCCAAAGAGCGTATACACGCAGGTTCGATTCTTTCAAGTAGCGTATACAAAAGAAAATTTTCTTTCCAAATCTGATTGATCTATCTGATAAAATTATGTTATTTTACTGTTGTTTGGCATTTGATTGATTGATTGTATAAGTAAGAAGAAGTGATCTTTGTCCCTTCCTATGTAAAACTCTAATAGTTGGCACTAGATACATAGAATATTGATAGTGGGTACAGACTTGATTCAAAAGTTTATGTTTGTAGTAGTTTTTAAGGTATACATAGGTTCAATTAATGGAAGTAGCATATACACGCAGTTTGGGTGCAACCAAGTAGCGTATACACTCTAATGCATGATTTTTGAGGTTACAGCTAGTTCAAAATGATGATGCAGGGTTCTGAGTTCAGCATAGTGTTCTTGTGTCAGTGATCTGATTGCTCAGATCAGCTGAATATTGGTTGATGCAGTTTAAGTTTAAAATATTTGATGGGTCTAGTGTGAAAATTTGATGAAACGTGGCCTTCAGTTTGTGGTGTTGTGATCTAGAAGTATCCAATCTGAAAATTCATGAAACATGGTCCCTGGTGGAAGGGTGGAGTTTTTCTGTAGGCTAGCGCCTATGTACTAGTAAACATATTGGCTAGTAAAAGAGCTAGGGAGTTGTAGCTCCCTTATAGTAGAAGCTGGAGAATGAGAGAAGATTGTAACCTTCTGCAGGTAGAAGCCTGCGTATTGGTATGAGTCTACACTAGTTAATATTGTAAACAAAGTTTCTTATTATTAAAAGTAGACAAGGACGATAGCAGCAGGTGGTTTTTACCCACATTGGGTTTCCACCTTAAATCTTGGTGTTCATGTATGTTGCTTACATGTGATGATTTATTCTACTTTTACTACATTGTCTAATAAATCTCTGATATACTGGTTTAAGCTCAACACATAAATCAGAAGTTCTCTGCATATACGTTGGTTTCTTTAAGCATAGTCGCTTATATGCACTAGTTCAGTTCACTGAAGTAGCGTATATAAATCTGTTTGGGAAATAAAATTTTTGATCAGATAATACTGATTCAGCCCCCTCTTAGTATTATTTCCAATACTTGGTATCAGAGCAGGTCCTTCAAAAGAAGATTGATCGCTTGAAGGGAGATCCATCAACATGAATAATCAAGAAAGCATGGGATCCATCAGACCACCAATCTTCGATGGGAGAAACTTTGTTTATTAGAAAATATGAACCGCAACTTATCTACAATCGCTTGGAACGGATGTCTGGAAAATTGTGGAAAGAGGATATACATTTCCAATAGTAATTCCTATAGATATGGCAGGTAAAAGCAATATGAAACCAATGCCAAAGCTATCAATACTTTATTGGGAAGTCTGTCACAACCAGAGTTTGTCAAAGTCATGTAGCTCAAATCATCCAAAAAATATGGCACAAAATCGTTCTGAGCTACGAAGGAGACTCTCAGGTAAAACATGCTAAGCTTCAAACTCTGAGAATTCAGTACGAAACTCTTAAGATGCATAGTGATGAAAGTATAGCTAGTTACTTCTTATGTATAGATGAGGTTGTTAATTGTATGAAGAATTTGGGTGAAGAAATAAAGGAATTTACCATAGTTGAGAAAGTTTTGAGATCCTTGCCTCCTAAATTTGAATCCAAAGTGCCTGCCATAGAAGAAAAACAGGATCTGCATAATATCACTATGACACAGCTTCACAAAATCTTAATTGCCTTCGAGATGAGAAAAGGAGGACCATCAGATATGAGAGTAGTCACATTTAAAGCTTCAGCAAAAGGAAAGGAAGAACACAATGGATCGGGAAATATTTCAGAAGAAGAAGATGAGGTAGACTTTGTCAAGAAGCTTCAATGGGGTTCCGGAAGGTTTAGAGGTAAGCTACCCTTCAAATTCTTTGCTTGTGGCAGAGTTGGTCATTATGCTGCCAGATGTCCTCATCAAGATAAATATGAAAAAGGAAAGGAATATGCAAAAGGGAATATAAAACAAGTTGTGAATAAAAGGAGCTACTATACTCATGAAGATAGCGATGGTTTATCTAATAGTGATGAAGATGAAACTGGACAAGATTACAGACTTCTCATGGCTTATGATAGCAATGATTTTTGGGATAGTTTAGAAGAGGATAGTGATGGTTTATCTAATAGTGATAATTATAGACTTCTCATGTCTTATGATGATGATAATTTTTGGGATGCTTTACAAGAGGAAGATCTTCATGAAGAAATATCTAAACTCAAAATATGTTTGGAAGAAAATAATATGATTATAGATACCTTGACATACCGACTTGCTAAAAAGGAAAAACACAATGAAAAACTAGAATGTGAAATTGTGGGTCTAAGAAAGGATCTTGAGAAAACGAAATCTCTCAATCTTAGATTTGCTAAAGGATCAGAAACTTTAAATGAAATTATCAAAGTTTAGCGTTCTCCTCTAATAAAGACAGGTCTTGGATATACTGAAGAAACATCTCAATCACAGAAGCCGTTAACCTCCACCAAAAGCTATCTTGATGCAGCAAAGACCAGTGAACAGTATGAAATTCGTCAGCAAAGGCATAAAGTAGATCAACAAGTAAATCATACTCGATTTACTCCAAGAATGAATAGAAGCCATAACCAATCTCAGGAAAATCATACTCAATTTGCTCCAAAGATGAATATCAATAGAAACTACAATCACCAAGTTAATAGATTTGATAGTCACAGGAACTTCTTTAATGGGTAATGCTTTTCATGTCATAATTTTGGGCACAAAGCTGCTCAATGTGTTTCTTACAAAACCATTATGATTAGAGAAGTACGAAATCAAAGGAATGTAACAGGGATCAGGAGAAGTTCCTATAATAACTTTTCTCCTCTTGAAAATGAAATAGAATGCTCAATCTGTAACAACTTTGGTCATGAAGAATCTGAATGTAGGAGAAAATTTTGGCAAACATCTCAAAAGGCACAAACGCCATTAAATCCCAAGATATGGAGAAGGAAAGAATCTCAAACAGAAAAATGTGGTATATCCTTGTATGCAGAAGTACAAGAAAATCAGTGGTACATCGATAGTGGATGATCAAAACATATGACAGGTGACAAAGAAAAACTTCACTCATATAATGCCTTAGAAAAGGAAAAGAATGTCTCATTTTGAAATGACACTCCTGCTATCATAAAAGGTAAAGGCTCTGTTTTCTTGAAAGAAAAGGTTAAAGCTGGAAATGTTATGTATGTAGACGGTTTAAAGCATAGCATGTTGAGTGTCAGTCAAATGTGTGATCAAGGAAATGAAGTGGTGTTTCGATCAAACGGATGTGTTGTTCATGAGCTTGATACAGGAGAGACCATGATCAAAGCTACAAGAACTCCAAATAACTTATACATACTCAAGGGAGGACAACAATAGTGCTATCTAAGCAAAAATGATGAAAACTAGTTGTGGCATAGAAGATTGGGACATCTAAGATTTTCTCAAATAAGAAAAGCATGCAGACTCAAGGTTGTTCATAATCTTCGAGCTATCAACATCCCAGAAAATTCAATATGCAAACCATGTCAAATCATTAAGAAAACTAGATTCCACTTCATGGAAAAATAAGGGTCAACTAGTAAGCCTCTTGAACTTGTCCATACTAATTTATGTCGACCATCAAGGAAAAAGTCACCTCGTGGAGAAGAATACTTTATTTTGTTCATTGATGATTTTTCCAGAATGTGTTGGATAGGTCTTCTAAAGCATAAAGATGAAGCATTTGAAAAGTTCCAAGCCTTCAAATCTTTGGTTGAAAATGAATAAGATCGAAAAATCAAATGTCTCAGATCTGATCGAGGAGGGGAATTGACATCAGATGAATTGTTTGGCTTTTGTGAACAACATGGAATAAAAAGACAATTCTCAACTACAAGGACTCCTCAACAAAATGGTGTGGTAGAAAGAATGAACAGAACAGTTCAACAAATGGCTCGAGCTATGCTAGATGAATTTGGAACTCTTGCAACCTTCTGGGGTGAAGCTGCATTCGCTGCCATAACTATTCTCAAAAAAGAAAATGTTCGGCTAAGTAGCACTCAAACTCCATAGGAACTTTGGTATGGCAAGACTCCTATTGTAAAATACTTTAAAGTTTTTGGAAGCAAATGTTTTATCAAAAGGACTGATGAAAAACTTGGTAAGTTTGAACCCAGAGTAGATGAAGGTATTCTTCTTGGTTATTCTTCCAGAAGTAAATGATATAAATGTTATAATAAAATACTTGGGAAAATTTTTGAAATCATTGATGTTGAATTTTATGAAGCATGCAAAAATAAAAAATAGATAAAATCAACAGAAGATTATGACAATGAAGAAGATGGGGATTATTTTCCCACATCAAATCAAAATGATATTGAAGAAGAAACCAATGAAGAACCAGAAGAAGAGATAACGGTAGAAGAAAAGACTACGTCCAGATATGTTCAGAAAAATCATCTAGAAACTCAAATTTTAGGGGAAAAAGAGGCAGGTGTACAGACAAGAAGAACTATCACAGGGACCTCAAGCTATCTAGCATTACTATCCTCCGCCGAACCTCAAAATATAAATGAAGCATGCAAAGATGAATGTTGGGTCAATGCCATGGATGAATAAATTGAGCAAATTGAAAAGAATGATACTTGGGAATTAGTTCGTAGACCTCATGATAAAAATATTATAGGAACTATATGGATATTCAAAACAAGCTAAATGAAAATGGAGAACTCATTAGAAACAAGGGCAGACTTGTTTGTAAATGGTATGCTCAATAATAAGGTATCGATTTTGAAGAAACCTTTGCACCTATTGCCAGACTTGAAGGCATAATGATGTTTCTTGCTCTTTCTAGCTTTCAGAAATTCAAAGTATACCAAATGGATGTAAAATCAACCTTCCTTAATGGAGATTTAGAAAAAGAAGTTTATATTGAACATCCAGAAGGATTCATTCTTGGAAATGATGAAAAACTTGTATGCAGACTCAAAAAGGCTCTCTATGGTCTGAAACAGGCTCCAAGGGCCTGCTATTACTGTCTTGACAAATATCTACACCAGCAAGGCTTTACAAAAGGTTCTCCAGATAGCAATCTATATACAAAGATTGAAACTAATAAATTGCTAATTATTATTGTTTATGTTGATGATATCAATTTTGGTAGCAATGAATAATCCATGAGTCAGAATTTTGCTTCAATAATGCATCAAGAATTTGAAATGTCCTTGCTTGGTGAACTTACCTATTTTCTTGGTCTACAAGTTCAACAAACTAAAGATGGTATTTTTCTGTCACAAACCAAATATCTCAAACATATCTTGAAAAGGTATGGAATGGAAGATTCTAAACATGTATGTACCCCAATGGTAATAGGATGTAGTCTTAGCTCAAAGGATGATTCAGCAGCAGTACATCAACCAACTTATAGATCCATGATTGGTAGTCTCCTTTATCTAACAGGTACCCGACCTGATATCATGCATACAGTAGGAATAGTTGGAAGATCCCAAACAAATCCAAAGGAATCACACCTTCAAGCAGTCAAAAGAATTTTCAAATATCTTCAAGGAACTCAAGATTTTGGTTTATGGTATCCTAGAGATACAGATCTTACTCTTCATGCATATACAGATTCAAATTGGGCCGAAAGTGTTGATGATAGAAAAATCACTAGTGGTGGTGCATTCTATATGGGTTCTGGGTTAGTGTCTTGGTTCAGCAAGAAACAAAGTTCAATTGCTTTATCTACAGCTGAAGCAGGATATGTTGATGTTGCATCTTGTTGCACATAACTAATTTGGATAATGCAAACTTTGAAAGACATTCAGATCACATGTACTCTCCCTATCTCCATTCTATGTGATAATAAAAGTTCCATCAACATTTCAAAGAATCCTGTCATGCACTCCAAGACCAAGCACATACCCATCAAGTACCATTTTCTACTTGAACAAGTCCTCGAACAAAAGGTCAAATTGGAGTATGCTCCCTCCAAAGAAAAGGTTGCTGATATATTCACTAAACCACTGCCCAGAGATACATTTGAATATCTCAGACAAAAGCTGGGAGTAGTTGTTGCATCATCCTGTTGTTAAATCCAACTTTTTCAGAGAAATGTTATTATACGCATCTTTCGTGAAGTATAGTTGCGTACGCACGTGGGTTTCTATGGGTCAAGGAGAATATATGTTCTTCATACAGGAAAAACAGTGGTGCAGACTCTAATATGGGTGCTCTGTCTAATGTTGATGATTATTGTCTATCGATATGCTTTGTTCATTAATTTTTTTCTAACTCACAAAGATGCCTTGATCATTGACTTGTTAAAAATGCACAGGTAGCACAAGTTCAGGGGGGGCATTAGCCTTCATGCACTTTCAACATTGTTGGCATTATGGTTATTGAGTCCAGCTTGGATTCAGATATTTATACTATTTGTTGCTTAAGTCATGTAAAAGTCTAGGGTGCGATATGTCTTCTCATACATTTGAATGAGTCCTCTTGGACAAATGATGTAATTTATATCCCCACTTTGCATGGGATGGATGATGTAATATTTATTATTTCTGTCATGCATAAACATTTGGTATATCCCCACTTGGTTGGGCGATGGATGTATATATGAGTCATTGCTGATAGGAAAGTCATACGCACATAGTGGAGTTATAGAGTCATGTTATTCTTTTGGAGAATATTTTTGCAGACTCTGCATGTGCTCAAGGGGAGCATGAATGGTTTTAGTGCATCTCATCATGTACAAAGGGGAGCTCAATCAGAGAATTCAGCATGTACTTAGGGGAAGCATGGACAACATAATGTATGTCAAAGGGAGAGAATATCTTGGTCCGCCCTTTGCCCTTGATGTCAAAGGGGGAGAGTGTCTTGGTGTTGTTGTTGCCATTAAGTCCAAAGGGGGAGATTGTTGGCATTATGATACAGGTATTGTCCTTGATGGCAACTCTCTCAGATGGTAGTTCACAATGCAGTAGGTTAACAACAAAGGATTACAGATCAGAATCCAAAGAATGAAGAAAGAGAGGTATATGCTAGTTCACTTTGTCCAAGAAGCGTATACACGCAGGTTAACAGAACAAAAGAAGCGTATAATGTATACACACACTTTCACAGGAGGAAAAACATGTACATGTTGGAAAACCAGGTATTTGATCTAAGGTATCCTAAGTGGTTTTGGTCCAAGGTATTGAGAAAGGCCTAAGAGTATATAAGGAGTAGAAGATCATTAGGCCAAGTGTGCAAGCAATAAGATTCTAAGAAATACTTCTATCTGAAGTATGTTTTATGTTGCAGGGTTATGTTTGGAACTAGATCTGAAATATTCATGTGCACCTTGAGTCCAATATTGGATCAGGAATCATGAGACTTGAAATGACTTATTCTTGAATGATCTGATATTGGGTGAGACTAGATCTGATGTTTTTCACCTGTTCTATTCATGATCTGGGTTTGTCTAAAGTCTAGAATAGCAGCAAAGTTCTAAGTCAATATTTCCAGATCTGTACGCAGGTTCGTCTCAGCCAAAGAGCATATACATGCAAGTTTGATTCTTTCAAGTAGTGTATACAAAAGAAGAACTTCTTTTAAGATCTAATTGATCTATCTAATAAGATTATGTTATTTTACTGCTGTCTTGCAATGAAGTCTTCTTAGATCTGAATGTAAAACTGAATGCATAAGAAGGCTGGCATTTGATTGATTGATTGTATAAGTAAGAAGAAGTGATCTCTGTCCACACTTGTGTAAAGCTATGATAGTTTATAGTAGATATTGAGAATATTGATAGTGGGTACAAACTTGATTCAAAAGTTTATGTTTGTAGTAGTTTTTAAGGTATACGCAGACTCAATTAATGGAAGTAGCGTATACACGCAGTTTGGGTGCATCCAAGTAGTGTATACACTCTAATGCATTATTTTTGAGGTTACAGCTGGTTCAGAAAGATGATGCAGGGTTTTGGGTTCAGCACAATGTTCTGGTGTCAGTGATATGATTGTTCATATCAACTGAATATTGGTTGATGCAGTTTAAGTTTAAAAGTTTTGATGGCTCCAGTGTGAAAATTTGATGAAACGTGGCCTTCAGTTTGTGGTGTTGTGATCCAGGAGTATCCAGTCTGAAAATTCATGAAACATGGTCCCTGGTGGAAGAGTGGAATTTTTCTGTAGGTTGGCACCTACATACTAGTAAACATATTGGCTAGTACAAGAGCTAGGGGGTTGTAGCTCCCTTCCAATAGAAGTTGGAGAATGAGAGAAGGTTGTAACCTTCTGCAGGTAGAAGCCTACGTACTAGTATGAGTCTGCACTAGTACAAGATTGTAAACAAATTTTCTTATTATTAAAAGAAGACAGAGATGACAGCAACAGGTGGTTTTTACCCACATTGGGTTTCCACCTTAAATCTTGGTGTTCATGTGTATTGCTTATGTGTGATGCTTTATTCTACTTTTACCTCATTGTCTAATGAATCTCTGATATACTGGTTTAAGCTCAACACATAAATCACAAGTTCTCTGCATATACGCTGGTTTATTTAAGCACAATCGCATATACACGCTAGTTCACTTCATTGAAGTAGCATATATAAATCTATTTGGGAAATAAAAATTTTGATCAAATAATATTGATTCACCCCCCCTCTTAGTATTATTTCCGACAGATCCTCTATAACATCTTAGAGGTACCATAGAAATTGGATGAAAATTTATTTCCCTTCTCTTTCTCCTTGAAGGAAAATAGCTTTTATTAGTCAAGCCTCATAAATACCCAATACCCACAACAAAGTTCCTTTCACTATAAAGTTGAATTACTTGTTGTTTCATCATATTTTGTATTTTATCTGAGTTTTCCTTCACTAGTTGGGGAGCCACTTGTTGGTGCTAGATTCAATCCTCCAATTCTTGAAACTTTGGTTTCCCTCTTAAAAGTGATATGATGGATGAACATATATATCTATAAAGTGCTATAGATAGGGACATTTTTAGGGTTCTTTCTCCCCTAACCACCCAAGTAGATAGATAGCTTACTATGTAATGTTATGTATCAAATCCATCATTAGTCAATAAGTTCCATGTAGTACTATGTAAGTAATAAATATAGCAATATTTACAATAAGGTCCAACATGCTAGAAAATTATTTCTATAGAATATTCCTAGGGATAGAAACTTCTATACGTACATGTAAAATAATTGTAAAATATGCCTTATAAAATCATGTGTAATCAGAGTTATTCTCTATTGGAGGTCTCCTCGAAAAGAGGGAAGTGAGCATTGCTTCCATATATATAAAGATATAATATCTTGTTCATATTTGTCTATTGTGTTTATAAATTTGTTATTTTATGCATTAGACCTAAGTAGTATTAGTGATTTTTACTTTGAAAATTTTTAATCGGCATGTCACAAGTGGTAAGAGAGAACATTTTTAGGGATTTTTTTCTTTTTGAAGATATAGAAATGTTATTATGTCCATAAATAACATATTGATATGTGATATATCAGGTAAAATTATGATCAAAGACATATACATGAAGGAAATACAAGATGTTTCACTTTGTTGGAAACAATTGTGACCCATATTATCCCTTGAGAAGTACCACATAAAAAGACACATACATACAAAGTTTCACTTCCACTTAATGTCAGGTATATTAAAATTCTTTTAGTTATCCTAAAATATGTTGTAGATTGGCTAGTTGGCTACTTAGCTACTATATTGGCATCAAGAACAATGCTTTTGAAGATTACTCTTGAATACCCTAGTAAATGGATAGTACAATTGAGGATACCATTGAACATCCTTTGTTGGATATGTAAGATGTTCAATAAAGTAAAACTATTAGACCTCACACATATATCAAAGAGTTATAGTATAGGGCATTTCCTTGTCCATAGGAAGCTTGAAGCCCTCCTCCTTGCTTCTAGGCTTGAAAGCACATATTTTTAGGGCTCCTAGATCTCAAGGGAAATAATCACTTTGGAAAAATCCCTTCCCATATCCAAGAACTAATATATTTGTATCTCAAACATAACTAGTTATCATGAAATATTCTTGAAATTCTAGGGAAATGTCTTAAGTTATTACAACTAGATTTGTCATATAACAAGCTTAGTGGGCATATACCTCCACATGTTGTATGTCCTGCAAATTTATCTTTGTATTTCAATCTTTCAAACAACTTATTGTAAGGCCCTCTGGCTTTGGAACTAAAAAATGATTAAAGTTCAAGCTATAGACATTTCAACAAATAAATTAATAAGGAGCATTCGAAGTGTACTTGGCAGTTGTGAAGCACTAGTATACTTATATCTTTCTCACAAAAAACTCAAAGGTTCAATACCAATTTCATTGGGAGAGCTTCAAAATCTCCAGGACATGGATTTATCCTTCAATAAATTGTGTAGTGGAATACCCTTATCATTGAAAAATCTCAAAATGCTTAACCATTTAGATTTTTGTTTTAACAAGTTGTTAGGTAAACTGTCTCAAGAAGGTGTTTTAAAAAATTCCAATGCCATTGTATTTATGGGAAATATTGATATTTCTGGAAGCTAGGTAAGTTTGTCACCATGCTCTACTTGCAATCATAATTGACTTTTTCATTTAAAAAGAGTTTTCATACATCTTGTTGTAGTCATTACAATTATAGTATGGTATTTGTATTTTGGAATCTTATGGAGACAAAATAGAAAAATAAATATTGTGATAGATGCTTCATAATATTTCAATGGCGGTGATTGAGAAATTGCATAGAGATCTCATGACTGCAACAAATGAATTTACTGATGCCAACTTGTTAGGAGTTGGCAATTTTGGGAAAGTGTACAAACGAATTCTTAATAATGACACAATCATTGTTTTCAAGCTTCTCAATTTGGAGAATGAAGGATCTCACCATAGTTTTGATAGAGAGTGCATTGTTTTGGGAAAAGCGAGGCACTGAAATCTTATTATATTAATATCATCTTATTCAAAACTCCATTTCAATGCTTTGATATTTCCATTAATGTCAAATGGAAGTTTAGAAAAGTGGTTATACTAGTGGAGATGCAAAAATGTGTGGGTTTTGATCGAGTGGGTGAATATAGAAATAGACATTGTCGAGGGCATGGCATATCTTCATCACCATTGTGTTATTTCAGTGATTCATTATCATATGTAACCCAGTAATGTGCTTCTTGATTAAGATATGGAAATACATTTAGTAGAATTTGGCATTGCTACTATATGTTTTACAAAAATTGAGGATCCAACTTTTACTTCCACCTAAGTTGCACGAAGTGTCGAAAAGTTTCAAAGTTTCCAAAATGGATATATTTAGAAATGTCACCTCCCAAAAATGGAAACATTGGTCAAAACATCGATCAAAATGTCACACACATACACACACACATCTAAGTCAATAATACATTATCTTGCAAAAAAAAGGGAATAAGACCCATATATTGTAATTGAGAAGGAAAACCAAGTCTATATTAACTCTCATAGATGATTACATGATGGTTGAGTTTTGGTCGAGTTTCAACCGAGTTCCAGAGTTTCAGGTACAAGTAGAACCTGGAACTTCTAGTTCATTGAAGTTTCGTGCAAAATAGACTTCCAAAAATGCGCTCAAAGGGTCCTCACGCTACATTTTTCTAGGTATTGTTATTTGATATATTACAGATAAGATTTCCTATTTTTACCCAAGAAAATAAATTAGAAACATGATTATGAGGATTTTTTAATTTTATTAAAAATTGTGAACAAAAAATCTTAGTTTGAGGATATTTGGATGCATATTATGGGCTTATAGGGCATCTCACAATGAAAGGACATGTTTATAGTTATAGAATATTGTTATTGGAAATATTGACATTTAGTGAGTATTGTTGTTCCAAATGAAGTTGGAGAAGTAGTGGATAAGGGTTTATTAAGGAGGAATAGTAATAAGACAATCAGTGAAGAAAATGAGATATATTGTGTTAATTAGTTGCTAAGTTTGGGTTTGTCTTTCACAAGAGAATCTCATCAAAAAAGACCTAATATGATAGACATCGTGAACACACTACAAAGAATTAAAGGTGTTTTTCTGGACATTATTGGCAATACATACATCCAAACAAATGCATCAATCCAATGGAAACAATATTTACAACAATATTATTCAACAATATATAGGAAATAAATACTTCAAAATAAACATATTTAATTTCATTGCCATTAAATGTATCTAAACTCCATCTCTTAAGAATTTTATTTTTATCAATTGTAGTTTTCATTACCAATATATAATTACCTCTGTCAGGCCAGGCAGTAACTCCATTAAGAAAAAAATGATTTGTGTATTATTCCATCAGGTAGGTCTTTGTTATATACAACAGGGAGTGACTGTTCAATTCAACTCCCGATGACTGTTCACGTTTCTAATTTAATTATTTACATAAATTCACCCAATCATGAGGATTAGGTGTCAACATTCCTCCCCTTAATCTGAAGGGATGTTGGTGAGTCCAAGCATCCTTCTGAATAATTCAAGCTTTTCTCTTCCAAGTGCTTTGGTGAAGATGTCTGCAATTTTCTCATTTGTGGAACAACGATGGAGATGGATTGTTTTGGCCTCAACATGATGTCAAATCAGATGATATTTAGTATTGACGTGCTTCGTTCGATCATGGAACTTTGGGTTCTTGGCCAAATTTATTGCAGAGGTACTATCAATCATGAGTGGAGTTGATTGTACTTGTTTTACCTGCAAATCTTCAAGAATTTTCCTGAGCCACACAATTTCTTTTGTTGCTTCAGCTGTTGCCACGTATTCTGCTTCTGTTGTGGAATCTACTGGAACTAATTGTTTACGTGATCTCTAGGAGATAACTCCTGATCTAAGACTCATAGCATATCCTGAAGTTGATACCCAGTTTCTTTGTCCCCATCGAAGTCTGAATCAGAGTATCCAATCAAGCTAAAGTTGTCCACCTGTGTATACTTGATTCCAAAGCCTTGAGTTCCCTTCAAGTACCTTAGAACTCTTTTTGCAGTAGATCAATGTCCCTCATAAGGCTTTTGCAAAAACCTGGAGAGGATTCCAACAGCAAATGAAATGTCTGGTCTGGTAGTAGTGAGGTAGTTGAGAGTTCCTACAAGCTGTCTATACTTTGTTGCATCCTCAAATTCTTTTCCTTCAATAGATGTGAGCTTTAAGTTTTGTTCCATTGGAGTAGTAAGAGGATTGCACTTTTTCATGCCAAACCTGTTCAACAGATCTCCAATGTATTTATTTTGAGAAAGAAATATGGACTTTGGATGTTGGGTTACTTCAATGCCAAGATAGTAATGAACATAGCCCAAATCAATCATTTCAAAACTTTTCCCCAATTCCTTCTTTATGGATGCAGTGTAGCTTTCATTGTTCCCTATCATCAAAAGATCATCTACATGTACCACAAGATATACAACTATTTTGACAACTTTCTTGACAAATAAAGTTGCATCATCAAGATCAAAATGTTTGAAATTAAGTTTCAGAAGATGCTCAGTCAGTTTTTCACACCAGGCTCACGGTGCTTGTTTGAGGCCATACAAGGAATTCACAAGTTTGCATACTTTATGTTCATGTCCTTTCACGGAAAATCCTTCAGGCTCGGACATAAAAATATTCTCTTTTAGATCTCCATTCAAGAAAGCAGTTTTTACATCCATTTGATGGACTTTCCAACCGTTCTGAGCTGCTAGTGCAAAGAGTGTCTGGATGGTAGCCCATTTTGTTGTGGGGGAAAAAGTCTCCTCATAATCAACCCCTTCCTTCTGTGCAAAACCTTTTGCCACAAGCCTAGCTTTGTGCTTGTCAAGTGAGCCATCAGCTTTATACTTGTTCTTGTAGACCCACTTGCAGCCAATTGGTTTGGTTCCTAATGGAGTATCAACCAGCTTCCAAGTGCCATTCTTTATGAGGGCATCATACTCCTTTTGCATCGCTTCTTTCCATTCATCATGAGAAGCAGCTTCTTTGAAGGAAGTTGGTTCAAAATCTGTAGACAAGTTCAATTCACAATCATAAGAAACATCCATATCAATAGGTGAATTAGAGTCATCTACATCACCTCCATTTTGCTGGTTTGAATTTCTGGTTCCTGTCTTTCCAACTTCATCAAGATGAACACTTTCAAGTGTCTTTGTCACCCACTTTTGGGGACCTTTTTGAGATGGTCCAGGCTACTCCTTTGATTGAGTTGGGACTGAATCAAGATTGAGTCTCCCAATTCTATCAATTACATCACTTAAAGCATCATCCGTTGTTGGAGTTTCATGCAGGGGAGAGTGTTCTTCAGAAGAAGATTCCACATGTTGATCTAGTATAGGAATCCCCCCTTCAAGATGTGGAATCTGATTATCAAATTCTTGAAATGATTTTTCTTTTGCGAATCTTTCCAATCGATCAAGTTGCCGCTCAACAACATTGTCAGTTTTGGATGATTCAAGGAAAATTACATCTCTAGATATAACAAATTTCTTATTTACTTCATCATAGAGGTGTTATGCTTTGGAGGTGTTTGAATACCCCAAAAAGATACACCTACAACTTTTAGCACCAAGTTTGTTTCTATGTACCTTTGGTATCAAGGCATAACAGGTGGAACTAAAGACCCTGAGATGCTTTACCGAAGGAACATGTCCATAGCACATTTCATATGGAGTCTTATTTCTTATAGCATTAGATGGACATCTATTCTTTATATATGCAGCACATAGAACAACATCAGCCCAAAACATTATATTTACATTTTTTAAGAAGAGCATGGATCATACCATATTTAATATTGTCTTATTCATTCTTTGAGCTACACCATTCTGTTGGGGATTGTAAGGCACAGTTGTTTGATGTTTGATCCCATGTTGGCGAAGATAGTTTTCAAATTCATTTGATGTGTATTCTTTTCCATTATCAGTGTGAATAGACCCAATATGAGATTGTGCATCGTTTTCAATCCATTTATGAGAATTCTTGAATGTTTGAAAAGCATCAGATTTGTTCTTCAATAAATAAACCCAACACATTCTTGTGTAGTCGTCAATAAATGTCGTGATATATTTATTTCCATTTGCAGAAGGAATAGGCATTGGACCACATAAATCTGAATGAATGAGTTCAAGTTTCCTTTGTGCTCTTGAATGTGAATCATGAAAAGACTGTTTTCTATGCTTTCCTAGAATGCAAGCATCACATTTCTTAAGTTTCCTAGGAATTGTAGGCAAACCAGCAACACCATTTTTCTTTAATAAGCGGAGACTATCAAAGTTCAAATGTCCAAATCTAGCATGCCATAATAAACTTGATGGAAGTGTACCTTCTTCATGATGAGAATTGTATGAGAAATGTTGTGCATGAGCAGAGGTTCCTTGCAGTTTGAGAAGCCTTTCTTCTTCTATTCACCTTATGACAAGTTAGTGGTCAGATGCTTTTCTTACCTCAAGCTTGCCATCAAACATATGAATGGAGTGACCTTGCTAGCGGATGTGGACCAAGGACAGCAAGTTTCTCTTGAGCTGTGGGAGATATAGAACATGATCTAGAAGAAAGTCTAGAAGACGTGGCAGTTTAAGCCTGATTGTGCCAAGCATTGACGGCTTGATTTTTTATTGATCTGCAAAGTATACTGCTCCATCAACATTGTCAGTGAAATTTTAAAAAAAATCTTTTCTATGAGTCGTGGCAGGTTGCTCCTGAATCAAGCAATGAATCATTTTTCCAAGAAGCAAGTGAAGCATTAAATAAATCTTCATTTACTCCAATGTTACATTGTGCCACAACATAGTGAGTAGATTCAGGTGCTTTACCTTTGTCTGTATCATCAGTTTTACCTTTCTGTTGGTTTCTTTTCTGCTCAATTTTTTCCCATGGTAGCTTGCATATAGAGGCATCATGTGATCCATTTCTTTTGCAGTGAATACAGTGCAAATCTGCCTTTTCTCCTTGAGAATGTCTGCCCCCCCTGCCTCTGAAATATCTTCCTCTTCCTCTTCGACCACCTCTTCCTCTTGTAGAATCTTGAGCAGGATGCTTTTCTTTATGAGTAAGGCACACAACTTCTTTAGAAGATTCAGGGGTTGTCTTATTTCCAAAAGCTTTCACTCTTTCAGAAAACTTTTTCACAAGAGAGTCAAAGGTTATATCTTTGAGATTTCCATTTGCTTGCAATGACTCAAGATAATTGGAGTAAGTAGGATAAATTTCCTTGAGAAAAGCGATAAGAGGAATATCCAATTCAACCTTAGTGGATTTGATATCATGCATTATAGACTTTACTTCAGATGCAAGAGCAAGAGGATCATTATTTTTCAGTTCAAGAGTGAAGAGTTTAATCATGAGTTGGACAACTTCAAGTGCAGAATGTGAGTCATAGAGTTCTTTCAGCTTTTGTAAGGCTTCAAAGGCAGTTGAATATGACGAAATATGGTGACTCACCTCTTCATTTACAGATGCTGCGATTAATGCATAAGCTTTGTTGTTCTTTTTTTCCCAAATGACAAGCTCTTTGTCTGAGGTAGGTTGTACTGGATCATTGTCTCCTTCTCTGACACACACTCCTTTCCATAACTCATTGAAAATGAAGGTGTGTTTTATCATCCGAGACCATTCAGGATAGTTCTCCTTGCCAGTGAGAACTATTCCCACCATGGATATGATTGAATGCATTCCGTAAAAAATACTTTTGCTGATAGAAAAAATACTTCTGCCAATATACAGTAAATTGTACTCAAAAAGGAATTCTCAAAAGATTTCAAATCCACCATGTGACCCACATAAATCCATCATTATATAAATCCACCATATAAATATCATATAAACTTCATATAAATCCACCATATAAATCTCATATAAACTTCATATAAATCCACCATTATATATGCATATGGCATATGTCCCCTTTAAAAAAAACCATGTGAAAGCGTTCAAATGGCATACGCCCCCTTTTAAAAAAACTTAATTACCATGTGATAGCGTCCAACGTTCAACTATGTAACTGCGTCCAGCGTTCAACTGTATGTGTTGCAGAACTGAGACTCGGCAAACCTGTGTGTGGCAGCAAAGTGCAAAACGTAAATGTAATATGGGGTCGCGACAATACACACTTGAACTCGCCTTTTTATTTTTTATTTTTCGGCACTCAGGTTCCACACTGGACCCCTCTTGACACACAGCTGAAAGCCTGTTACCATGTGGGCACGTGCATATATGTGAAGAGGGCAGGCGGAAGCGCTGGTTAAAAGCGGAACAGTGGAGAGCCGAGAGGACGGGGAGGAGCAAAACTGGAGGAGCAAAATGAGCGAGCGCTCAACAAGCACCTACGATCTTGTGGAGCAGACGTAGTATCTGTATGTAAGGGTTGAGAAAACCAAAGATCTGCCCGCCATGGACATGTCGAGGTTCGTCGTGGCAACTATAAGGGTACCACGAAGTACTTTGAGAAGAAATCAAACACTGAATGGCACCAGGTCCATGCTTTCTCACAGGATAGAATCCAGTCGTTCATGGTGGAAGTGGTGGTTGCTAAAATTATGAAACGTTTATGGACAAAGAGCGCAGGTAAAGGAATATGGCAGACAGAGCGCAGGTAATGGAATATGGCAGACAAAATGCAGGCAGTGTCAGACATCATACATGCACTCAATCACTAAATTATATGGAGAGTAGGGGAGCATAATAAGGAGTTACAAAGACATAAAGGCTAAAAAAAGGAGCTGGCTTTGATACCATGTCAGGCCAGGCAGTAACTCCATTAAGCAAAAACTGATTCGTGTATTATTCCATCAGGTAGGTCTTTGTTATATACAACAGGGAGTGACTGTTCAGTTCATCTCCCAATGACTGTTCACATTTCTAATTTAATTATTTACATAAATTCACCCAATCATGAGGATTAGGTGTCAACAACCTCAAATGCATTAATTGATTTGTATATATATATATATATATATATATATAACTTTTAATTTTTGCAACTATTCAAAAACTCATATATATATATATATATATATATATATATATATATATATATATATATATATATATATACTTACTTATAATTAATGCATCTAAAATGTTTTAAAATATATATAGACAAAAATAAGTATCTTCCTAATGGTATTTTTCCTTAATGAGAAACTAAATGACTTACAAAAAATTTTCTTTATGATAATTCTCCAATGTTGATTATATGTGTAGTTAAAATTAAATAGTATATTGAATCACTAATAGGGCCAGCATCTAGAGAGATAGTTACCCAATTTCACACATAAAAAGAAAGAGATACTCCCTATAATCATTTTTCCAGAAGCCATGATTTTTGTATTAGATTTTGGTTGGGATGTATGTTAGAAATTGTAATTACTCTCGCATGAGGAGTTGGCTAAACATAGAGAGTAAGTTAACTGAATGATTAAGTGTTGAGCGTTGAGTCAAGTCGAGTCATGGATAAAGAGTTAAGTGCAATCCATATTTAGAGTGTGAGTTAACTGAGTTAGGTTGTGTGGTTGGATGTGAAGATATTTTGGGTGAGTCACTAGTTGAAAAGGTTTAAATACCCTTCATCAGGTTCATTGTACCCATCATATTTTGTGTGATGAATAAAAGAGTGGCAGCTCATGTTCATGTGTGAACTCATGCCTTGTCTCCTCCACCTTTTCAACAAATTGGTATGAGAGCAAGGTTTGAGATAGAGAGAATCTGCAGCTGCAACTTTCAGAGTCGCATTGTGTGAGTTATAAGAGAATCGAAAGTTTCTCAGTGGCAGAGCTCGTTTGGTCTGCAGACAACATGAAAAACTCGTGTTTTGAAAAAGTAGCCGCAGCTGCCATAAACACCGATCGCTCGGTGCTCTCAAATAAGTGAACGTCAGCTTGCAGAGACGCCACTATATTTAAAAGGTACAGTAGCCACGGATTTCCTGCGATATTAAGGTGTCGTAGCCTTGATCCAGCGGCCTACTGTGCATGCAGATTTTTGGCTCAGCCAAGAGCGTTGTGACACTAATGCGTGAGTTCGTCATCGTGAACGGCATTTGCACCCAGCCCTCTCATCACAAGATGCGCGTTAATAGAGCGACGAGGATTTTTCGAAGTCAAGTTGTCTGACAGTCAAGCGACAGCCATCACCAACGGAATAAACCGGCAGCCTCATTTATAAATTGGTGAGTCAACGGCAGCAGGGCGTCGTAAAAACCATTCAGTGGCCAATGTTTTAAAGTGGTTGGGAAAATATTCACCGAAACTTGTTTTTAAGTCAAGTGGGGGATTTAACAGGTTTGAAAAACAACCATTATTATAAAAGGGTGTTTTAAAGTACCCTTTAAAAAGGGCCACTGAAAGTTTATTCAAAGGGTATTTTAAAAGGGTTTTTATATTAAAAAGTGCATGGTATGAAAGGAATTAAAAAAGAAAGGTTTATAAAAGGTTTTTAAAGTGGAAATTTTTGTGTGGAAAATATTTAAAGTAATTTTTATTAAAAGAAAAATAAATAAATTATTGGGAAGAAAGTTTAGGGCTTTGCAAAGTCTATTCGTCTATAAAATATTTTGTTTGTTTTGTCAAGCATCAGAGGTTTTGGGTGAAGATTGTGTTTTATGGGGGTGTATATTGAAAATTATATTTTTTTCTGGGTCGATATAGAAGACAACCTTATGCAATCAACAAAACAACTATAAGAAAAAGAATGACAATTGTCATGGGTCGCAAAGCGCCACTGAAGAAGACTAAGAAAATGAATTAAAAAAAGAGAGGAAAAGATCATTGCCATGGTTAGAGAAGTTCAGGCCGTAACCAATGAACTGAAAATTTCTAACAGAAGACATAGAAAAATCGAGGGTGATTGGTGTAGCTTTGATCTGCCACAACTTTCTATGTTTATAGGTAAATATTTTGATCGTTGGGTTATCAAAATGCTGACTTTTCTTAGAGATAAAGATTTGATTGAATACGGGTCTAATAACCCATATGATGAAGTATGTGATGCTTTAGCATTGAATTTTATAAAACAAGCATTAGATGAAGTGTTTGTGCAAGGTAGCAAAAGCTACAACTTTCAAGGAAGCATGGAAGTTCTTGGAAGCAGAGTTTGGTGCAAGGGGGAGTGACATGCAACAATGGGTTATGTCATAGGCAAAGAAGTCAGCCACAAATCTGAGCATAAATGAGCAAGACTCTGAGAGGAAAACAGAGCTTGGAGAATCCCACTCAAAAGTGGATGATGGTTGTCAAGACCATAAAATTGAAACCCATTATGCAAGCATGCATATGGATGAAGAAGATGCAACAAAGATTGCAATGAGATAAGCAGGAGTCTCTGTGTGTGAAATAGAGCAAGAGCAAATAAATGCTCAAGGACTCCACTATAACATGGATGATGCAGATGATTGTGAATCCCACTGTGATGAGACACATGTGGATTATGACTACAAAGTTATATGTGAATAATCCAGACGCAACTATTGGATGTGGTGAATTTGAAACTACCAATGAAATTGACAATGAGAACATGTATGCTCGAATATCCCACCATAGTGTGGATGAATATTATATTGATGACATGTGTGGTTTATTTTTTGAAACAGAGATTGATTGTGACAATATGGTAAGCGCAATGTTTGATAAAACATTGAAGGTTGAAGCTGCCATTGTAGTAGCAAGATATGAAGTAGTTAGAACTGCTCATGATGTAGTATGTCATCTAGCAGTAGTTGATGATCAAGAACAAGATAAAGTGATTGAAGTGTTTTTGATGAGAATATCCATTAACATCATAACAATGGAAAACAACCTCCATGCAGTTGAAAAGAAACCAGATGTAGAGCAAGAAGCTCTCATTGAAGGGAGTCATATTAAAGATGTTTTTAACATTATTTTTTAATATGTAGGTGTTCAAAATAGCACAAGAGCAGAAGTTGAAAACAAAGTTGTTATTATGTTTGATGCGGATTTGAAGCTCATTGAAGAATGGATTCAGAAACCAATAGAACAAATTGAAACGAGTCTTAAAGCAGCAGCTGGAATAACAAAATTTAATGAAATGGTGAATGATGATCTTGAGTGTGTAGATTACAGGAAAAAGATAGCAGTACCTAATGATGAAAGTGAAAAGAATGATATGGATTTTTCTGAAGACAAAGATGAATGCATCGAAACCATTTTTCGGCGATGAAGTCAAGAAGAGATAAGATTCTACTATCAAAAAATATGGCAAAAAGAAATACCAGAATATGAAAAACAAGAAGCAAAACAAAGAAGAAAGTTTGAAGATGCAATGTTTTGGCAGCAATCCATGGTTGGACGAATATTTGAAGAGGAATATGTAATAGACAAGATCAAATTGTGTTTAAGCACAAATTCAATAAAAGTCAAAGAAAAACTGCAGCAACAACAAGTAAATAAATCCTACAATAAGAAAGTTCAACAGAGAATGAAGCAATTTCGAGGATATAAAATTTTGAAGAAGAGAAAAATAAAATGCAAAATTGTAAAAATCTTGAGTCATTGTAAGCCTAGCTGAGACATAGACCAGTAGACATGTTTGAGTGATAATCAAGTCAAATTATGTTGACTCATAGGGTCATAATTAAGGGGAAATGTTAAAAATTGCAATTAATCCCGCATGAAGAGTTGGATAAACATAGACAGTCAGTTAACTGAGTGATTGAGTGGTTGAGTGTTGAGCATTGAGTCAAGTTGAATCATGGATAAAGAGTTAAGTGTGGTCCATATTTAGAGTGTGAATTATCTGAGTTAAGTTGTGTGGTTGCATGTCAAGATATTTTAGGCGAGTCACTAGTCAGAAAGGTTTAAATACCCTTTATTAGGTTCATTGTAAGCGTCATGTTTTGTGTAATCAATAGAACAATCTTTGTACTACATTCTCGTTAGAATGCACGTTATAATACTATATTCTAATGAAAAGAGTGTGAGTGTAAAAGCACTCATATGTTCAAAGAATTTGTGAATTGATACAATGCATTTTAATGAATGTAGTGCATAGTGAAAGCCATATTCAGTGTATTTGGGTATGACTAATAACATAAAAGTACAAAAAATAATATGAGTATTTATTTAATTAAATTAAAATGTTTTTGTTGTTTAAAATGTATTTTTGATTATATATAAATATAAAATCTTAAACGTTATAAATTTATGATTTTATGATTCAAATTTGTAATTTCAACTAATCAAATATCAAAGAATAAATTCAACTAAATAATATGCCAAAAAAATTCCAAAACTTATAATGTAAATGTAAATGTAGTGTACACCATTCGAGTTCTTCAACGCATTAGGGAATGACTATACAGCATGAAAGAGCAAGAACCGCACTAACCAGTGTATGTTAGGACTTTGAAATGATTTTATGCAAGAACGGGATTTTCGTTATTGAACCTTGTTTTTCTACCAGGACAAGGAAAATTCCATGTATTACGGACTAGTTTGATTCATATGGCTTACTGAATTGAAATTAAGGTTAGCACAACGTTCAATAGATTGGAGAGATTTTAAAGGTTTGATTAGACTGTACCGAGCACTGTATTTGTAGGTTACGTAGATGGAGAATAAATCTTGATGCTCAAATAATGGCAAATAGATTTTGATTGGAAGTTTGAGCGCTAGATTGACTCTTTTGGCAACTTGGCCACGGGACTTGGTGATTGGATTCCTTTTCAGTATATGTAGATTCGGGATTATTGAAGAATTTTCACATTGCTATGGTGTTGATTTCGCATAACCTGTCAGAGATAATAGGAAAATTGATTGTACAATGTAAAAGAATGACATGCAAATTAACGTAATTGCGGCTGCTGGTTAGAACCAAATATTTGGACGTGGTATCGTGGTCACGTTGTAATGGGGCAGAGCCAGAGAGAGTGAGATCGGCATCTAGCAGAATGAGTGTCAGGAAAGATTGAGAACATTGAGGCCAAATATGTATATTTTGAATGCAAATATGTTCGTAGATGAAGAGTTTTATTAATCAAATGTGGTTTAATAAGGTAAATAAGAAATTTTTTATAATTGGAAATCATTGGTGAGAACAGTCATATCTAGTTGTTAATTGTTAAGGCAGGTTGTCTCATTACTGTTATTTAAGGAAAACCATGTCATTTGAATAATTTGTTGGTGATCCGTAAGGGGGTAAGCTTTCGCTCCTCTCCTCTGAGTCTTGGGTAGTTAACTTGTTTTCTTACTTCGAAAAAATGAGCTCCTAGTCAAACAAAACCAATTTTAGAACATACTCCAGACTTTAAATAAATAAGAAATTATTTAAAAATTAAAATAATAAATTATTAATTTATTATATAATTTAATATTTTTCACTTTAGATAAATAAGAAATTATTTAAAAATTAAAATAATAAATTATTAATTTATTATATAATTTAATATTTTTCTAAAGTGATATAGTTTGTTGATTAAAAATATGTATTTTCTCTTAAAACTTCGTAAGTTAAAATTCAAAGGGGAATACAAATTGTTATACATTATACATAAAAGAAAACTAGCCTAAACCATTTGAATAATTATAATATTTAATTGGTAGTAAAAGTTTATAAACATTATTAATTTTTCTTTTCAAAAATTACAAGTAGAAAATGTAAATGATAAAAATGTCGGTAAGCTTTGAATTTGCATTATTTATATCACCATAGTTTAATATATTGATTATTGTGAATTTAATAATTAAATAAAATTTAGTTCATGTTATACAAATTTGTAAAAGATATTAATGTGTAAAAAAATATTACTTAATTATTAGTCTAATTCACATGATTACAAAAGTATTTAATTCAATTTATATATGAAGTTACATAAATTGAATATTTTTGGCTTTATTGTAATGAATTTGTGTAATTTATTTACACACAAGGAAAAATATATTAATTATTATCCTAAACCAAGTGATTACAAAAAAAATAATTCAATTTATGTATGAAGTAACATGAATTGAATTTTTATGGCTTGATTTTAAATTTTTTTTAGTTGATTTAGACGAAACTAAATGAACCTGAACCATGAGTAATATGCTCATAAAATGTGTAGCATCTCAAATCATATTTATGCATTGTGGTAAGATTACTAATAAATACACACTCCCAATCAAAATAAAGGAGTCATATTTTTATACGGAAATCAAAATATTATTTGTTTGTAGGCATTGCATAATTAGTTAGGTTACGAAACTATTGAGTAATTGTATTGTTCATGGAAACAAGTTCCTTAGCATGGGAGGAGTGTGGTTACTAGGACCACATACAAAATATTTTCATATATTTTTCTATTGAAAGGAATGCTAGGAAAAAGGATAGATTGCAAAGGAAGTTTAGGGAATGCACTATATATGGCAATTGGTTGTTAAACAAAATATATATAGACAGAAAGCAGGGTGTATTGAATGTATTGAACAATGATACTCTGATAAATTTGATTTTGTTCACGACCCCTTCACCTTTTGAATCCCACTGAATGAAGATATATCATAGAGCGAAACACTGTGACACAATACATAATGGTGGTAGATGACGAGAAGAGAAATGGTGGTGATCCCAAGGAGGGAAACGTAGCTGTGACCGTTTAATTCTTTCACTTTCGAATTAAAGTTAGTGGCAGGGTTTTGGTATATGGCTTTAATATGGTTTATTGTATACTACCCGCCCTCTGTACTGGCCTCGGGCTTGCAACAATGGGTTATCACTTTCGCCGAGGGTATTTGGAATTCATTTCTTCTTTGCTATGGTTTGGCGCTGTGGGTGATCGGTGTTTTTGCCTAGCTCTTATGATGGCTGGTAAGTATCATGCCTTGCTTGTCCTGTATCGTGGTTTGATGTGCTTTGGTGGTTCTCTATGGTTTGTTGGTGTTGTGCCTCTGCTCGCTCTCTGTGGTGATTCTCTGCTCTAGTTTTTGGAGGGTTTTAGGTCATTTTCCACCTGCAAGTCTATTTGTCTCTATCATTTGGCTCAACCTTCGTTTATGCTCTATTTGTGGTGATTTGTATGCTTGATGTTGGGTCTGGTGATGGTTCGGCTCTGCAAACACAGGTTCCTGCCTGGCTGTTGCACAGGACAGCTCGGCAAACTCGCTCTCAGGTAATCTTCTCATTCCAATTGCAATTTCCCCCTTCGTTTTTAAGGTTCTAACACTCTGGATCCTTGGTGAGCAGGCAGAACGTGTTCATGGCACTTCTGTTGGTAGAAACCCTCTATTGTGGGTCTCAGCTCTATTGCGGTTGTGCAGGCCCTTCCAGGGAGACGCTGCTCCATGGCTTCATCCTTGGGACTGTTTGCGGGCTTAGGGAAAACCCGGATAGGGTCTTTTTGTGGCTGTAGTGGTTTCTTGCTTGCTTTGTTGCTTGTTCTGTTTGTAATTTCTCTGTTTCTTTCTCTGTCTGTAGTCGGTTATACCCTTGGGCTTTCGGTTCCTTCGTGTATGTATGTGGTCTCCGAGGTGTTCATGCCCTTGCTGTTTGACTAGGGTCTAGCCTGTGGACTATAATGTTTTTGGTTTACATGGGTTTGGAACCCTCCACGATTTCCAGGTTATAGATTTTGTACTGTGAACTTTGTTGAATGGAAAACGAAAATGAAATGTACAAGAAATGCTTAAAGTGTTGAATATTATAGTACTTGGTATTTTTGTTGAGGAAAAAGGAAAAATATATGCCAGTGTACCTCTGTTTAGTTCTCGATTTTGGAATTCTTCCTGTTACAAAATTCTTGTCGATGCTTATTCAGATCTTTTGATAAATTGTTTCATTGTCTTGCTTTCATTTTGATTCCTGAAACATCTATGCATAGGGAATATAATAAAAACTACTCTACTTTCTTAATGACAGATATTTGAATTGTTTGCTTATATAGAGATTCAAAATAATTGTAAATTAAAACTTATGCACTATCTCTCCTCTCTGGATGGTAGCCCCTCCATCCTTTCTGGTTTTTCCTTTTCAATGCATTATTAGCAGTTTCTTTACAGTTGAGGAATTGTTCCTCAGTTACTTTTCAATTGTTTAGCAGTTTCTTCAAACAAGTCCCTAACTAATCCTATCTTGATCTGCTTGCCTAATTTTAAAAACTAACAATGGATGATTCAACCTTAATTTTAAATGAAACAAAATGAAACAGAAACTCAAAGTGTTTTCCTCTTTGTCCAGCAAAATAAAATAAAATAAAAACATTTCCTAGTTGTCGCCTTTTCACTCAAATTCTCCTGCATCAGGCTCATGGGGTAAATTAAACTCATGGATCCTATCCATGAGCTCTTCAATAGAGTACCTGACACTTTGAATCTGGCCAGCATGTAACCGAGAACTATCTTCAATAGGATGACCCTTCCACTTGACTACGTACTACAAATATTCTTTCCTTCAAGTCCGTTTGGCCACCTGGGTGTTTAGGATCTGTTCGATCTTTGGAGGCTTTGCTGCAGGCATTTGTTTAATCCACAAATCATTCTCATTCTAGGTGTCCCATGTTCGTCTTTCTGAATTGTCTACTTCATCTGGTACAATGTAGGGGTACAGATGTGCCACATTGAAAATGGGTTAAATTCCAATACATGGGTGTAACTGCGATTCATAAGAATTTGCAGAAAATTTCTGAAGAATCCTGCAAGGCCCAATTTTTTTCCATTTCAACTTGTTTTATTTGCCATTAGGAAACCTCTCCTTGCGTAGGTGTGCTAATACTAGGTCTCCTACGTTGAATTGTACCTTCCGCCTTTTCAAATCTGCTTTCTGCTTGTATCTTTGTCTATTGTCTTGTAATTTTAATTTCACCATCAGCACTTCTGCACTCCAACTGACCCAAATCTCGTAACTCATGTACTCCACGTGGGTGAATTCCATATAGGATCTACGAATGAATACTACCCGTGCTTCGGTTGGGCGAATCATTATAAGCGAATTCCACTTGTGCAAGCACATGATCCGACTGACGAGAATTTTCTCCAACCAAACTCCTCAATAAATTTCCCAGACTTCAGTTCACCATTTCGGTTTGACCATTGATCTGCGGATGCTAAGCTGAGCTAAAGTTTAGTTTGATGCCTAATTTTTTCCATAAGGTTCGCCAAAAATGTCCTGTAAACTTAACATCTCGGTTTGAAACAATAGACTTTGACAAGCCATGTAATTTGACTATCTTTGTGAATAACAAATGTGCTACATGTGTGGCATCACTGGTTCTCCTACATGGAATGAAATGTGCCATTTTTGTGAAACGATCCACCGCCACCATGATGGAATCAAATCCCCGTTGTGTCTTCGGCAAACCTAAGACAAAGTCTAAACTGACTGAGTCCCATGGTCTACTTGGAATAGATAAGGGTGTATACAACCCTATGTTTTGGTTGTGTCCCTTTGCAAGCTAACACACTTTTCATCTAGTCACAAACCTCTGTACATCTCTACGCATCTTCGGCCAACAATAAAAGTGGCTCAACTGATCCAAGGTCTTGTCTATGCCAAAATGCTCGGCTAAACCTCCATTATGCATTTCCTTAATTAAGTTCTCTCTCATAGAATATTCTGGAATACACAACTGCCCTCCTTTGAACAGCAACCCTTCCTGCATATTATAGTCCAGCCATGAGCTGTTATCTCTCAACAATGGATTTTGGCAAGCTTCATAAGCTTCCTTAAAATCTGCATCTGCCTCATACAAGTCCTTAAGATGTTCAAATCTTAATACTTGTATCGTACTTTCCTGTAGGATCAAATTCCTCCTACTTAATGCATCTACCACTTTGTTGGCTTGATCGTTGATGTGTTTCAACACAAACATAAAACTCTGTAGGTACTCCACCCACTTCGCATGTTTATGGTTTAGCTTATGTTGCTGCATAATATACCACAACAAAGAATTGTATGAAAATAAGACAAATTCATTGGCCAATAGCTAATGTCTCCAATTCTTTAGCGCTTGAACCACTGCATAAAATTCCTTGTCATAAGATGTGTACTTATAGCTACTTTCATTTAGTTTGTCACTGAAATAGGCTACTGGCTTGTCCTCTTGGATGAGTACTACACTAATGGCCATCCCACTTGCATCACAACGAACTTGAAAAAGTTTGTTAAAGTTTGGTTATCTCAAAATCAGTTTTTCAGTAATTTTTCTTTTGAAATAATGAAAACTCTTCTTTGCCATTTCTGTCCCATGGAAAGGTTGATTTTCCTTCTTAATGGTATCCACCATGGGTGCACAAATCCCACTGAATTTTTTAATAAATTTTCAATAAAAACTTGTCAATCCATGTAAACTTCATATCTCAAACAAACTTTTGGGAGATGGATAGCTAACTATGGCTGCAACCTTTTTTGGATCCATTTTTAGTTCATTCTTGGAAATCACAAACCCCAAATAAATTAACTCTTTCTTGAAAAAAGAACATTTCTTCAAATTTATCAGGAATTTATTTTGCTGCAATTTTTCCAATACATGCCTCACATGTCGAAAATTCTCTTCCTCCATCTTGCTGAATATAAGTATATCATCTAGATATACAATCACAAATTTAGCAATGAATTCCTTCAGCATCTCATTCATCAACCGAATGAACGTGCTTGGGGAATTACTCAATCCAAATGGCATAACCAACCATTCGTAGAAGCCTTCATTAGTCTTGAAAGTTGTCTTCCACTCGTCACCTTCTCGAATTCTAATTTGGTGGTAGCCACTTTTCATATCTATCATTGAAAGGTACATTGCTCCACTGAAAAAATCCATCATATTATCTATCCGAGGTAAAAGGAACCTATACTTGATAGAGATCTTGTTAATGGCCTAGGAATCCATGCACATTCGCCACTCACCTCCTTTCTTGGGAGCTAAAACAGTTGGAACTGCACAAGTTCTTAAACTCTCCCAAATCAAACCTTTATCCAACAACTCCTGCACCTTCTTCCGGATTTCTTCATTATCCTTGAGACTCATCCAGTAGGCAACCTTGTTTGGAAAATTGGCTCCTAGAATAAAATCAATATGGTGACTAATGTTCTGCTTCAGTGGTAATTTGTCTAGTAGATCGTCTACCACAATATCACTAAACTCCTGCAGCATATCCTGTATGTCCTTAGGTAACTCAGTGACTTCAGTATTCATCAATATTGGTTTTGGCCTTCGCACAACTACATACTTCACCTCATCATCCTCCATCTGTCGTATAAACTCTTTTCTGCCTAACAGTAATGCTTTTGTCCCACTGGTTTCTGCAGCATCCTCTTCCTTCATGGGCACTAGCATATGATTTATCCCATCTTTAACAAACTTGTAACAATTTGTTGCCCTATCATGGAAGACTTTCCTATCATACTGCCATGGTCTGCCCAAAAAAATATGGCACACGTCCATAGGCATGATATCACAAGTCACCTTGTCCTTGTACTTGCCAATATGAAACTCTACTTCACACTGCTCATTGACCAGCACTTGGTGACCTTTCTGCAACCAAGACACCCTATATGGAGTTGGGTGCTTCAACTTCTTCAAACCCAATTTCCCCACCATTTTAGTAGCTACCAGATTATCAATACTTCCACTATCTATAATTAATTTGCAACATTTCCCATGTGACTTGCACACAGTCTAGAACAATGCTTTTCTCTATGTCTGATCAACTACTTCCTTAGCTGGTTTTAATAATACCTTGTTCAACACCAAGGCTTCCTCGGTTTCTGGAATATTTTCCACCTCTTGTGGTGGTGCCTCCACTTTGTCGGGCTAAGCAACAGACACTCCCCTCTGCCCAGTTTGTTCATTTTCAGGACATTCAAAGGACCTATGTCCCCCCTTGTGACACTTGTAACACTGATAGGAATTTCCTCTGCCTCTACCATTACCTCTTCCTCGCTGGTATGAACTTCCTCCTCTGGTGTTACCTTCCCTTTCACTCTGTCCTGAAGTCTTCGAACTACTGGGCTCTTCATTGCTGTTGGCAATCCTACCTCTACCAAAGATTTGTCCCCGACCTCTACCAGAACCATGTCCTCTTCTGGCATTTTGTTTCCTGGCAATATTTTCCTCCACCTTCAAAGCACTCTAATAAGATTCCTCTATGGTCTTAGGGGAAAGAATACTAATTTCGTCTAGGATCTTCATCCATAGACCATTTACAAACCTCGATATTTTCTCAGGGAAATCTTCAACATAACTAGCTCTCAAGTTGACTTTATAAAATTCTTCAGTATATACCTTTATGGTCATCATCCTCTGCCTCAGGTTCTGTACTTGTCTATAAAGGGCAATTTGATAATCTTTAGGTAGAAACTTGCTCTTCATTCTAGCAACCATCCTGTCCCATTTTTTAATCAATGGTTTGTTCAATCTCCTCCTTTCTGCCTGTACACTATCCCACCATAGTGCTGCATGTCCCTTCAACTTGGTGACAACAAACCTGATCCTCTTGTCTTCGCTGATTTCTTCATAATCAAAATATTTATCTAGTTCACTTATCCAGTCTAATAATGCCCTTGTGGACAAACTATCATCGTAATTAGAGAGCTCCAATCTTGGCTTGCTTCTAGCCAACAAAATTGACCTCAATAGTTTAATTTGTGGTCCTTCGTCATCTGACCCATCTATCGTGGCTATGTTTTCCTCCTCAATATCATCCCCACCTTCTGGATCTCTATGCATTCCTACTTCCATTGCTGCCAAATGTGTAGTTAAATTACTATTTTCTTCTCATAACCCTTCATCTTCTACTCTTCTGATGGCTCTTCCTTGATCCCTTCTTCCTACCTCCATCTTTGCTGAGAGAAAGGAAAAACCTTCTCTGATACCAAAAATTGGTGGCGATCTCGAGGAGGGACATGTAGCTATGACCGTTTAATTATTTCACTTTCGAATTAAAGCTAGTGGCAAGGTTTTGGTATATGCCTTTAATGTGGTTTATTGTATATTGTTCGCCCTCTGTACTGGCCTCGGGCTTGCAACCATGGGTTATCAATTTCACCAAGGGTATTTGGAATTCATTTCTTCTTTGCAATGGTTTGGCTCTATGGGTGCTCGGTGCTTTCACCTGGTTCTTGCAATGGTTGGTAAATATCATGCCTTGCTTATCCCATATGGTGGTTTGTTCGGCTTCATTGATTCTCTGTCATTTGTTGGTGCTGTGCCTCTTCTCGCTCTCTGTGGTGATTCTCTGCTCTGGTTTTTGGAGGGTTTCAGGTCATTTTCCACCCGCAAGTCTATTTGTCTCTATCATTTGGCTCAAGCTTCGTTTATGCTCTGTTTGTGGTGATTTGTATGTTTGATGTTGGGTCTAGTGATGGTTCGGCTCTATAAACACAGGTTCCTACCGGGCTACAGCATGGGACAACTCGGCGAACTCGCTGTCAAGTAATCTTATCGTTCCAATTGCAATTTCCCCCTTCATTTTTGAGGTTCTAATGCTCTAGCTCCTTGGTGAGTAGGCTGAATACGTTCATGGCACTTCTATTGGTAGAAACCTTCTGTTGTGGGTCTCGATTCTTGTCATCTATAGCAGAATCGATCCTCCTCCAGGTAAAACCCTTACTCCTCTTTCGGTTTGTTGTTCACTGTTATTTTGGTATCATGGCCCTAACTAACTGCTTCCCTATTCTGTGGTGGTGTGCAGTCCCTTCCATGGGGATGCTGGTCCATGGCTTCATCCTTGGGACTATTCGCGGGCTTACGGAAAACCCGAGTAGGGTCTTTCCATGGCTGTAGTGGGTTCTTTCTTGCTTTGTTGCTTGTTCTGTTTGTAATTTCTCTGTTGCTTGCCCTGTCTGTAATCGGTTATACCCTTGGGGTTTCAGTTCCTTCGTGTATGTATGTGGTCTCCAAGGTTTTCATGCCCCCACTGTTTAATTAGCGTCTAGCCTGTGGACTATAATGTTTTTGGTTTGCATGGGTTTGGAACCCTCAATTTCCAGGTTATAGATTTTGTACAATGAACTTTTTTGAATGGAAAATGAAAATGAAATGTACAGGAAATGCTTAAAGTGTTGAATATAATAGTACCTGGTTTTTTTTTTGAGGAAAAAGGAGAAATATATGCTAGTGTACCTCTGTTTGGTTCTCGGTCTTGAAATGCTTCTTATTACAAAATTCTTGTTGATGCTTATTCAGATCTTTTGATAAATTGTTTCACTGTCTTACTTTCATTTTGATGCCTAAAACATCTATGCATAGGAAATATAATAAAAACTACTCTACTTCCTTAATTACAGATATTTTGAATTGTTTGCTTCTATAGAGATTCAAAATAATTGTAAATTACAACTTCTGGGCTCTCTCTCCTCTTTGGATCGTAGCCCCTCCATCCTCTCTAGTTTTTCCTTTCTAATGCATTATTAGCAGTTTCTTTACAGTTGAGGAACTATTCCTCAGTTGCTTTTCAGTTGTTTAGTAGTTTCTTCAAACAAGTCCCTAAATAATCCTATCTTGATATGCTTGCCTAATTTTAAAAACTAACAATGGTTGAGTCAACCTTAATTTTAAATGAAAGAAAATGAAACAGAAACTCAAAGTGTTTTCCTCTCTGTCCAGCAAAATAAAATAAAATAAAAACATTTCCCAGCTGTTGCCTTTTCACTCGGATGTTCCTGCATCAAGAAAGTGAAAATAAAAGGAAGAAAGGGGCAAATTCTTCAAAGAAAAGATAAAGAACCCTGCTCATCTTTAAAAAAAATATTGCATGTGCATTTTATATAAGAAAGATAGGATGCATGTTATTTTTTAAAAATATGGAGTTTGTGTGTGAAATGATAAGATATTCAAGTTATTTTTTTTTTAAATGAAAATAGGTTAAAGAGGATAATTCCTTAAACTAAATAAAAGGATATGCATTGTTGCATAAAAGATTTGCCACGCTTATTCTTAGAAAAATATCATGGTAAAATACAAATTCACTATGCTAATCTATCGAAAAAGAAATCATGTCATTTCTTAAAAGGAATGGATGGATTATCATGTAAAAAATAATAATATTAATAAATTATATTTCCTTAATAATATTTGCATGAATTCCTATTGGATTGAATTTTTGAAAATAAATATATAATTGCATGCAAAGAAATAGTTGTTATGCTTTTAATTTCTTGAAAAAGAAAAAATTTATAAGTTTACATGCAAGAAAAACAGCTACCATGTATTTGAGTTCTAGAAAAATACATGATACCTTGTATACAAAAAAACATGTAAGCTTTGTTTATGAAATGACAAAGAAACTAAGTTATTTCATTTAAAATATTAGAGGGGATATTATCATGATGCCTATGAGCTATATTTCTAAAAAGAAACATTGGTCTTAAAGAAAATATGTTATTATGTGCATATGAATACTATTTATTATATAAGATCTACTGGAAAAGAATATGTGAATTTACATGCATAGGAAGCTTGAGTTGTACGGAAGAGATAAGTAACTTTCTTGAGAAATATTTTATATAAAACCTTTTTATAATTTACATGCATGGGAAGCTTCAATTGTGCAGAGGAGATAAGTAACTTTCTTGAGAAATATTCTACATAATTTTTTTTTTATAAAAGATGATTGTTTGTGTTATTTGAGAAGAATTTGTTATTTATGCCATTTCTTGAGGAAATATTGCATATTTATCTGATCTGCGAAATGATATAAAAGATTTTGTAATGCATGCATAATAGTTGGCGAGTTATCTATCTCTTGGAGAAAAAACACTTAGTTTGTTAGATTACTTGGTATGTGTGTGTGTGTGTGTGTGTAAATATTTGTTATGTTAGAGCTCTTAAAAAAAAGGAGAAGCGAAAACATGTCCTTGCATGCATTATTGTTTTAGATTATTGGAGAGAAGAATGAGTGATCACATGTTTTATTGTGTTAATATTTTTTGAGAGAAAGATATGCCTTGCATGGATGGAAAAAAATAGTTTTGGTATTAGATTTCTAGAGGAAATAAATGTATAATTGCATAATATTTATGGTGTTAGTGTTCTTTTGGGAAAAATAATATGAATTTTCACACATAATGGGATTAGCTATGGTATTAGCTTTATTTTGGGAGAATATTATGTATAGTGATTGGGTTAAATCATTTGGTAAGAGAAAATAAGTTCATTGCATCCACAAAAATAGAATTGTTATGCCTATATTTCTTGAGAGGAAATAAGTTAGTTGTGTGCAAAAAAATAAAACTACTATGGTTGATATTTCTCGAGAGGAAATAAGTTATCTGCGTGCACAAAACAAAAATACTATGTTTGATATTTCTTTAAAAGAAATGTGTTATTTTCTTGCATGAAAAATAGAAATATTGTGTTTGATCTTTGAAAGAAAATATGATCTTTACATCCACGAAAAATACAATTATGATGATGGATTCTTTGAAAAGTAATATGAATGGAAAGAATAATTATTATGGTAATTTGGAAAAGAATATTTGTAGAGGTGCACAAAATAATAGCCACGATGTAAGTCCCCTTAAAAAGAATAGGTATTTGTGTACATAGAATATTGTCAATTTGTTAATGTTCTTGGAAAAGAACATGTTATTTTGCGCCTAGTGATTTTTGTTGTTCTTACATGAAAAAAATAAGCTTTTATGTTAACCTTCTTTTAGAAAGAGACATGCATTTTCATGCATAATAATAATACATATTGTGCCAGAACTATTACATAGATGCATGCACAAGAAAATAGTTGATAGGATAGTTTCTTTGAATCAAGTTTATTCAATTACATGCACAAAGATCAGGGACAATTGTAGTGGTTTTTCTCTTGGAAAGGAATGTGTTCTTGTGTGGGGGAGTATTAGTTAATGTGGTATATATTTTACAGGTGATTTTTTGTATTTATATACTTACTATTAATGCATGTACAATGTTATTTAAGGAAGCATGTCATGGTATTATATTTACATTCCATATATGCACATGGATAAATGTTGAAAAATCACTATTAAAGATTGATTATTGGTTGATTAATACTTTATAATCATGATACTAGAGTTTGTTGACCACTATAATACCCCTTTGTTTCTATGTAAATATCTTTCTATTTTTAGACTGGACTATTTTTGGATATGAGAGCTAGAAAGCCATGATGTTTTGAATTAAGATGAACAACAAAGTATGATGATGTAATAAATGAATTTTATTAATGAAAAGGAAATATGGGAATTACTTGGTAAAGAAACACTTGAGTTAAGAGATTCTTGCCAATATCAGGAAATCAATGTTGGTGGATAAATTCAAGACAATCTTCCCTTAAATAACTCCTAAAAATCTCTAGGGGTTGATTAATAAGATTAATATGACAGGAGAGAAAATATATTAAATCACTTAATTGTAGAAAAATATTGAGTAAGGGAGAATAAACCATCACATGAGAGAAAGATGGGATTTAAATATAAAGGAGGAAATTCCTTTTTCGAGAAAAAAAAAACAAAAGAAAGAAAGCCTAGGCAAATGGGTTGGCAGACTCTGAAAAGTGGTACACCGCTAAGGAAAAATATACTAGGGAAGTAATATAGAAAATATATTATCTGGAATTGCAAGAGGTTGTTGATTCTCTGGCAAGCACATATCAACTCAGGGGGAACTAGAGGATGGTTCATGGTTGGGTGTAAGGTGGTTCTCCCAAGTGGTTTCTAGTTAGTATACGGTTAGAAATTTTGATTTATTTTATTAATTGCATATTCTATACATGGATAGCCTAGGAAAATAATTAGATGTGTGAAATATCAATTGAAAAATAGTTAAGTAACGGGTGGCAATGTTTGTTGGTTTTTTCTGTTGATATTTACAGATTATGTACATGCATATTGGATGAAATCGATTATGTCCATGTACATTGGATTAAATTGATTTTGTGCATATATATTGGGTGGAATTGATTTTATGCATGTGTATTAGGTAAATTGATTTTATGTGTGAATTAGTGGTTGCAGAAAGGGAAAACATTATGTGTTAAATCCCATTGACATTAATGTTAAGGCATATGCATTAACAATGTTTCTTTTGACTTATTTACGTTGATGTTAGCATTTACATGTAAGTGCAATAGATAGTATTGTCATGACAAAATTATTTTGGTTAAAAGATATTTCTATCCACAACCATTCAGAATTTTGATGACGAATCTGAGTCAATATGTACCACATTTAGAATTCTCAACCAACAAATTTCTCTAAGTAAGATAGTGATGTTGAGAAATGGCAACAAGAAATTCCAGTTTAATTTGCCCTTGAATTAAACTATGAATTAAATTCGAATTCTATTATCATAGAAACTTAAAATAGTTAAATTAAGTTTATTAAACTTACTTAACTTAGGAAATTTGAGTTGGAAGTCTTTTGTAAGTCATGTATATGTTCTCCCTACTTTGTAGAAGTCCAGTGTGAGTTAATTGTGAGTTGTAAAATAGAAGACTCAGTTTCATGAGTCAGTTCAGTTAAATTAGCTCTCAAACTAATTGAGACAACTAATAGCGAGTTAATAATGAGTGGTGACACTAATGAACTCTACCAGTGCACTCTAGTTAACTGAATATTTACTCATAAAAAAATCATGCATGTCGATTTTGAGAAAGATCGAGTTGAGACTAGAGTGAAGGGATAATCTACTATTTGTTTCAGATTTTTCTAAGTTGCACTAATAGTGCATGCATTCAGGAACTGATCCTTGGGGGATTGCATTATCTTTAAAGGCTGTATTTCCCTTTAAATACAAGCTATTCTCCATTGGAATTACACATTGGATTAGAGACTTGGAGAGATTGTGAAGAGGCTAATTTTTGGCCTTGAGCTTGCTTATGAGTTGGAGATTGAATGTGTTGAGCGTTCGGATTGTTATTGAGAGAACAAGCATTGTAGTTTCATCATAATTTTATGGATTAATACAAAACAGATAGTGGAGTTTTGAGCTGTGGCTTTCCCCAGATTTTATTGTGTTATGTGCCTTTGATTTTCTTCCTCTATTGATTATTATATTCTCGATGTTTATGGGCTTCCATTTTAAAGAGTAGAAGTATGTTCTTGTCTCTTTCTTTAGCAAATTGCATTAGCTTGTGAATCTACAAGATTTTCTACAAGTGATTACTAGAAACTTGGGCTGTGTAGCTCTTGGGTGAGACCAGATTAGTATACCTCTATTAACATTTCTAGAACCTTTTCTATTTTTTAGATGGGGTCACTTGGAACAAATTCACTTCCTAAGAAGAGCGCTAGGAGCTTAGTGCAATGATGTTCAAGTTGACTTATCTCACTTAGAGGAACCTCCATGCATCATCTAAACATTCACATCAGAGAATTTTTTATAAGTATAAACCAGTTCATTGCCTCATATGGCGAGACTATTTTTACAAGTTATATACTACTAGACTTAGTTAGTTTTAATTGGGCATGGATTCATCACCAAAAAGCATAGTAGAAACCTTAACCATAGGATTGGAGGTGAGTGAAGGTTGGAACCAGGAACCCATTAAATAAATGAATTAGACTAAAATATGACCTTGTTTTCACTATATGGTTACTCTATGGGAAGTAAAAAAAATCAATAACAAAGTCCCTATATAGAACAACTAGAATCATGTATTGTTACCAGGTTGAAACATATTTTACTAAAAGGAAAAAAATGGCTTTAGATTATTGAAAATAGCAACAAGAAATGTCAAAATAGCATCAAGAAATTCTAATTTAATTTGTCCCTGAATTAAATTAGGAATTAAATTGTAATTCTCTTCTCATAGTACCTTGTATCAGTTAACTAAGTTAAGTTGACTTAATTGGCTCAGAAAATTTGAGTTGGAATTCCATCTAGAGTCATGTAGAGTGATCCCTAAATTTTAGGGGCCCATGTTGAGTTCTTTTGAGTTGTAATTAGATAACTCAGTCTAACTGAGTTATAGTCACTTAAATTAGTTGTAACTATTGGAGGAACTAGTAGAGGTATATTAGTGGAGTAGTGCACCAGTGCATCACCAGTACTACACCAGTTAAGTGAAGATCCACTCATAAATTACTCATGCATGTTAGTTCATAGGAAGACCCAGTTGAGATTAGAGTTTAGGCATACTGTAGTATCAGTTGTATAATTTTCTGATTTGTATAGATGGTGCATGCAATCACTCAGGGGCCTATGGATGGATCGCACAGTCATGGGTGGATAATTTCCCAATTAAATATGGGCTAATTCTCTGAAGAATTGTGCAAGGAAGTAGGGGCTTGGAAGGCAACAAATTTCGCTAAGTGTTGGCTTAAGCTGGTTTGTGAAGCAGAGAGTTAGATTGTACTAGTGCAGGAATTGTTTAGGATGGACAAGAATTGTATTTTCTTCTTACGTCTTCTGGTTAATGTAATATAGATAGTCAAGGTTTTCAACATTTTCTTGCCCTAGAGAAATATTGTGTTATGTGCGAATGATATTATTCCTTTTTTTCTTATTGTTTTCATCGATCAATTATTGGTTTTCATTGAAGAGTAGAGTATATTCTTGTCTTTTGTTTTAGAAAATCAAATAAACTGTTGAATCTAAAGTAAAAATCTAAATGGTATCAAATCTGAAGATAGTATAGAAGAGGATAATTCGAGTTTGTTATGTAGGTGAAAATCGAATTTGCAAGTTCATACTTTAGAGAAGCAATATGTCATTCTACAGTTTGCAAATTGAGTATGCCTTGTAGGGAAGCTCGAATTACATAGCCTAGAAGGACAAGATGGAGGTAGTATTGTAAGACAATGACCTCAAGGAATTCATAGATCATGATATTCCTAAGCCTCCAACATTGAATGCTAAAGATCTGGCTGAATGGAGAAAGAGTGTGGCAAAAGTGAGAAGAATTATCCTGGAAGGAGTTCGAGACCACATTGTCTCGAGCCTCCATGATAAGGATACTCCATACTCAATTTGGAAGGCATTGACGAACCTGTTTCAAAATAGTAGGGACCATAGGAAGTTAGCACTAAAGGAAAAACTCAAAAATATCAAGATGGAGAAAGGCGACTCAATTTCGAATTACTTGACCAAGTTCACCCATTGTCGGGATGCGTTTGGAAGTGTCAGTATTATCGTTCTCGAAGATGATATGTTGAGCCTAGATCTTTTAGGGCTTCCTAAGCTGGCATAGTTACCATGACTTTGTTAACAAGATGGAGAAGCTACCAGATAGGGAGCGGTCATGGTGAGATATGGTACAGGAAGAGATTCCGCAGAACACCAGAGATGGGACCTCTTCCAAATAAGTGGAAGAGGACTTTGTTTTAGTGAGAAAAGAAAATAAATCAATGGGAAAGAAGTCCCAAGGTGAGTTGGGTGAAAATAATAACGACTTGTCGAAATTCAAGTGTCTTCACTATCACGAGTATGGGCACTTTGCCACGAATTTCCCATAGAAGAAAGCAATCAAGAAGGAGTCTGCAATAGCAGCAGCAAGTAAAGCTCTAGCTTAACAATTTGAACTTGATTTCACTGTCATTGCATGCATGGTGAACACTATAATGGAAAGCATGTGGTATCTCGATAGAAGTGCCTCGTTCCATATGACGAGAAATAGAGATTCGTTTAGTGACATTCACGAGAAAGAACTCAAGCAGAACATAGGGTTTGGAGATGACAAGAGGTATAGCGCTACCAGGATCGATATAGTTCCCTTTCAGAGGGAATTTTGCTCCCCTCTCACAATCACACATGTGATGTATGTTCGTGGACTAAAGAAGAATCTTGTTTCTATCATGGTATTGGAATACCATGGCTATGATGTGATTTTTACTAAGGGAAATGTTATCCTTAGACACATCACCATGGGATAGGTGAAATAGATCAGTGTGCGAGTCAAGAACGTGTATGCACTTGAGGTAAAATATGCATGCAAAGCCTTGAGGAGAAATGCAAAGGTTAGAGACTTGGTGGTTGAGAGGGAGCATAAATTACCTCTCGACATGCAGCGTCAGAAGGCTATGGAGTAACCACAATTAGAGAAGGAGAGAGGATATTGAGTGGAGGCATCCACTCAAGAATAGACCTCCAGTAGGGTGGAATTTCTAGCCAAGTGGGCAGAAGATGCACATCAAGCCATACCTCTAGCTGAGAGGTGGGGTGATGTGAAGTAATAGTCCCAAGAGTGACGAAATTTTGGCAAGGACCATTGAGATGTTCTGTCTCACAAATCATTACCTTTCTATGGGAGCCCACAGTACACAGTGACAAGATGGATAAGTGGTAGTTGATGCAGTCATATATCATAGTGACAGAGGCAAAGGCTAGCAGTAGTTAGATACTGGGAGCGCAGAGCAGAGTTGAAAGTAGTGAATATGGCACAAAGGTATAGTTAGCAGAAGCATAGAGTTTTCAGTTGATAGAGGCAGAGGTAGTAGTAGTCAAAGACTCTAGTGACAGATGCATCATACTAATTCAGTTTGGATTCTTTTTTGTTATAGATATTGCAGCAACAACAAAAAAAATGACAAGAGTTGCATGCAAAACATTTCGAAGGTACTAAATCACGATAGAGTTGAATTGCTTTCTTGTTGAGAGGGAGTGTTGAAAATAGCAACAAGAAATGTTAAAAAAATAGAATCAAGAAATTATAATTTAATTTGTCCTTGAATTAAATTTCAAATTAAATTGTAATTCTATTCTCATAGTAGCTTGTAGCAGTTAACTAAGTTAGGTTGACATAGTTGGCTCAGGAAATTTGAGTTGGAAGTCTATCTAGAGTCATGTAGAGTGATCCCTATATTTTTGGGGCCCAGGTTTAGTTCTTCTTAGTTGTAATTAGATAACTCATTTTAACTGAGTTATAGTCAGTTAAACTAGTTCTAACTGTTGGAGGAACTAGTAGACGTCTAGTAGTGGAGTATTGCACCAATGCATCACCAGTACCACACCAATTAACTGAAGATTCACTCATAAATAACTCATGCATGTCAGTTCAAAGGAAGACCCAATTGATATTAGAGTTTAGGGATAGTGTACTATCAGTTGTATAATTTTATGAGTTGTACAAATGGTGCATGCAATCAGTTGAGGGCCTATGGATGGAATGCGTAGTCATGGATGGATAATTTCCCAATTAAATATGGGCTAATTCTCTCAGGAATTTCACAAGGAAGTAGGGGCTTGGCAGGCAGCAAATTAAGCTAAGTGTTGTCTTGAGTTATATTTTACTAGTGTAGGAATTGTTCAAGACAAACAAGCAATGTATTTTGTTCTCACATCTTCTGGTTAATGGAATATAGATAGTCGGGGTTTTTAGTAGTTCCTTTCCCAAGAGAAATATTTTGTTATGTGCGATTGATATTCTTCCTTTTATTCTAATTTTTCATCGATCCATTATTGGTTTCTAGTGAAGAGTAGAGTATATTCTTGTCTTTTTTTTTGAATCTATAGTAAAAATCTACATAGATATACACGAGATTTGGAAACTGCTCATACTGTAATTCATAGACTTTTCCAGAATTTAGATTTCAATGTAAATGGTGCCATAAATTATCTAATGTATAGTGAAATCCCAATGATAGGGGATGTTTTGCAACCAGCTCATAAAATAGAAGAAAAGATAGATCAACGACTTCAAAATCAACCTCTTCGAGGGGGCAACCTCCTTTACATTACACAAATGAACAATTCTTCAATGATACGAATGAAAAAACCTCCTTTCTATATATAGGAGTCCAAGGGGTAACAACATAACCAAAGCCAATATAAAAATAATAATATAAGGGAACAACAATAACAATAGTGGGCTTCTATGGGGCACACTAATAACAATATGGGGACAATAAGGGCACAACAATAATAGTAAGGGATACAATGACAATACTAATGGACGAATCACTAGTATTATAGGTACCTAACATGCCACTCTCCTTCACAAAAGTGTTGTCCTCAACGCTTGAGTAGTTCTGGATGCTTCTATATAAAATTCTCATCCTCCCATGTGGAATCTTCAGCGAGTAAGTTCTTTCACTGGATGAGATACTCTGAAATTGATCGATTTCATAGCTATCGAGTTCTTATTTCTGTGACTGCTTCAGGGTCCGATATGATTTTTCGTTCCTCGTTAGGTTCTAGGAATATTGTTTGAACTAGGAGCTTGTCACCTATAACTTTCTTTAAGCATGAAACATGGAAAGCTGGGTGCACCTAGGAAGCTGGAGGAAGCTCGAATTTGTATGCCATGTTACAAATCTTTTGCAACACCTTGTACGGACCATAATACTTTGGTGATAAGTTATTATCCTTCTTAGCTTTCTTGAGGGACATTTTTTATATGGTTGTAGTCATAGAAATACCCAGTCACCTACATCAAAACTTCTTTCACTGTGATGTTGGTTTATCTATTGTTTTATTCTATTCTACGCCAAAGTGAGGTTATCCTTTAAGATTTGAAGCACTTTTTGTTGATATTCAATGTGATCTTCCACTGCTTGAACGTTAGAATTTCCTCTTAAATATGATGTGATGAATAGTGGATGATATCCATAAAGTACCATAAATGGGGTCCTTCTTTCTACAATATGGAAGGAAGTGTTATACCACCATTCAGCCAGAGGCAGCCATTTTACCCACTATGTTTGTTTATCAGATACAATTCAATGAAGATATCCTTCCAAACATTTGTTTACTATCTCAATTTTCCCATCAAATTGAGGATGATAAGATGAGCTATGAGCTAACTGAGTACCCAGACAAGAAAATAATTTTGTCCAAAAATTTCCAGTGAAAATGGGATCTCTATCGCTTACAATAATCTTTGGGTTTCCATGTAGGTTTTTAATTGTTTCCATAAATATAGTAGCAACTGTACTGGCTATAAATGGATGAGATAATGCACAAAAGTGTGCATACTTGGTAATTTTGTCAACTACCACCATGATGACACTCTTTCCTTCGGACTTTGTTAAACCTGTGGTAAAATCCATTGAAACCTCCTTCCAAGGTTGACTTGGAATGGATAAAGGTTGTAATTGACCTGGGGTCTTAATTGTTTCAACTTTATTTTGTTGGCAACCAAAAATTCCACCACAAACTTTTGAGCATTAGATTTAATGCCATCCTAAAAAAAATCCTTCTTAACCCTGTGGTAAGGTTTTAAAAATCATAAGTGCCCTCTTAAGGGAGAGGTGTGCAATTCCATAAGAATATTTTGTTTGAGTTGGGAATTCTTACATAGGTATAAGCAATCTTTGTACCATAATGAATAATTTTTTTAGCTAAATGTCTTAGATGTACTGGGATCTTGTTGTAGCTTTTGAATGAGTTCCCACACTTCTTCATCATTCTTCCATTCATCCCTTTCTTCATTTATCCAATCTGGTTGGATAATAGAAATGGCACAAATAAATGCTTCCACATCCTCATCCTTTCTTAAGAGTGCATTTGCAACAACATTTTGCTTCCCTTTTCTATAGATGATTTCAAAGTCATAACCCAACATCTTTGTGACCCATTTTTGTTTCTTTTCTGAAGATAATATTTGCTCTAAAAAGTATTTATGACTATCATGATCCGTGTTTACCTTTAGGTGTCTTCCCATTAGGTAGGGTCGCCATTTCTTAAGTGTATGTAGTATTGCCAACATTTTCTTCTCATAAATAGCTTTGTGTAAATACTGTCCTTTGATTGGACGACTTTCAAAAGCAATGGGTATTTCTTCTTGCATTAAAACAAAACCAATTCCATTTCCTGATGCATCGCATTCCACAATAAAGGTTTTTGTGAAGTTTGGCATAGCTAAGACTGGTGCTTGGCACATTGCCTCTTTAAGATGTTCAAAGGCCTTCGCTACTTTTGGAGTCCATGAAAATGCATCTTTCTTCAATAATGTTGTTATAGGTGCTAATATTCTCCCATAATTCTTAACAAACTTGTGATAATACCCTGTCAACCCAAGAAATCCTCGCAGATGCTTTATGGATGTGGGGATTTTTCATTCCTTAATGGCTTTAATTTTTCTAGGGTCTACCTTAACACCTTCATGAGATATAATATGAAACATATATTCCACCTCTTGTACTCCAGAGGAACATTTGGATCCTTTTTCATATAATCGTTTCTCCTCGAATAGTTTGAGCACCCTGTCAACATGTCGAACATGATCCTTCCAAGACTTGTTGTAGATTATTATATCATCCAAAAATACTAACAAAAATTTTCTAAGGAAGGGTTTGAAAATGGAATTCATCAAACCTTGAAAAGTAGAAGGTGCATTGGTAAGGCCAAAAGGTATGACCAAAAATTCATAATTCTCTAGAATATCTTTTACCCTTAAATTCAATTTTTGGAAGTCCTCAATGTGCTCCATCATTGAACCCTTTTGTTTGAGATTTATCAATTGGCTAAAAAAGGTGTTTCTTTTTATATCCTCATAATGTCCTATCATTTCTTCCATAAAAATTTCCCAAGTGACAATTTTTTTACGAGAGAAAAGCCATTGATACCATACAAATTGATTTGGTTCCAAATATAAAGTTGCAACGCATACCTTTTATGTGTTTTTCACATTATGGAGATCAAAATATTGCTACATATGTAGTATCCATGTTACGGAATCCTTGTCATAAAACTTCGTCATATCGATATTTGGAACATCGTGGGTCTTGAATCCAATGTTAGAGTCTATGAAATCATGATTAACATTTATTTTGTTCTCATCATGAGTTTCCTTTACTACCCTTTTGCCATTGATAAGCATTTCTTGTAGCAACTTTGTCAAATTTATCTTCAAATCTTACGTGTTTCCTTTAAGATTTGCTTCTATACCATCCATCTTAGCTTCCATGGCATCCATCTTAGCTTCCACGCCATCCATTTTAGCTTCTTTTACTTTTTGTGAGAGTGAAAATTGTTGCACTTGGTCTCGTAATTTTGGTATATCATGTTGCATTTCTCCCTCTTTTTCATGAGTCATGGTAGAGCTTTTAGGTTTCATAATAGGTGTTTCCATTTTATTTTTCCAAGGCATCAATTAATGATAATTATGCCTCAATATGCCCTTTGAATCACTTCAAACTAATTTTTCAAACCAAACTTATGCAATTTAAAAAAAAAAAACTACACACTTTTTTTTCTTTGTAGGAGATTCATATTGAATATATTGTATCTCTAAAATTTCGGAACTCCAAGGTCTGAAATTGTGACCTATGGTAGCCCTCTCCGTCCTATTTCCAATGCCACTAGTATGACCAAAATTTGATTCTACAAGAAAGAGTTATGCCCACTCTCCCAAGATGACCTGATTATATACCTTTTCAATAGAGTGAACTTGTACGAAGTTTCACGTGTCACTATTTTGACCTTCGGACTTGGAAACTCTACATAGAAAACTACATTCTGTCCTATTTCTATAACTTCTTGTGAAATTTCAATCTGATTCCAAGAGGGAAAGTTATGACAATGTTCCCATGGTCGCTTGTTTGGGATGTAATTCGGGATCCTGCCAAAACCCTAACTTCATAGATCATCTCTCTGAAGCTATCGCAATAAATGATCTGAAATTAGGACCCGAGGTTCATCAAAATTTCGACTCAAATGGGTTTTAATTTTAGCTTCTAAAAAATTGTAGAAAAATAGTTATAGCAAAAATTCCACGATGGCATGTTTGGAGCAGTGAAACCCTAGAATCCAAAGCTCTCATACCAAATGTTATGCAACCAACTCATAAAATAGAAGAAGAGATAGATCAACGACTTCAAAATAAGCCTTTTCGAGGGGGAAACCTCCTTTAAATTACACAAATGAACAATTCTTCGATGATATAAATGAAAAAAACCTCATTTCTATATATAGGAGTCTAAGGGGTAACAATATAATCAAAGTCGACATAACAATAATAATATAATGGCACGACAATAACAATAGTGGGCTTCTATGGGGCACACTAATAACAATATAGGGACAATAGGGGCACAACAAGAATAGTAAGGGATACAATGACTATAGTAATGGGGAATCACTAGTATTATAGGGACCTAACAAGGGATGTCTATCCTTGAGGAGGAAAAAAATATAACATGGTTAAACCGAGGAAACTAGGAAGCCTCTATTCAATGTTGAAACTCAATCACAAATAGAAAAAAAAATAAAAATAAAAAATTGTTGTACATAACGAGCTTTAATAACATGGATAATTCCTTAAAACCCAGTATGAAATAGAAATACATTAATTCATTAGAGAAGTTCATGATGAGATAATATTTCTTGATAAAACTAATTTTTTCCATGTACATAACTATAAACTGAAATCCTATATAAAATTCATCTCATAGAGAACCCATCAAGGAGATTTAGTATATTGGCATTTCTTTAAGAGAATTCAATCAAATAAAACAAAAGACAAGATGTATTATAAAAACAAAGGGTTACGCCCCCTTTAGGAGATTACATCAGTATACAAGAAATTTAATTAGAAATAATAGTTTGGAGGCAGGCATGGACTGGTCTTTCAAAAAAAAAAAAAAAACTAATATACAATTATATTTGAAATTTCAATTCCCTGTTGCAAGGAGCCAGGGGCGAAATAGTCTAGCTCGTGAGTCGGTACAAAGAGTAAAACAAAATATAAAAGTGAAACTCATGATTCATATGTGCTCGAGTGACAATCATCATAGAAAGAATGCCACATAGACCAACCTGTCGAGTCCAATGATTGAGTTAGAAAGCGAAGAAGTTTGTATGAGGAAGGAACAAGAAACAATTGAGCTCCCACTTATTCGCAACCAAATCATGGGAGAAGACGAGTAAGCCAAAAAATGAAAAGGGAAATAGGTATAAATCATAATTGAGCAGAGGATATGGAAGAGCCTATGCCTGATAAAATATTTCACTTTTACTCCTCCTGTACCAAAATAATCAAATACTTGATATGAGATGTTACAGGGGATTGTTTCCCTAAAAAAAAGAGGAGCAGAGAACATTGGTGTGAGGGCCAGAAAATGAACTCTGAGAAACCATAAATTGTGCATCCGTGGAATTTCCAAGTTCGTGTTGAATTATGTTGTGCGAACACCAAGTTGAGGTGCAACCTTGTGATAAATTTAGTGTAGAAATTAGTATACCCATATGAAATAATGCATATAAGGAGAAATATTGAGCTACATTTCTAGTACACTAATTTATATGTGAGAAAAAAAAATAAAGGGGTGAGGGTTTGGACTAGGAGCTGGAAATGAGCCTGGTGGAAAGCGAACTCTATAGACCCGAGAGGTGTCGATTTAGGATGCCAGAGTATGGGACAAGGGAACGTGGCCACCAACTATATATATATATATATATATATATATATATATATATATATATATATATATATATATATATATATATATATATATATATATATATATATATATATATAGAGAGAGAGAGAGAGAGAGAGAGAGAGAGAGAGAGAGAGAGAGAGAGAGAGAGAGAGAGAGAACATTAGAATTACCATGTAATACCTAAATTTAAAAGGAGCTTGACAAAATAAAATAAAGGTGGAAAAAACAGAGTGAAGGGATAACTAGTTAAATAATAACCCTCACCATTGCTTTGGAGGAAGTAAAATGATGAAAATAGTGCCACCAATCTAAGAAAGGAAAAAGAAATAAGTCTAGTTGCCAACATCTTGGGTTGCCAACATGGTAAACGGTAGATAAGGAACATATACACATACCCTGGAAAAATATTATAGATGCCATATCTTGCAGAATCCTCCTGGCAGTGTTTAGCAAAGAATCAGTATTCCTCCAACAGAAGGAAGAGAAAGTAAACCGTAGAATAGAAAATGAATAAAAATTGAGGAGTAATACCAAAAAAATACGGCGAGTGATTTGATAAAGGGTTTCCACCCTTCAGTTGTCATAATGAATCCCCACCATCGATGAAATCTCAAGTACATGTTACCATGTGACCACCACGTGATGACCATGGGGAGTGGGATATGTTAGGAACACAGAGCCTTATGGCTAGGTAATGATTCCCAAATGAAAGCTTATCATGAAATTTTCAAGGGTACACTCCATTAATTTAACTGGACAGAGTTATATTAGCCATGGTATGTCAACATAGCTGTAATAGCTAGATATAAAGGCGAAAATTTTGTATATGCTATGACTTGGGGGTTAGGGGTAGCATGTGATTATAATGTTTACCAAGTATGAACCAATGTGTTATAGAGATATGGGTAAACCAACCTCAAATAGGAGTTATAGTTGCACACTAACCTCTTAAACATAATTTGTATAGCACGGTATTAAGGTTAAAGGGTAAATACTAAACTAAATATTAGAGAACTAGGTTTTCATGTAGGAAGAAAAAGGAAAACATGTATTTCTAAAAGTCTTAGCAATTTCTTGAGGTTCATAAACATAATGTACAAAATTAGTTGATGTGCAATGATATGTATAACCCAATATGAATCACTAGTATAAAAAAATAAAATAAATTTGTGTAATAGGAATATGACAACGACAATAATGGTTAGAAATGATGGTGACTTGTGAAAATGATATATTATGTTTAACATTGTGGAAAGTAAAGAACTATCGGTTCATGTAGATTGGGGAGTGCGAGCTATGGGACGGTCCACTGATGGAACAACTAGGCCATAAAGATATAAATATTGAATATTTGTGGGTAAATGATATCATGATGATTGTAATAGCTTTTAGCTAAATATGTTGTATTTAAATGATATTTATTTGTAATATTTTATGATAATGGTTAAGGGATTTACTCCCTTATAATCCATTGAGGGAGGGGTGAACACCCTATGAGCATTTAATAATAAAAATAAACATTCACTGGTTTTCACCCTACAGGGTTTCCAGGGTATATCGGTGTTCAATGATGTTATTTCTTATTGTGGTAGTTTGATAATGTTGATTCGTTGCATGACATGTCGATTACATTACAAAGTATGTGATTAATTAACCCCAGTAAAAGAATCACGAAAATAATGCAAGTTACATCAACAATTGTTATATTATGTGATTTACTATTCCATTCTTAAATATGTGATGATGATGATGTCAATGGAATAGTGATTTTGGATTATTACATGTTGGTAATTCCGTAAAAAAATTCTAACTTTATGTACTAGTGATTTTGGATTATTACATGTTGGTAATTCCGTAAAAAAGTTCTAACTTTATGTACTTTTCCACGAGGTTTACAGGGAGATGTTACAAAATTAGTATGATAACCTAATGAAGCATCAATCCAAATCTTTGCACCCATATCCATGGAAGATGGGTATTATGAAAAAATGATTACTTTGTGTGATTCAAATGTTTAGTTGTTACATATTTGTTTCTCACATTATTTCTTGCAAATTTAAAACTAAAAACGCAATTATGTTTCTTGTGAATAAAAAACTACATTATCAACTATGTTACTACATTGCCTATGCTTCTATGATATGTAGTTTCCATTGCATTTCATATAGAGAATTTTGAATTAGTTCTATCAAGTGATAAACCAGTTTGTATTTGTTTTATTAATTAAACAAAATATTCATTAAAAATAAAAACATATTTTATAAATAATTATTTTCCTTGTTTATAAATTATTACCTACAATTTGTAGATTCTTGAAAGGATATGGCATCAGTAAAATCAAGGTGATGGTGAAAGTGGGTGATTTTAGATCACAGTTACACATTTGGAGACCACTAAACTTAGCCAAACACTGTTGGAGACTATTGGCACCTAAATCTACCTCAGGCTGAGAAAGGTAGGATCTAAGATAACATCAAACCACGCTTAACCTGATAGTTAGCCCTACCAGGTCGGGAGAGGGCTCTCTCCTAGTCAATATCAGCAAATATTTTCAACAGTGCTTGAGATGACTGATTTTAGGCTAGGTATGTATGAAAAAGAGTTTGATTGAATGTAATGATTTTTTGTTGGCTCAAATGGAAAGGCAGATTTGGGTCTGGGGAATGAGGCTCAGTTTTGCAGAGATCTCTATGGGGCAAGGTAGGCAAACAATTTGGCACTTCAAATTGAATGAAATGGAGAGATTTATATAGGTGAGGAGTTGAAGAGGTCAAGACAACCCAAGGATCCTCTTCAAACAGTTGAAAACATCAAAACTAAAGAAAACCCTAGGTAGAGCACTGTAATTTCAATGGATTCTACCTTTACGCTTGTTTGATTTAGTTGAGAAGAAGCAAGATAGATAATGACATACATAACACATAATTAAATTCACAATTATAGAAGAAAAACACTATACCAAAACAAAATGCCACATGAATCCAAAAGAGTGTTGCAAACCCTGGTCTATTCCTTAGCCAAACTGCTGATATGAGTATACAATGAAGCTCTAAGGTTTCTCCAAAGTCAAACCATGCTAATGACTGAAAAATGACAAGATATAGACAAACCATAACTCATCCTAGCCTCTAGGGGTCGAGCTCATAAGTTTAGGAACTGTTCCAATTAATTCTAAACTGAGAACTAAAAATTAGGCAATGGAACAACTTGCCTCTAGAAACTAGGGAATTGGTTCATTTAGTTGCAAACTACTTTTTAATAGATGAATCTACCTCCATGAGTGAAAATTTGACAAAATTACATCAATATCAATCAATTTTCATTAAATTACATCATAATTTTAACATTAAGAAGGAGAAAAGTCAAACTGTCAAAGAGCTAGGCAAAAAATAGAGTATTCTTGGTCAAACTGAGTAAAATTTACCCAATGCGCCGCGCTGATTTCCCTATGTGTAGTTCTATTTGCAGCCACTTTTGGAGGCCTTCTTGGTATCCAAATTTTCTCCAAGTGTGCTTGTTGGAAAGGTATGCCTGTCTACTTTTCAACCCAAGTGGAAGTTTGGAATTTGGCCTCGATTTTCCCCTCCAAAACGGATTTCTCCCAACACTGCTTCATGTATGTCAAAATAGGGGTAGTAAGGTCATTTTTTGGGTGTTTTTGACCTTTTTGAGGGCTCAAGGCCTGTCCAAATTTCTTGGCCATTGGTAGGCAAGCATATTTCTTCATGCCAAATCCAAAAATGCTATTTTTTTCTCATTTGGACGCCTCTATCAAAAGCGAGCGCCAGGTGGCGCGACGCATAGGGCATAAAATTCTGTGTTTTAACTCAAAAATTTCAAAAATGCAAAAAGTGCCCCAAATTTCAAAAAATTTGGGCTGAGTCTTCTCCATCAAGTGTTGTGTTGGGCCAAGGAAGCCTCAGCCAATACCTAAAGGCTATCTTGCTTCTTTCGCCTCCTCAATGCCCTCTTCAACTTTGCCTTCAAGCTCCTGATTCTTGCCTTACAACTTTTGTTTTTCACCAAGTAATGGTGGGCCATGTGCCTCAACATTGTTCTCTCCCTATTGGCCTTCTCAAGCAACTTTTCTAAGTGGATATTTTCCCTCTCAAGCCAAGACTCACGATCAGCATTGATTTCTTGTTCAAGTAGTGTGAGCTTCACTTTCCTCCTCTTAGCAGCTTGCTGGTTTTCTCGTTCTCTGATGTCAAGGTGAATGTCACACCTGCTAGAGTGACCTGGCCGTTATGAAGATGGAGCACAAACAATCTGGCCAACTCATGATGGTACTGGACTCTCTCTACCATTTCACAGAACTAATAACAAGATTGGTGTTGAAAGCATGTGACAGCAAGAGGATAGGCCTGTAGCTCGGCAAGTGAAGTAGGCTCCTCTCGTATATGTTTACCACCCTTGTGAGGTCTCCTTGGTGCATGCACTCCTCTAGAAGAATCACTGAGTGTCTCCTCATCTCGGTCATAGGAAGGATTAGACTCCATGTTTGCCAATGTTTGAGTTTTCTTAGATGAGTATGAAGAGATTTATGGTGTCTTTAGGTTTTGCTGCCAAATGTATGAGGGACTATGGAGGGAATGTGTATGAGGGGTTTTGGGAATGTTGCTGACTGGAATTGAGGGAATAGAAGGGTTTTAGGAACAATTTTTAGGCTTTTGGGGTAGCAATTAGGGTTTGGGAATTGTGTAGCTAGGATTTAGGATAATGGGAATTGGGGATATGGGTGAATGAGTTTAGGGATATGGGAGATAGTGAAATGGGTTAATGGAACTAGAAAAGAAGTGAGGGAATAAAAGGTGAGAGAGTGATGGCAACAAAAACAAATTTACAAACCCTAAGCAATCATGTTTTGAACAAAAATTGCAAGGAGGTAGGGTTTTGAAATTTTTTCACTAAATCATCATAAACATCTTAAGACAAACTTTCATTGGCATTTGGAGAGTTGTTGACTTACTTTGTACAGGAGGAAACCAAGAAAATTGAGAATATGCATGAATTTGTGGTGAAAATGGCTTGCAGCTCTATGCGTCGTGCCACAAACCCAATGCACCACGCCCAAAACCCATTGCGTAGCACTTTTTGCAGGATAATTTTGGAGGTGGATAGCTCGTTGGAAAGGTTATTGAGTCTATTTTCCAACCCAACTGAAATTTTTCAATTTGGAGTTCATTTGCCTTGTCAAAAGTCAAATCTCCCAAGACTGGTCAAAATGTGTCAAATGACGCTGCCTAAAGGAAAAGTGTTGTTGCAGTCAACTTTTGAAGGTCTTATTCAACTCAAAATTGAGCTCATGATAGCTCATGGGAAATATCTTTGTTTCTAGTTATCATTTGACTCATCAAGCAAGTCATTTGGCCAACCAAGCTAGGAGAAAACTTGATTTTCCCAAGGTCACTTCAGAGTTACATCAATTCTCTTGAGGCAACTGTATTTTTGACATTTCTCTAAAACCATGACACCTGTGTAAAAATTGAAGGAGGTTTTTTTTTCTTGGCCTATTTTGGACAAAAACCTCTCTTAGTGTTCAAAAATTCATCTTTTCGTGCTCAGAAACATCATTGGATTAAAACCTATCCCGATGTGTGTAACAGGGGATTTTGTCGAAATGAAGTGAAATGAAGGGGATAAGGGGCTTCTAAATTCTTGAGAAAAATTTTGGAAGTAGGGAGGGATGTTAGGAAGCAACATAAAGTGGAATTTCAAAGATTGAGTGAGGGGAAGGGGTCCAAAAGGGAAAAACACAGGCCTAGCCTAGAAAATTATCAAGTTGTAGCAAGAAACTAGGGTTTGTGCGAAAATGAGGAATTTGAGGGATATCAGTGATGGGAAGTGTTTAATAAGGTACATTAAGGATAGGTAAAGGTGTATGAACATCAGGATACAAGTTTTGCCGATGATTTGACCATCCAAGAAAAATTGCCTTCAAAACCCTAGGAGGGAGAAATGAACCTTACCTAGGCACAACTGAAGCATGAAGAAGGTGTAAAATGATCCATTGGAATCTGACATGATGATGACAACCCTCTGAATGATGGTACACTCAGCTGAATGGTGACATGGACCGACATTTGGACAACTTTGAATGGAGTGAAAAAAAACCCTAGACCTAATACCTAATGACCAAATTTTGCTTGAAGACTCACTGAGATGACAAATTTTGACCTTGACACCTTAAAATCACTTTGTAAGAGCATGTTTGATCACTGGAGGAAGGCTACAAAGACCGACACTAACAGAGACCACTAAACTTAGTCAAACATCTCGAAAATTATTCAACAATATAAAACCATTATAGAGCCTATATGGTTGCAATAAGAAATCAAAAAATCATTTTATAGGTCAATCATATTTTTAAAAAATCAGGTTGAAAAATAAACATATCTCACTTAAACATAAACTTGAGATATAGTAAAGGGTTAAATATTATGATTGACTCAACATCAATACCACGATTCCAATAACCATAGCATAATTCATATGACATTTTTTTATTAATAAAATTAATTTAAAAATAAAAAATACATAATATTTTAAAAATAAATTTCAAATATAAAGATAACCATAAAGACAAATATGCAGCGGAAATAATACTACATTTCATTAATGGAAAACACTGAAATATGCTTACAAATAGAAATAGAAATAACCCAGCTAGGGCGATGGTAGCATATCTCTGAGAAGAGATGTGGCGGCTACATGCCTCTGAATTGTTCTGAACTGTGTTACAATGAGGCTCGAAGGCCTATTTATTGTTGAGAAACAATGGAAAACCCTTCACATCCCGAAACCTAACCCTAGAAGATGAAACGCCAAATTGTGGGCCCCGTTTGGGTAAATTGGTACATCAATTTCCCGGGGTCGTAACTTTGGCATACGATCTTCGTTTGACGCGTACAATAGCTCGTTAGAAAGATCTATCCGAGTACTACCACTTTGGGAGGCAACATCGGTCCATGGACCCATGTTGCCCCAGATTCCCAAAAAAACGTCGTTTAGGGCCTCAAAACGGCTCCGGAAGTTCAGGACCCGAAAAACTGCTAAAAATAGTAAACCATGCTACAATTTAGGAAACTGAAAAGACTGAAAGAGATAGTTGTGGGGGTCCAATGGGATAGGTGGGTGGCCACCAACATACACCTAGATCATTCCTCCCCCCTTAGGAAGAAATGGTCCCCATTGCGTTGAGTTCCTCCCTAAGATGAGGAAGCTTCTGCTGAGTTGGGCTTCTGGTGAGTTGTTCTGCAATCTCTGATGTGACCAGAAATGGTGGAAAGCATAGTCAACGATGGTCCACATTGAACACTCGGTGCAAGCGAAGGAATGGAGGAATGATGTGCTTCAAATCATTGTTTCCCATAGCCTTGGTACTGGTGTAAGGACCATGTTGGAGTGGTTTGAGCCTCTGATGAGTTCTGGTAAGGTGTTCTTTATGTCGATGCAACCAGACTTTGTTGCCCACCTGAAACTTGTGTGGTACCCATGTGGGTGAGGAGAAGTTGTTCCTGTGTTTTGTCATGACTGTATCCCTTTGCTGTTGCTGCTGCATGGAGGAATCCTTTGTAGGGGTCATGGATGTAGCAACGATCTTCCCCTTATTTTGCGAGTGAACCAGACAGATGAATTTCCTGGTCTATGATATGAGCTTGCTGCCTTTCTTGGTAGTGATCAAAGATGTGGCAGTAGGTGGGGCTACCTCCGGTATCCTATATAATGAATTATTCAAAGAAATAATGACAGCACGAGGCCTTGATTCATACACAACATGTCGCCTCCACAAGTATGGTTGGCCTAATAATATATCACAAACATCCAGAGGTGTAACATCACACAGTACCTCGTCTGTGAAGGGCTTGATGCTATAGGGAAGGCGGCACTGTTGGCAAACTTTGAGATCTCGTCCTTCATGAAGCCACCCGATACTGTATGGCTGTGGGTGTGGTGTAGTCAGTAGGTCCAAACGCTTCACGACCTCTGCTGAAACAAGGTTCTTTTGGCTGCCACTGTCGACAATGAATTGTAGCGGCGAACCCTTCACCCACATCTGTGAGTGGAAAAGACGCTCCCCTTCCTCTGGATTTTCAGGCTCATTTTTCTGGATCTTGGCAGTGGCAACAGTGGCGCTGGGATCCACTTCAATGATCTGCTTCCCTTTGCCATTCCCCTTGTCGGGTTCTGGCTCAAGATCGGAACATGCATATGATTTGGAAGCCTTCAACTCAGCCACCAGCGATTGCTTGGTCCGACACTCACTTGTGTTATGAGTGGGACTCTTGTGGAACACACACCACTTTCCTGTGTCCTTCTTCGGTTTTGTGGTGTTGCTCTTTTCTTGCAGCTTCGACGGGTTGTCTTGGATCACCCTGCCTTGGCTTTGTCCTTTGGGCTTCAAATTTGCAGATCCAAAGTCTCGCTTCTTCTGTTTGAACTTTTGCTCGATTTTGACAGCGTATCGGTATGCTATGCCGAGTGAGGAGATGTTCAAGAACCCCATCTCTTCCTGGATGTATCTGTGTAGGCAGCCACGGTATTTGAGTACCAGATGCAGCTCAGAATCTTTGATACCCAATTGTGTGCGAAGGGTATGAAAAATGTTTGTGAACTCCGGCACATCTTGGTCTCGTCCCTGCCGCAGTGTGGTCCATTTGATGTATTTGTCCTCATAGCTTCCGATAGGGTAGTATTGCTCCTTGATGGCATCCCGGAAGTCATTCCAAGTGGGTGCGGCTGAAAATAGTGAGCCTGTACTTTCATCCTTCTACTCGCAGTAGGTTTCCCACCAGTCCTTGACGTGGGGGGCTGCTTTGAGAAGAGCGAAAACAATCTTTTCCCGATTTGAAAATTCATGAACAGAAAAATACCCATCTAGCAGATTTAACCATTTATCTACGACATCTACGTCTATTTGACCCTCGAATATGTGAATTTCAAAATTAACTTGTACCTTGAAGGGTGTGGCATTTCCAGAGTCGCTGTTGGAAGCCGATGCATCGCCTCTGGGTAGCCGCTGAAGAATCTGTGCAAAGCTATCCATCATCACATTCCTTTGCCGCTCGAGCGCTTCTTCGAGCAAGATTTTGATAGGATCTCCTGCTCCCTCGTCTTTCTTCTCATCTGCCATGGGAGGCCGTCGGGATTTGTGAGGCTGGTCTTGCAAAGGTTCGACCAGTTGAAGCCCTAACTCCTTATATCCCGACCTTGTTGGGGACATGCAAAGAAAAACAGAGAAAAAGCAGACCGCTCTGATACCACTGATTCGGATTTAAATAGGAACGCAATAAAATATAGAGATAACCATAAAGACAGATATGTAGCGGAAATAATACTTCATTTCATTAATGGAAAATACTGAAATATGCTTACAAATAGAAATAGAAATAACCCAGCTAGGGCTATGGTAGCTTATCTCTGAGAAGAGATGTGGCGACTACATGCCTCTGAACTGTTCTGAACTGTGTTACAATGAGGCTCGAAGGCCTATTTATTGTTGAGAAACAATGGAAAACCCTTCACATCCCGAAACCTAACCCTAGAAGATGAAATGTCAAATTGTGGGCCCCGTTTGGGTAAATTGGTACATCAATTTCCCGGGGTCGTAACTTTGGCATACGATCTCCGTTTGACACGTACGATAGCTCGTTAGAAAGATCTATCCGAGTACTACCACTTTGGGAGGCAACATCGGTCCATAGACCCATGTTGCCCCAGATTCCCAAAAAAACGTCGTTTAGGGCCTCAAAACGGCTCCGGAAGTTCAGGACCCGAAAAATTGCTAAAAATAGTAAACCATGCTACAATTTAGGAAACTGAAAAGAATGAAAGAGACAGTTGTGGGGGTCCAAATGGGATAGGTGGGTGGCCACAAACATCCACTGGATCAGTAAAACACTCTATAAAACATTATTAATAAATAAATTAGAATTATAAAAACACTATTCCAAAATACACAGGTTTCTCTCCATAAATATAGCATTTGTAAATAAATATTGCAATGATCTGTACAGAATTCTTTGATTTTTTATTAAATGGAGTAGTGTTGAAAAACATTTTCAATAAATCTATGTTTTTTCAGCCATTTTATAGGTATCCAATTGGTCCCTCTTTCTACTCTACTAGTGGGAAACCACTATTTCATTTGACCATTGTGTTTTGTTAAAGTGCAATTTGCAGTCAAATGATTACGTTGTAATAAACTAGAGTTAAAATCCACAGACGCACGTGAATAAGGCAACCCCAAGGAAATTCGTTACACATAATGGGGCAAAACTCACGGAGAAGCCAATAGAACGGAACTGAAATTTTAACAATTCACATGGGCACATGTTCCAATGCCCAATGTTATGAAAACTAGTCACACATAGTTTTGATTTTTATGTGCTTAAATTAGTAGAAAAACCATTACATAAATCAACATGGATCTGAAAGTTTAAGTTCAAGCCTTGGAAGTGTAACTTCAAAGTACAAGTCACTTCAACACTTTGCCCTAGATCCAAAAATAAGTGCAACAAAACCATCTTAAAACCCTACCTAATGTAAGTTTTGAAGATAATATTGAAAAATTTCATCAGCATGGTGAAGATCGAGCAAGAACAAATAAGGTATTGGGATTACATGGATTACAAAATATAGTTTTTTCACATTTTACCCTTTTTTATATATAATTTTTTCATGAGTTTTACTTTAAATCCTTATATTGGAAGGACAGATTTTAGTTCACTGACACTAAATGCGAAAGCCTATTATGTTGTGCATATTTTTTTTTATGTGTTTGGATAACCATGACTATTTAAAAATATATTATATATGGATGGCCTTGGAACAAATATAAATTTTATTGGAGTTTTAAAATTATTTTAAAATTCATTTGCATCTATAGGTGTTAAGAATGTATAAATAAAAAATATTATTGTGTTTAGAGGCTTATTTTACAAACCAGTATGATGTGTTGTTCGTTATCAAAGTTGAGATTTTATTTATGTGAGCCAAAATAAAAATTTTAAAAAATTGAATAACTATAGAAAACATTTAAATAATGTCTTCTTATAAAAAATTTGCACATGAAGAAATTGGATCTCTCTCGGGTCATATTAGATCTGTATGTTAAAATAAATCTATACTAGTTTATAATATTTTCATTTTAAAATTTAAAAAAAAAAAAATAGATGTAATTCATTCTTTCAAAATTCACTTGAGAATAATAGATATGGGTGATAAAAGTATATCAATTCTACTATATATAAAAAAAAAAACAAAAAAATATTTACATTTTGGAAACATCTCGTAAAATGTATAGCACATTGAACCTTGCCTTTATGGGAGAGAACCCTTAGGACAATTCATATTAAAAATGGGATTGCACTGCCATATAGAAAAACATGTATTCCTATAATTTTTTCATTAAGGGTTCTCAGGATCCATAATCAATAGCAATTAGAATGTCATGAGAGATTCAAATTGAGTTTCATATTTGAAACCATTATTAATATTCGACTAGTCTGCACACCATAGTGAGATGCCTTTTAGTTTCTCAATTTGCTTCAGCAACCGGACCACTTCAAAGAAGGCATTCTTAGGCGAGAGACCTCCATCGCGGCTCGCTGAAGTAAATCAAAGTAATACTTTTCCTCCACTATACACTATATAGAGCTACCTATGTATTATAGTATTTCATGAATTGTAAAATCATCATGTTAGGAGAGTAGGCATAGAATTAGAAGTTAACATAGTCTATCACATGACCATATCTTTTCCACAGTACAAGGTAATGCAACTAAACATCCTGGTTTTCGCAGGGGTGATGGGCGTGAACGAGATGACTTTTCTCTTCTGTAAATACTCATGATGTGCATTTCACATTCCTCACTTCTTTCCTGTCTTAAATATTTTAATCTAAACCTAAACCTATAGGCTCCAGTATTGTTTTGAGTAATTATTTAGTTATTCATAAAGAACCAAAAAACAGTAATCATAACAAAAGAGAAAATGCAGTTGCAAAAATTTCAAAGTGACATAAATTTGGGTAAAAGAACAATTATTTCATTATGCTCTATTGCACATGTCTTGAAGGTAGAAAGAACCAATAAGACAATTACAAATTGGTTTTTTTAATATTATATCTATCTATCTATCTATCTATCTATCTATCTATCTATCTATCTATATATATATATATATATATATATATATATATATATATATATATATATATATATATATATATATATATATATAAAATAAAGAATATATTGGTTAAAGCTCATCTAATTGGCAGCCAAAATAAAATTGATTAGGCAAGGACTAATAAAGCATAAAAAAATTATCTTTAAAACTCACACCTTTTATTAGTGGGTCCTTCCACTTGATGAGAAGCCTAGTAATTGCATGGGGTGCTTAATTGCTTGATCTATGTTTCAATGACTTTTTCAAGGTCTAATATGGTTTTCCTTTTTCTTTTCTTTTTTCGTTTTTTTTTTTTTTTTAACTAGAACTAGGAATATTTATATTAATATAAATTCCATGTTTGGAGACATGACTTTACATCTAAATTACAAAATTAGAGCTTTTCTTCTCTTGAGTCTATTATTAGATACAGACTTTTCTAGAATCGATAACCAAATTTCTCTATTTGTATCTAGTGCAAAACTAATCAACTTAGAAACATAGACTCACCAAAACACCCGTAATATATTAATACATTTAAATTGCATACAAAGTAAACATGGGAAGGGGGAAAGCATTAGTGCCCTAGCCATACTCATTAGTAGGAGAAGCACTCAAATTTAGGAAACATTCCATGGTTGAAGAAGAGGAATGAACCTACAATTCACAATATTTTCTTATTGTCTATCATATTTTCTACTATGACTTGAAGAATGTAGCCATTGGGAAATATTGTACAAGTTAAGCAACTACAAAAAGGGGGGAATTTGCTTATTTCAGAAAGTCGTGAATTTTTTCTTAAAAATCAAAATAAGGCATGAGTATAGTCATTGGAAAGATAATTTGGAGCATATTAAATTTTAAGGATAATAATTTAGGTTATTACATAGATTCTCTTCATGAATTGGGATGAAGAATGACCTATAACCTAACTAATGATTTTTTTTTCCAAATTCAAAATTTCTAACAATTGATTGTTGCACATATATTGATGCATAGTTAGAGGTATAGGTATAACTAATATACTTCAAAAATCATGACTTGAGATATGGAGGATGCACAAGATTCTTATAGCAATGGAGATGAAATTAGAGTTCTAGATATCAGCATAAGAAATGAAAACATATAGTCTAGTCATAAAAACAAGGTGGACCTTGTATTATTGTTGGAGAAAATAAGGAGCTCATAGAAGGAGGTGCATAGCCATAAAGAAAATACCAAAAATATAATAATAGATCAAGCATCATAGAAGAAAATTAATACCTAGTTGGAACAAAATCTATACTATTTACACCTAATTGTAAAGCATGACTCCACATACATCAAGTAGTACTATGTTTAATTCCAGTTCAACAATATAAACAACAATTACAACAAATTTAATATTGAAATATTTTGTTACATTGATTTATGCATCCTTATTTACCCATCCTAGTGGATATGGGTTAGGATGATGGTGAACCTCCAATCCAAGTTTGGCATATCAATATAAGCTAAATTACACATTTATATTGATCTTCATTACTTGGACCCTAATTTGCAAGAGTTTAGACATCTCCTTCTCTTCCCAATGATGAAGGCTACTTCAATTCACCTCCTTTTGTAGTGATGTTCCCACAATATTTTCATCCACATTAAATTTGTTTTCAATGTAATTTCTTGTATATTATTAACGGTGTTGGGTGCCATCAACATTGTAAGGGGATCTCCTCGATGTGAGGTCCCAATTAGACCTCACATAATTTGGTGTATGAGTCCCATTCGGTCATACGGTCTAGCCACCATTGGAAAGGTTTCAAATATATTCCACGATTACAATTACACACAAGAGAATGCAAAAACTTCTTGGGGTAGCAAGAATGTGAGCTTTGTGAGACACCCAATGTAAGATGTACGAGGGAGAGTTCCATGACTGGAAAGGAAAATGAGCCAATGGTTAGAAGAGTAATAATACTATCCAAAAGAGGGGCTGGGAAGGAAGAGAAAGCCTTGTTGACTATTTGCTGATTAGTCCACATAATAAGCAACAATCATTAAATCCTAACAACACTCATTCAATAATAACCATAGCTAAGAAACGAGTTAGTTTATTAACTTAGTATGTGATTAAAGAAACATATACCATAAACATAACAAGAATACTCCTACTATATCTACGATGCATGTATGTAAAAGTGACGACTCATAGAGATTCTGAAATATTCCAAGTAAATTGTTACATAAATGAAACATTATGTCCAGTAGTGGAACATGAAGCCAGAACTTGCTTCTCCATAGAATGATCTATCTCCTATGTACTACAAGAGAAGAAAAGGCAAGGCATCTAGAATCCAAGCCCTTAGCTTGAGTTATGAGGAGCTATTTATAACAAGTAATAATGACCTTTGAGCTTCCTCATGACTCTTCAACTCCTATAAATATTCATATTTTATTCATGACTTATTAGATTCCATATGTGGTTATTCACATTCCATATGTGTCCCTTGGACTTCATCGCATACCATTTATTACATAAGACAAATTACATATGAGACAGTGGCTATATAAGACAAAACTGATAATGGGACAAAGGTTCATCAAATTGATAAGTCATTGTCTTTCTCATGGAGCTCATTCCTAATGTAAGTGTTCCATGCCCTGAACTCTGCTGAGATGGATTTGACCCGAACTGGCAAGTCCCTTATGTAGCTCATCTTCACCTCTGGTGCCTTCGTTAATATGTTCTTGGAGTTTGGTTGTACATTATTCCATAACCATGAAAGTTTCATATGAGCTTTAACTGGTGCAATGGCATATTGTAGAATAATGTCTTTGGAAACCTCCAAGCCTTCCTGTGTTGTCACTCATACTTGATTTTCTCAACGTATTTCCTGATCTCTTGGAATATTATTTCTCTGCCTTTGATTGCTTCAAGTGTTCCTATTGAAGGCATCCCATGCTTTTGTGTTAGAGACTCAAAAGCATTGTGCAATTTATACAAAGAAATAGTACTAATAAAATGTTCTCCAAGACATATGAAGTTCTGATGGTGGAGTCTCAGCTAAACTCTATCTATCTCGAAGGAAATATTGTCCTTCTTTTCCAAATGTTGCAGAGCATCTAGATACTTGGCAGTCCACTCCTGAAGATAGTCAACTTCTTTGTTTGTTTTTCTCATGAGTTTTACCACTTCTTGTGCTTTCTTTTGAATGTGAAGAAGATGCACCACCACTTTTTGTAAAAGTATAATATCATCATATAACCATGCCATAGTGTCATCCATTGGTCCCAGTTCCTCCAACATGGATAACTTCCATTTTGCGGTGTTGAAGCTTTGTGATGATAACCATTGATTCTCTGCCACAAAATTTTCTTCTTGTTGCTTCACTGAAACAAGTTCTCTCTTTAATCTAACATTATCATTTAGAATGTATTCAAATTTGTCATGTGTCATTGTAGAATAATAAACATTTTCCACCATAATTGCTTTGGGATTCTTTCTACTGTTAACAATAATCACCTTCTCCGTAGAAACTGAAACTAGATTATGAGGATCATTTAAGAAGTATGTATTCCTTTGCTACATAATCCTCTTCTTAAGCTAACCAAATGTTACACTGCACACATCCATGACTCTGTCTGTGGGTTGAGGTGTGATTCCCATTTCGCCGAATGGAATATGACCACTTGTGAGGGAAGGTTCCTCTGGAGAACCTGGTTCATTATGCTTGGGTTGGATGGTATCCTCTTCTTCCAACTCTTCCTATGCAATCTCCTAAGTCAATTTTTCTGCTTCCAATCTCTGTGCTGCTTCTTCCTCCTAGGACTACCTATATTATTCTTCTTCTATTCTTATCCTCTCCTCTTCTTCTTCTTCCTCCTGGGACTACCTCTATTATTCTTCTTCTATTCTTATCCTCTCCTCCTCTTCTTCTCCTTCTCTCCTCTCTTCTTCTGCTTGAATAACTACTATATTCAAAGGATCGGGTTTCCATTTCATGTTGCTCTCGCCTTTCAAATCATACCTAATACTCTTCTTGTGAGCTATTTTCCTTGCTTGAGGGGTTATCTATTCGGCCTCCTGCACCTGCAAGTATTGAGCTGGTGGATCTTGTGGTGAACTAGTCTCCATTCCTAGGTGTGCCTTCATGTTTTCATCATACCAGTTATTTACTTCTCATCTTCTACTCTAGATATCGATTAATAACCCTAATTAAAACCGATCTTTTCACAATGTTGTCTACACACTCTCTTGGGATCATATCCACAAAAGTTTTTAGTTGCAAAGTGCAAGTGATCTATCTCTTGTATCTATGTTGCTATCACCTTGTGGATCTTTAATTCATATAATATGATCCTCAAAGGGTAGGTGGTCCAAGGGGCTTTCTTCCTCCTGTAAATAACTGTTGAAAATCCCTTGTCCAATTGATTTTATACTTCCTTCATGACCACATTATTGGTCACATATCACGACATGAGATGAGGGGATATATGGAGACTAAAACATCTTATGTATGTAACCTCGAGAGCTGAAAACCAATATGTGATATCTCGGAGTGACCCCTTTACTTGATCAGTCATGCAAGGAGGATCAATCTTGAATATCATATGAAAAATAACTACAAATAATTGCTCAGCCAATTTTTCATATGTGCCTCTACAGCTTGATTTTGATAACATTCTGCAGTGAAAGTAAACTGAGAACTTGTCCTCATGGGTCCAGTTCCAATATAATGTTATGAAATCACATTGTGTGCAAATTCCATCCAAAAGGAATGTAGACATATAGAATTGTGGTGCCTAGATTTCCCTCAAAGATGTTTTTTCCTTCCCCACATGACGCTGCAACTCGAATGATAATATATCTTCCCAATTGAAATATTTATCATGGGTTACCACAATATGGAGCATATATATCCAATTTTCCTCAAATACCTCAATGTTTTTGTTCCCATGAAAACCAACAACACATGGCTACCAGATAATGATATACATCTCTAAGAATCATAGTCAGATAGGCTGTAGATGGGCAATGTCGAAACTTATCAAGCTATCAATGCCGTCATTTTATGATGTCACTTATGTTGAGGTCACATCTCGTATAAAAGTTAGTGCTTCGATATTATATGGGCTTGATGATTTTGTAGAATGTTTGAATATATTCTCCATAATAGGTGCTTAGATGACCACCACTCTCACTAGGAAGCACCAAATGAGAGTCATCCATTTGGGTGATAATCCACTCAATCACCTCTACACATGTGATGACCGGGAATCTGCTTGTGCTCCTATGTATCCTGGACCTCTTGATGTTGATATACACTTACACATATTCCATGTTCTAAGCAAATATCTTCTGCATGAATTTGTCTTTTATACTACCCCATGTGACCTTTGTAGACTTATCAATGATGAACTATGTATATGCATATATTGGAATGATCAACACTATTACTTCAAAAACTTCCATAGTGCTTTCCTTTGAAGTGTCCTTGGAGGCCACTTTGCGTGTAGAGGGAGGCGTGGCTCCCACAAATGATGAAAGGGTAACAATACTTATAGCATGAACACTTGTTTATGGTAGCATAGTCATAATGACAATATTAGCTTAATGTAATCTACCTATGCATAAATATCTCATAAATCACGTACAAAGAGCCATCACATGTATCTGGACATTAAAATTTATCAATGAAAATACAAAATGACTTACGTGTGTGAGAAAATAGGCATGCAACAAGGAGGGCTCACTTTCAATGCACGAACAAGAATCAGGGATTATTCAACGCTTTACAGTGCGCTCATGCACTAAAGCGAGAGAAAAAATACATCAAAGATGCACTAGTGCACTCTGAAGGGATGAAGGAGTGGGTTATCGGGCCTTCAGCCCTATAGAGTGCACTCATATGCTCAAGGAGACAAAATAGGGCAGACTATCGCACTCCAAAGGGATGAAGTAACATGTCTTCAGGCCTTCAGGGTGTGCTCATGTGTTGAAAGGAAAGGAGGGCGTACTAGCACATGCTGAAGGGACAAAGGAACATCATTCGAGTCTTCAAGTTGCTCTCATTTACTCAAAGGAGGGAACAATTCTTCGTGACAAAGGAGTGCACTCGAAAGGGAAATTTGGCCATTCTAGGCACAATTTTCAAGGTTGATCAGGCTTTGAGTTCTAGAAGTACGCTCTTCCTAAGGAAATCTCAAGAACAAGTTTGACAATAATATTTCATGATAGGAATGAGAAGAAGAAGGATATGCAATCTTATATGGACCCTATTGCAATCATGGTAGAATGTAACAGGTTGAGGAATGTGAAGAATGTCAGAATGCGACAGGAAATTAACACTTGTAGAATGAAGATTGAATAGAAATTCCAGTAAATAAATTGAAAAAAAAAGAAACGCCATCAAGAGAAGAAAGATTGATAGTGAAATCATGAAAGGAAATGAATAGATTTGACATGCAAAACTTACTTCTAATGTAGGTTAATGAATACTTTCTTGATCCACAATAATGCACCAAACCTAGATGAGAATGATTATGCAAATGGATGATTAAAATGGGTTTATTTAAAAGAGTTTACATGAAAAATTGTTTCATGCATGATAGCCACTTGTTGGTAAGTGAAATAATTAGTTAAGGGAAGTTAAGTGGGCTCCTATTTTCTAGGAGTGCTCTCACATGCAACCAAGTAGCTCATGCATGCACCCAGGAAGAGTGCATGTCTTCAGCACAAAGGAGTGTGCTCAAGGAGGGCACACTTGCTCAGAATGAAGGAACGTACTCAAGGAGGGCACACTCGCTCAGCATGAAGGAGTGTGCTCAAGGAGGTCACACTCTTTAGCATGAAGGAGTGTGCTCATCCAAATCGCATGTCTCCATCAACTTGGAGTGTGATTTTGCCTTTAAGGGTGATTTTCTTTCTCTTCTTTGTTTTTTTTGTTCTTTTGAGTGTTTTTCGAGTTTGTGCATGGTGAAAAGGCTAGAGTCTAATTCAAGATAAGTCATGAGTTCACCTAACCATGGTCTAGATAACTCATGTTCTTCTAATGGTTAAGCAAAAACACTTGGGAAACATTGACTTAGGAGGATGCGACACTAGGAGAAAACACACAAATAACAAATCAAACAACATGAAGACACTAAGGGGCTTGAAATGAAAGTTTATGTAAGCTCCAAAACTGACCTAGGAAAAAAATTGGATTTCTCTTTACATATTTTATGAAATTCTTCAGGTTCATCTCTAAATGTAGTTTCCAATACTCTTCCTCAATGTGAACATTAATGGTGCAATGCATACAACGGGTTTTAGGATCCTTGAATTGATGTGTATTAGCTATTGTCTTCTTATCTTTTCCCACTTTCACTTGTTCTTCCTATCCTTGGAAGATTCCTAGTGCTTCTTTAGCATTGAACTTCTTTACGTCCCTTTATTTTGGACTATAGTTTCTAAATATTAATCATGCACACACCTTTTCCATTACTTTTAATTTGAAAAGTCTCACTTATTTTCATGGATGGAAATGTAAATAAATTAGAAACTTAACGATACTATCTACTTTCTTAGGAGATATTCCTAGCATCATGGCCATATTTCTGAACTTAATGGTATACTCCTATCATTATGCCCCTGGCTTTCCGTGAAGTAGTTCCACTAGATCCATTAGTCCTCTACATACCCGATATGGTAAAATTCCAATGAAATATTTTGTTCTTTATCTGTACGCTGAACATTGAAATAAACCTCTAATTTTTACAATCCATGATTCATTTTTAATGCATTTATCTCACTTTAGTATGACTTTATGTTCACCTTTTATTCCATCTTGATTTAGGAATACAAATTTGTAATAGAACTAAAACTTGACTACTCTTTTTTGGGATTTTTCCTTGACTCCATTTTTGGGTCTTTATAATCTCCTAATTTCCCTCCAATCTAATATTTTAATTAGAGTCTTCATCTTCTTTGAATGGTATGAACTTTCTTAGTAGATCCACCATGAGGAGGTGCATATTGTGATTGATGTCTATGACTTACACTTCCAACCTCATGAATTTCTCCTTTTCTATATCACGAAGGTTATTGTGTATAGGCTCATATGTTGTAGCTAGGGTTCTACAACATTCATTTTGAGATGATTCTTAAATCCCATACAACTTCCCACAAATACCCCTAACAAACTTTCTTTAGTACCAATATGATTAGTAAATTGTAGTGGGAATTTAGTTTGAACAATTCATCACAAAAGATGTAATAAAATACTAAAAATTTTGATATGAACCTTAATTCCCTTTATATCTCAAAATTTTCGTTTCATGTTTTTATTCTTAAATGGATAAATTAATTTAAATTCAATAAATATAGAACATAAATAAATAAACACATCATTGATAATAGACACAATTTTCCCTGTTATTTAACCCTTATGACAAAAAGCCTATCTAGATGGTGAAAGTACTCTACTCTGTTTTCTCTAGTATGGAAATATGTAAGTACAAAGGAAGAGGTAATCTCTGAAAAGTAACTTGTGACCTGTAAAATTGTTACAAAACCTTAACCCCTTTGTTATGCTCTCTAGCTTTCCATTCCCTATTGTTCTACTTAATTATGGAACAAAATACAATAGCATAGAATGGAACCTCTACTCCTCCTAGCATCCTACTATTTAATGTAACGCCCCACCACAACATTTACTCACTTTTAAAAGCTCCCAGGGAAAATGTGAGGCTAATCACTACTATAACATGACTCAACCTCCAAGTTCTAGTTATGGAACTAGGGCCTACAATTTGACCATAAAATGACATCCCTCAAAGACCACATACCACTCAAGAGGCTACAAACGAACCCATGTGGTAAATCCCTAAGATGGAACCCTTTTTGATTGACCTAACACCCCAACCACACCCACAACACAACATGCATGTGTTTATTAGGCTATAACCAAACTCATAAGCCTTCTTCCATAGGGTTATGATCTAAATTCACCAGTTCAGTTCTAGTGGTTTCGCGATCTAAGCCACTTTTCTAAGCTAGCCTCCATACCACTAATCATAACTGCATGTAACTTTCTCGAAACATAATTAACATGAAAACAATGAGAAAACCAACAAATTGACCTAAACATTGTGATACACATTAGACATTTCATCAAACATATGGTAAACATGTATGCTACAGGTCATGAATGCATCTCTGATCATCAATCTTCAAACTTCATCTGAGAATAACCAAGAAGGTCTAATGCCCTCTCAAGTAGCTGCAAGAACACTTGTTAGCCCATGCATTCATCAACCATTCAAATACTTATCAAATCATGAACAAGAGTCATAACTAGAGCACATCATATAACCATGCTTATAACCAACATATAACCATAATATTAACCATGAAAAATGAACCATCACATCAACATAATAACAAGTACAAGTGCTCATAGATCACAATAGGAAAATAACTATTATTAGCATATGAAAAATCCAACCAAGTTAGTGACTTCCACATACCACCCAACTATAGATTGGGATTAACCAAATCTTTCATTTAGCTAATCACCCCATGATATATAACAAACTTGAATGTGGGATCTCATGGGATAACCAAGGCATAATCAACTAGGGATTCCAGAGGATAAACCAACTCCACCCTCAAGTTATCATGATCCCACCTAAGCCTGCACTGAGATCATAAATCCAAACTGAGCTTGGATGCCTTAGAATTTCTTCACCATACCTTGAGGAATTTTCCTATCTCAACCCACCTTTCAATGGATTCCTAGAGAAAATCATCTCCACCCCCAACCCTTGGGGATTTTCCTAAGACCACATCACCCGGTTCCAAAACCTTCTAGCAATCCAAAGCTCAACCAAGAATGAATCCTATCACACCATGGCTATCCAGTATATGGAAATGCAAGGATGAAACCATTATCAAAGCAAGCAAACCCATGCCAATGACAATAAATGAACCAAATAAACAAATGCATGTACCATGCATTCACATCCCAACAAGGAAATTACACATGCAACATGTTACCTACAAAATCCTCCTGTTGAAGTTGTTGATCCAACCTTCTCCTTGGTTTCCTCTTCTTTCCTTCGCTGAAACCAAGTCAATGCCAAAATTCTCCAAGAATACTCTAAGTGTGCAAGAGTGTATGAGAGAGAATGAAAGGAGAGAGCCAAACTGAACTGAAAAAAATTGTGAATTGATCCTTTGATGCTTTTTAATTATCAATGTCCTATTTTTCTCCATTTTCCTTCATTTTTCATTGAATTTCCTTAGCATGCAAATTTGTGTCCCTTCACCTTCCTTTTATCCTATTTTCCTTTATTTTCATAATTAAATTCCAATTATTGCATTTTTTCCTTTGTCAATGCCTTCACCAATTTCCATAGCCATAAATAAACCAAAAGTGATGTCCACTATAGTGTTTAACCAACATTTATCTGGAATATGTGTCCCATGACCTTGGTCTTATTTTTCCTTTATTATCCTTTATTACATAAAAATTCAACTCGGGGTTGTTATAGACCCCTCCCCTTTGGGGGGACACTATCCTTAGTGTTATATGACACCGATGACCAACAAACTACTAAAAACAAAACATACTTCCTATGGAGCTTTATAAAATATATTGATATAGTATTTACAATGACATCCCGCTGAAAAAACAAAACGAACATATCGCTTATTGGAGCATTATAACACAGTTCATTATGGTATTTACAACCATACATATATATGGACATACGAAAACATATTTTCTTGAATCAAAAAATAATGAAGGATACACATCTCACATCTGGTCATCCATCTCCAATGTAGCTTCTTCAGGCCCAAAGTGCTTCCACAACACTTTACCTTTCTCTATTTCTCAGTTCTGGAGCATGATTTGTTTCCACTGCAATATGAATTATAATTCTAGATGGAATTCTCCCTCTAGCTCCACCTACAATACAAACCAATCAATCAAGTGATCAACATCCTGTACATATCTCTTAAGCAATGAAATTTGGAGAACATCATGGAATTTCACTATTGGCGATAGTGCAATTCTATAAGCCACTAGTCCAATCCTCTCAAAGATCTCAAAAGGCCCGGACTACTAAGGTTCCAACGTGGCACATGATCCAATCCTCAAGCAACTATTCTTGGGCTTGACACTCAAGTAAACATGTTCCCCAACCTAAAATTCCATGAATTCTCTATGTTGATCTACATAAATCTTCTACATGTCTTGTGCTACCTTCAAATTCCTCTTCATAACTTTCACTTCATGTTTCATCTCTACCAACATACCTTGTCCAGTCAACACCATGTTCACTAGATCACTCCAACGGATAGGAGTATTACAACTTCACCCATAAATAGCATCAAATGGACTCATCCTCAAGGATTCCTGATACCCATTTTTATATGTAAAGTCTACCAGTGGAAGATACTCCTCCCACTTCCTCCGTTGATGCATGACATACAACCTCAACATGTCCTCAAGAATCTTGTTGACCATCTATGTCTATCCCTCTATCTGTGAATGATATGCTATATTGAAAGCTAACTTTGTCCCCGGGCCTGCAAACAACTCCTTTCAAAACTTGGAAGTGAACTTGGCATTCCTATCTAATATGATCTTCTTGGGAACACCATGCAACCTTATTATCTCCTTGATGAAGACTTGAGCTACCTCACTAGCAGAATTAGTGGAATTCACTGCAATGAAGTGAGCTACCTTACTCAATCTGTCAACCACAACCATGATGGAATCATGTTGTCTCGATGTTCTTGGAAAACCTATAATGAAGTCCATGGAAATTACCTCCCATTTCCACTCTTGAATCAGAATAGGCTACAATAAACTAGCTATATTCTTACATTATGCTTTTACTTGCTCGCAATTCAAGCATCTCGCAGCAAACTCAACCACCTCTTTCTTCGAGTTCGACTAATTATAGAACTTATTAACTACTATCAATGTATTATGATATATTAAGTGACTTGAATATAGTTGGACATGAAACTCACTCAAGATAATCTTCTTGAGATCACAACCATCCAACACATAAATCGTGTTCCGAAATCTGACCAAGCCATCTATTTTGATGTGATACTCCTCATCCCTATCACCTTCACCCTACTGTTGCAACCTTTGCTTCAGCTGTTGGTACCTGTCATCATGTTCCCCTTGCTGCAAGATCCACTCCTGTAAATTTGTCGTATAGCATCTCCTAACTGAAATATGATTTACCTTCACTCTCCTACTAAGAGCATCTGCAACTTGATTCTCCTTACCCTTGATGTACCTGATATCGAAGTAAAACTCATTGAGAGTAGCCAACCATCTATCTTGCTTGGCATTCAGATTAGGTTGGTCAAACAAATACCTCAGTCCATTGTGATCACTCGTGAGAATGAACCTCCTTCCAGGAAGACAATGCCTTCATATCTTCAAGGCATCAATGATAGTTGCCAATTCAATATTGTGAATCACATAGTTTTTCTCATGCTCATTCAACTTCATTGAATCGTAACATACCACCTCTCCTTATTGCATTAGCACTCCACCAAGTCCTCTCTTGAAAGAGTCTGTACATACCACAAACTCCTTATCAGGATCTACAATATTAAAGACTGGAGCATTTGTAACCAAATTCTTTAACTACTCAAATCTAGCTCCACACTCATCTATCCATTCAAACATCTTTCCTTTCCTCTGAAAAGATGTAATATGGTAGGAAATCTATGAGAATTTCTCGACGAACATCCTATAATAGCCTACTAGTACCATAATGATATGACCTCATCCACATTCCTAGGAGTTGGCCACTCCATTATATGTTTAATCTTTTACGGCTCCACTGTTATACCTTTCTTGGAAGCAAACACCCCAAGTAATGAAATTCAGTCTAAAAGAAACTACACTTGCTAAGCTTGGTATCCAATTGATGCTCTCTCAACAATCTTAATATTGCTGCCATGTGCTCTGAATCCTCTTCCTCATTCTTGGAGTATATCAATATATCATGAGTGAATACTATCACAAACTTGTCCAGATAAAGAGAAACACACTATTCATCAAACACATGAAAGTAGATGGAGAATTAGTAAGACCAAATGAACCATCACAAACTCACAATTCCCATACCTCGTATGGAATGTATTCTTGTAAATACATTCTTCTTTGATGCACACCTAATGATATATTGACCTTATATCAATCTTTAAAAACATTTTTTCTCCCTTCAACTAATCAAGAAAATCATCAATCCAAGGAAAAGGATACCCGTTCTTAATAGTCACCTTGTTCAACTGCTTGTAATTAATGCAAAAACTGAGAGTACCATCCTTCTTACTTAGAAACAATACTGGTGGACCCAAAGGTGACACACTTGGTCTTATGTATCCTTTATAAAGCATATCCTTAAGTTGCAACTTCAATTCTTCCAATTCTTGAGTGCTCATCATGTAGGGTACCTTTGATGTTGGTAATGCACCTCGTACCAAGCCAATAGAGAAATACACTTTCCTATGAGGTAGTAACTCTGAAATCTCTACAAGAAATACATCCTAAAATCGATACAAAACATGTTACCTCTTCAATACTTCATCATTCTCAACATCCTTCCCTTTGTCGCTAGAAACATGAACTACAAATAATACACACCCCTTCTTGCAATTGCACTTAGCATGCATGGTTGTAACCATTCTCATCGATGTAGGATTCTTCTTTCCCTACAATATTCTCTTCTCTCCATTATAATCCAAGAACTCAGTAGCCTTCTCATAACAATCTACATTGGTCTTGTGAGTAAACAACCAATCCATATCCAAAATCATATTGTATGATCTGAATGGAAGAAAATTTAGATGTGTTGATGTAGTCATGCCATTTAGTTGAAATGCACAAGCTCTCACCCAATGATGACCCCTTTTCTTTGTCTTTATAGCCAATTGCACCAACCAAGACTCTATATGCACTTATGTATTCAAGCCACACTTATCCACCATGTCAAGACTAAGATAACTATAATTAGATTCAGGATCAATAAAAATGGAAACAACTTGATCACATAGCTTACCTTCCATCCCAATAATGGATGCCTCCTGAGCTTGCCTATTATCAAGTGCTACATAGATCCATGGAATGATCTGATCAACATACCAAATTGTTTCTTCCTCCTGAGCACTATAAATATGAGGTCTGCCACCCTATTACAATGGACAATCCTTCTTATGATGATCATTGTCGCAAGTCCAACCCTACAACAGTTCTTTGCCACTGCCTTTTTTCTACATCTCTCTAGGATGAGGTCCATGTCCCTTCTTAGCTACACTGAACTTCTTGTAAGGATGTAATTTTCTTTCTCACCTACATCTTCAGGTCTCCCTCGCTTATGAGGCCATTTTCCTTTAGACTTCTCATTCCATTTCCAATCCATCTTAGGTTCATACTTACTCTTGGATTGCTCATAACAAAGTTTCAATTTCCCAATGGCTTCCTCCAATGACCGAGACTCATCATACTCAATCTGATCCTTGAATGTTAATTGAAGTCCTCTGATGAACCTTTGGACCTTCGCCTTCTCATCCTTGAGGTAAGGCAGATAACAAAACAACTCCATAAACTTAGTCATATATTCTTCGTCTATCATAGAACCCATCTTCAACTCATAGAACTCCTTAGTCTTTCCATCATAGTATCTCTCACATAAGTACTTCTTCCTAAAGATTCTTTTCAACTCATGTTAACTCAACACTTCTACCTTGATTCCTATGACACGCTTCACATCTTCCCACCATATATATTCTTTTCCATTGAGACTAAAATAACTATCTTCTCTTTCATATTCTCTAAATAATCATGCAGCTCGAATAACTTCTTCATCTCAAGAATACATGCTTATTCATCTTCGGGTTTCTTGATCTCTCCATCAAATATAAGAGGCTTGGCTTTCTTGAACTCATCTGGAAAGTATCCCCTCTCACTCCTCCTATAAGGATGATGGTAACTAAAGCTAGAATAGAACCCATAAGCACTACCTCTCCCATTAGGTGTATCCAACCATCTCCCACCTTTAACTATGTCATCCATTTCCAACATGTATCCTAATCAAGACCTCCTACCATATTCCCCATTAGTCCTCTCCTCATGTCCATGACTAATTCATGGTTGTCCATGTCTCTACAAATTTGATAACCTATGAAGGATCACTACATTAACCTTGGCTTTCTTTTCCTGAGCTTTAGTAAGTCTTTCATGTGACTCTATTAACCTTTTATTCTCTACCTTGCAACTTCTAATCTCTACCTTCAAACTTCTCAATGTACCTACTATATCAGGAGAGTACTCATCTCCTTATTTCTCAGTTGATCTATATGGAGAGTCACGTGAACTATAATCCACCATTTTTCTCATCATATCTGGTCTTATTCTTCCCATAAACATACCATGTTAGGTAAACCAAATATAGATATAACCAAACATACCTTAATGAAGTTTAGGGAATGTTATATGGTCTACACAAATCAGTCCATATTAGTACGATATATATATATATATAATGACATCAACCTATCAATTTATTGGAATCATGCATGATAACTCAAACGGTAACACTTATTATATACACGAAAATCATAGCCATTGCAATGCATGCATATGATGAACATGCATGCATAACAATCATATGTATCTGATCTAGTCCAAGTGTTTGATCCTCAAAGCTCTAAAACCAACCTGTAATTCCCCACCACAACATTTATCTACTTTTACAAACTCCTAGGGTAAATGTGAGCCTGAGTGTTACTATTACATGACCTGACCTCCAAGTTCCAGTTATGTAAGTTAGGCCTATAATCCCACCAAAAATTAACATCCCTCAGAGACCACATACCACTCAAGAGGTTGCAAACCACCCTATATGATCAATCCTTTAGTTGAAACCCTTTTTCACTAACCTAACACTCTAACCGACCCACAACACAACATGCATGTAGTTATGAGGCTATAACTACACTCAAAAGCCTTCTTCCATGCGCTTATGACCTAAATTCGATAGTTCATTTCCAATGGTTCTAATTTCAGAGCCACTTTTCTAAGCTAGCCTCCATACCACTACCCAAAACTTCCTGTAACATTCCAGAATCATAATTAACATGACAACAATGCCAAGAATTCAAACTTGAAGCAAGAACTTTACTTAGACTACCTAGTGTAAAATCGAAATATATAATAAAAAGAATGATAATTAAATTGAATTAGAAACTTTTTATTTTAAAATATGTGATAGGAATAATGATAATGATTATACACTTTGTCAAACATATGGTAAACATGTAAGCTATAGGTGATGAATGCATATTTCGTCATAAATATCTAAAATTCATCTAAGAATCACCAAGAAGGTCTAATTATCTCTCAAGTAGTTGTAACAACACTTGTTAGCCCATGAATTCATCAACCATTGAAATACTTGTCAAATCATGAACACAAGCCATAGCTAGAGAACATCATAGAACCATGCTTATAACTAACATATAACTAGAATATTAACCATGACAAACCAGCGATCACATGAAGATAATAACAAGTACAAGTGCTCATAGATCATAATAGGAAAATAACTCTTATTAACATATGAAAAATCTAACCAAGTCAGGACTTCCACGTACCAGCCAACCATAGATTGGGCTGAAACAAATCTTTCTTTCATCCAATCATCCCTATGGCATATTCCAATCATGAATGTGGGATCTCATGGGATAAGCCAAGACATAATCAACTAGGGGATCTATAGGATAAACCACCTCCACCCTCAAGCTATCGTGATCTCACTTAAATCAGTATTGATATCGCAAAACCAAAACAAGCTTGGATGCCTTAGAATTTCTTCACCATACCTTGAGGAATTTTCCTATCTCCACCCACCTGTCGAGGGCTTCCTCTAGAAAACCATCTCCACCTCCAACCCTTGGGATTTTTCCTAAGACCATCTCACCTCATTCCAAAGCCTTCTAGTAATCCAAAGCTTAACCAAGAATGAATCCCATCACACCATGGCTATCTAGGAAATGTAAAGGAATAGTTGAAACCACTATCAAACCAGGAAAAACCAATGCCAATGACAACACATGAACCAAATAAACAAATGCATGTACCATGCATTTACATCCTAGCAAGGAAATTATACATGTAATCTGTTACCTACAAAATGGTCCTACTAAAGCTATTCATCCAACCTTCTCCTTGATTTCCTTCGCTTTCCTTTGCTTTTCTCCTCCGATCTAAGTGAGTGCCAAAATGCTCCAACAATATTCTAAGTGTGTAAGAGAGTATGAGAGAGAATGAAAGGAGAGGGCCAAATTGAACTGATAAAAAATTTGGACTAATTCCGTTATGCCTTTTTATTGTTTATGTCTTTTTTTTTTCATTTTCCTTCATTTTCCCTCTAATTTCCTTAGCATGCAAATTTGTGTCCCTTGACCTTCCTTTTCTCCTATTTTACTTTATTTTCATAATTAAATATAGATTATTATCTATTTTCTTTTCCAATTCCTTTGTCAATTTCCATAGCCACAAATAAACCAAAAGTGATACCTACTATAGTATATTCCCAAAACTGATCTTAGAATACATGTCCCATGACCTTGGACTTATTTTTCCTTTATTGTCCTTTATTACATGAATCTTTAACCCGTGTTGTTACATTTAACATAGCCCCATAGCCAACTAGGAGTAAGATTTGACTCCCACAACCCTCAACTAGACTTACAATTTGGACTTTCTAGAATCTTCATAAAATTCCACACATGGATAGCCCCATATGTACGACTAATGGGGGCTCACGTGGCACCCTCTTATGCCATGTTGGTCGACACATTATGTCAACTTATAAGAGGCATAAATTTTTCATATGAATACGATTTGACATGATTCTCACATTGTTGGGAATGCCTTTGAGTGTATAACAATGACTAAGAGATTGATGGAAGTAAGAGATTTTTAAGCATAAAAGTCATCATATAATGCCTCAAAATGGATCTAGAAGTTTTCAGACCCCAATTCTTCAAACTCGGACCTGATGTTAAAAATGGCCTTACAAGTTAATCCTTCACCCATTTCTCCAGGATTGATTGAGTTTGGATCAATTATTATAGTAGTTCAAGTTTGTAAAGGGTAAAATTCAAATGATTGGCAAGTAGGTTTTATACTCTCTCCATGTTTAAATCTTTCCTAATACATTTAATTAGTCATAATTGAGTTAAAAGAATTATAATACTTATACCAATATTTAAAATACTAATATTAACAATAATAGTGCAACTACAATTTTTTGAGCCAAGAAACTCATTTTAAGCTAGTCTCAGGGTGTTGTGTAATTTTTCAGTTCTTAAAGTGGATTTCTCTCTCACACACACACACATATATTATTTCGAGTGTAAGTGACATTATTTTTTAATTTAAAGAGAATGAATATATATATATATATATATATATATATATATATATATATATATATATATATTAAAAAATAATGTTACCTATCATCTATCATCGAAATAAAAAAACAAGTATACATATTTCGTTGTCTCACTCTAACTATGTTTGCTTAGGTTGTAGATATCACAATTTACAGGTTGTTGATATTACAGCTCAATACAAATGAGATATGATAAAAACATTTCACTCTTACTCTCATTATTAAATAAATATTTCCATATCCATATCAAATAAGTAATTTTATATAGACTTTAAAAGAAAATTAAGTAATTAAAACAAATAACAAATAAAATTGATATTATATATATGTTCATATTTCAATTGGATAGGTAAATAAATCTCTTTAATATCCATGTTAACTAATTTAATATCAACTTTAGGATATATATATATATATATATATATAATGGAAAATAAAAAGAGTCAAAAGCAATATTGAAATGTATTTAAAAAAATATTAATAAAAGAAAATGTGGGGAATGTAATTTATAAATAAAATATCTCAATGCTCATAATAAATAAATTATTTTATTGAAAAAAATTTATATATGGTTTAAAATAATAATAATAATAATAAATGTTTCTAAAATAATTCAAAAAATAAATTATTATTGTTATAACATTTCAGGTAGCATATTTTTACATTTTGACCATTTTATTAATGGTTAATTTTGAATGACACAAATATTTGTTGGAATTGCATATTTAAGTTATTTTATTCCATGTATTCAATGGATTGAATCCATTTATGGATTCAAAAATGCAATTTAATATATATATATATATATATATATATAGAGAGAGAGAGAGAGAGAGGGGCAATAACCTCAAGATATTTGATTCCTCTCGTCTTTCGCTAGATCTATGGTTAAGATGGATCTGTAGTGGCCTTTAGGTCATACTCCATCAAATTCACATATAAATAACTAACTTTAGATTTAAAATAAAATAAAAAGATTAGAAAAATAACTAGCACAACCAAATAAATTAAATAGAAAACTTGAATCCATAATAATATTCAAACACTTATTTCATAGTATATCCTACATAATCTGAAGGTAGTATTCTGAAAGTGTGGAGAAACTAGTAAGATTATTCAAATAGTAAAGGAAATAAGAGCATTTCGCCATTGATATGCTACGGAATCTGGATTGTACAAAACAAATCCATTTTTAAGGACTCATCATCAGCCACAGATCTGGAGGTAGTTTTTTGGAAGTGTGGTGAAACTAGTTGGATTCTTCAAACATTGAAGGAAATAAAAACATTTCGCGATTGATATGCTACGGAATCTAGATTGTTCAAAACAAATCCATTTTTAGGGACTCATCATCGGCCACAGATCTAATAACTGCTGAAATTGGAGCAATATATGGGCTTCTCCTTTTAAAGAAAAGGTACACGTTCCTCGCAATATCACTAAAGAAGTTATAAATTCACAGATCCTTGGTCCTATTTCGATGGATATTTCTGGGGAAGGAATATGCAGAAGAGGGCTCATATTATTTCTAAATGAACAACATTTTTTAAATTCAAAAATCAATTTAGGAAAGAGAACAAATAATTATGCAGAACTCATTTTCTCTTTAAAAGTTTTTTTTGTATTTAACAATGGAATATAAGTGTGTCTCTCTTAAGTTTTTTTGTATTTAACAATGGAATATAAGTATGTCTCTCTTCAAGTGTTTGAAGACTATGAATTTCATTAATTGGTTTAACAAATCTCAAAGATTTCACAATCACAGTGCTACCCATTTTAAAAAAAATAATGAAACTAAAACATATTTTTAATTCTATTATTTTAAAAAAATAATGAAGCTAAACCATATTTTTAATTCTATTATTTGTTACCAAGGAAAAAATTATGCAACAAATCTTTCCAAAGAAAACATTCAACAAGATAGGGTAGATTGGCAGGTCTTCAAACCTATAGACGGCTCCGCTCATAGTTTCCAGCACCAATATTTTCTAGAGATCTAGTAGTTTTTATTTTGTGAAATTCCTTGCAACAGTTAGTATGTTATTGTTATATGTATATGTTTATGATATTTAGTAGTTTGATTTATTGCGGATATCATTATTATTGTTTTTATTTTGATATTTATATTGTTTTTATTATTTTTTAGATACCATTGATAATATATTTGATCATGTATGTATGTTATATTTTTTTAATGTATGACGATGTATTTGTTGATGTAATTTTTTGTTTTTTAATTGAAAATTACAATTTAAAAAAAAAAAATATACAATCTACATTGCTAAAATTAAAAAGAAAATCATAAAAATTAATAAAACTAACTTTATTATTATAAAAAGAAATAACATATAAGTTAAATATATATACATTAAAAAAACATGTAACAATATTCTTAACTATGCACTTTCACTTTATTTTACTATGGATATTCTTAATCTGTCAATAGGACATAACTCATTTCACATGACATTTTTTTAATTAATCAATTTAATTAAAAGTGAAAAATGGCATAACTACTTTGGAGATAAAGCTCAACCATTGATTTGTGAATATTAATATTTCATAGAGGTTAAATCCCTACCATCCATCTAATAATTCTGTTTTGTAATAGGATTTCCATAATTTTAATTTAATTATCAATAATTTAGTAAGTTAATATTTCATGGAGGTTAAATCCCTACCATCCACCTAATAATTTTATTTTGGAATAGGATTCCCATAATTTTAATTTATCAACAATTTAATAAGTGGATGGTAGAGATTTACCTTCTATAAAATATTTTATAATATTCTTAGTAGTACATACATATTAAACTTTGAGATTTATTTCTGAAATAGTTATGTATTTTTTGCTATTTTAATTAAATTCATTAACTAAAAAAAGTCATATAAACAAATGACATATGAAATGAGTTAATAATTTTTATCACTTTGAGTCACTTTATAGATGAAGTACATATTTAGATGTTTATTATGAATTGATATCTATAAATATTTATTAGCTATAATTATTAATAACTAATTTAAAAATGTGAAAATTCTAGTCCAAAATAAACACCTTTATTAATTTAAAAATAAACCTTTTAAAATTTATTAATTATAATCAATTATATATTTAAAAAAAAAAACAAATTATACTAAAAATATTATAAAATAAAAAATAAAATGAAATTATTTTAAAATATTCCCTGAGCCATACAACAATGACACTCAAACTAATGAACTTCACAATATGAATAACAATCATTCACCCGGATCAACAAAATCCCAAATTCATAACTAAATTCCCACGAAAATATTCTAGAAATCCAATAATAAACCAAGCAAATGCAAACAAATGAAATCTAATTCAAATTGAAACCCTGCGCAACATTGGAGATGATTTTGAAAAGGTTGCCATTAATCGCAGCAATGGAAACCTCGTCCGCTTTGATGACATCCAAGACAGACTTCGCACTGAGCAACGTATTGGCAATCTGGTGGAAGTTTATCCAATCATTGAATCAAAATCTGGTGGAAGTTCATCCCCAACTGGAACACCGTCTGTCATTCCATTCATTCAATCAAAATAAGCATAGATCCAGAATTTCCAGATCTTTAAAAGTCTAAAAATAAAAGTCCCAACCGCATCCAGGCATACATAAACTAATCACTATCGTTACCAATACTTATCTTTACCAGCAGCGATAGATACAACTGCATTCATGATGAACAGGAGCAGGAACATAATGAAGGCATATACTCACCTAGACTTTCGCAGTTGTGGAGGCCTGGCACGCTGCAAAATAAATCCTAAAAAAATGGCCCCAACAACAGGGAGCCTTTCATTAAAATGCCAGAGACAGATTGATTATCATCTGAGCTTGCGTTGTCTTTGGCTGACCACAGATTTATTGTTATTCTTTGCATAATGTCACGAGCATGGCCCCACCAACGCAGATAGTGGTTCCCACTAAATAAGCCTCGCCAACCACACTTCTTATGCGAACTCTTTTAAAAAAAAATTGAAAAGCAAAAACGGTTAGCATTTAAATTACTACGAGGATTGTGGACGATCACTGTGATATGTGATAGGTATTATTTTAAAGTATTTTTTGATATGAAAGTATGGGTTCGATTATTTATTTAATTTGAATGATAATTTTTTTTATTTAATCTGAATGATAAAAATATATTATATTGAACGGGAAGCGCCAAGAACAGTGATGATGGTCACTGGAAGCTGAAGAATCTGAATTTTTTTAATGCCAAATTAGGTCCCTGTTATTCCAGAGGTGAGGAATCCGCCGTAGATCTTGTTTTCTTGTAAACTTGCAAAAATTCTACATTCTGGACTGGTAGCACCCATCGCTACATAGATTGTAATATCGGCTTGATAAATTCTCTTTTTCAATTTACCCATTTTGGTATGGTTGAACTCAGCTAGAATAGGGAAGAAGGGAAGGAGGAGCTGCGGCGCGTCGGGAAGGGAGGGCCATTTACAGTCGACCAGATGTCGAGCTACTGCGTCGAGCTACTGCTGTCTGTTTACTGCTTAAGCTCAACAAAAGTCCTCAGCTCATATTCCCATCTCGCGTTAATCAGCCACCCTGCACCTGGTTTTCTCGCCATGCAACGCTAGTCTAACTTCTGCCTTTAACAGGTGTCACTCTCCACCAACCAGTGTCATCCCCCATCTACCCATCAGCCTCATGCCTTGCCTCACAGTGCACATTCGACATATGGTAGCTTATCCTTTTCTCTGAGGGTAACGTGGCACAAACTCGTTTAAGCCTTTCATGCAAAAAATTGGACGTTTGAGGCAGGTCGTTTTCTCTTCGCTATTTAACTCTCAACTTGGGAGTCTAAGCGGTTTCCTCCTCTGGCCCTCGGGCTGGATTTTCCTGGTTCTCTTGGCGGTTCGGTTGGTCTCTCTCGCGGTCTCTATCTTGGCTCTCCGTCCTGGCGTGCTCGTAGCCTCCCTAAACAGGTCAGCGGATTCCTTTACCTTCCTTGTTTCTGCTTTCAATTTCAGCTATAAGCTTTTCAGATATCGCTAGTTTTTAGTTTTTTCTTCCTTGCTTAAAACATTTAGAGGGTAGTTTTTTTAGGTTCTCAGTTTCCTCTGGGAAATTGGTCACCTGGAATATTGTCTGGATAAAATGTTGAAATCCATTCTAAGTAGGATAAGAGCCTCTTTCTACATTTATAGGCCATGCTCGGATTTCCGCTTGCGCATTGGGAAATTGTGGTGTATCCTTCAGGTCTATTGCTGCTGCTTCGACTGCAATAGTCAGCCAGCAGTATAGGTCTATCATCTTCCAGTCTCTGGTCTATGCAGTCTGGTTTCAATTCCTGGTTTGTAGGGATTTTCATTTTTCCGATTGACCCTGCCTCCCGGAATTGAGAATTCAAATCTCTTTTCCGGCTAGTCTCCATGCATTAATGAAGCTTCTGAACATTCTGAGAATAAATCAAATTTTTGGCTCCCATCATAGCTGGCCATTGTCACTCCCCCCCCCCAATTGACATTTCGACGGCTGCGTCTCGTCATCCTTGGATTCGCAGACTTTCCTTAATTTCCAATCCCCTGTTTTGTCCTTGGATCCTGACATAATCTTATGAAATAGATCTTAATCCTTCCGTTTAGTCCTTGGATCCTGACATAATCTTCCGAAATAGATATTAATTTGTACCTTTTCTCCCTTCCATTCTCCGCGGGTCTTTATTATCCAGGTTTTTCCTCTCTGTTGGCTCCTTCCTAGGCTTTCGCATAAGTACTTCGGAGGTACTTCTCGATAATTCTCTGATATTCCTCCTTGGGTAAGTATGTCAGCAGACAGTGATTCTCCTGCCACGCATGCCCTTTTCAAGGCTGCTATTGAAGCCGAATCAGCCCGGGATTATGCCAACCGGGAGCATAGTTGGCATGCCACGGTGTCAGAGATGCTCCCCCCTGAGCAAAAGGACCCCACCCCTCACTTGAGTCTGAATTCCAATCTGAAGAATGGTACACCTTTTTCTAAAAAGGGCTATATACTTGGAAGGCACCGTTACAAACCCGTTGTTCCGGTCAAAACGGTTTCCCCCCCTAAAGCAGTCTCTGTCTCTAGCGCTTCCTTAACCGACCGAATAGGAAGTCTTCAAAATTTGGCTCTGGTCGGGAAATGGTATTTCCCGGAGATGAACGAAGAAGCCATGAGGAAATGGATAACTGCTTCTTGGACTCTGATTATAGGCTACACTCCAATTATATCTCGTCTCATGAAGGATTGGTTTTCATTCCATTTTCAGAAGGCATCTGATCTGGAATCGACTCTGAGCAGGCCGTGGGTTTTTGGTAGAAGCTTTCTCTCTTTGTCAAGGTGGTATATGGGTTTCGACCCTCTGAAAAATACGCCATCTCACATCATGATTTGGGTCAAGCTCCCCAACCTGCCTTTAGAACTCTGGACTATTGAGACCCTTTCCTTAATAGGGAATGCAATTGGCAAATTTATCTATGTTGATCCTTGGGTCAGAGGGGAAAAAGATAAAAGAATCGCATGGATTCTAATTGAGAAACCTTACAAAGGAGGATACCCCGACCAGATAGAGATTACATGGGAAGGCTTTAAAATTTGTCAAAGACTTGATTTTTGGGTATTCCTTTTCGTTGCTCTGCCTGTCATCGGACGGGTCATCTTATAAAAAATTGCAGGTACCGTCGCAAGCAAAGATCATTCAGACATCCTCCTGAAAAGGAGAGTATTTCGGGCTCTGATTCCCCAATCGAGGATGTCAGTAATCTGGGAAATCATTTTTCTTTTAAATCAGGAGATCCACGAGGCTCTCAGGCTTTCTCTCTGACCCAACCTGAGTCCCCCTTTCTGGAGATGCAGGAAGATGTCGTGGTGCCTTCCCCATTGAAGGTGAACAAAGCGGACTTCCAAAGTCCTCCCATCCCGGAGCAGCATGAGGAGGCTGCGGTGCCTTCTCCGCCAGTCATGAACAGAGCGGATTTTGTTGTAGGATCACATCCTATTCAAATCTCTTCTTCATCGCCCTCTCCCAACAGATCTCCCAATAGATCTTCCACTGTTATTCAAAAAGGAAAAGAACCCATGATATCTCCGACGCCTTTCAACTCCCCATCTGAATCTCCGATGAACAGATTTGATAGTGATATCGATCTTCTTCTCCAGCGGAACCCTCCCATCCTTGAACCATTAACTATCCATAAGCCTTCTTTTCCAATCATTAGCCCCAATTCTGCCAAAAATATCACTGTCAGAAAAAAGCATAAAGGGGGCAGCCGTCATTTCAGAGGCAGATCGATTGCCACCGATTTGGGGGTCACCAATTTGTCCCTTGTGGATGTCCCAATCATGGAACCATCTGTTTCTCAGCCTCTTAGAGCATGCTCGGCTGGCCAGCCTTCAAAATGACCTTCTTGATATCTTTCAACATCAGGGGATTAGGTGCCGCCCCTAAATTTTTGGCGCTAAAAGAGATCCTCTTCTCTGCTCATCCCTATATTATATTCATTCAGGAAACAATGCACCCAAGTTCAGTGTCCCTGGCTTTCTTCAGAAAAATGTTTCCGTCTTGGCACATGGCAGCTACTGAAGCTGAAGGTTTGTCTGGAGGTCTGGTCGTATTGTGGGATCCGCTTAGAGTCAGAGCAAAGGCTTTCAAATGCTGTGCAGGAATTCTCATCTCGGCCTCAATCAGAGGAAGGCCTCAGATTCTCAACATTTTGAATATTTATGCGCCCTATAAGAACAGGCTCCCTTTTTGGACCAATTTGTTTAACTCTGAAATCTTAGACATTGAGTCCTTACTAATTGCAGGTGATCTAAATTTGACCCTTAACTCTGAGGAATGTTGGGGCCAATGTAGGAGGAAAGATCGCTTGGCAGATAAAATGCGCCAGGAGTTATTGAAGAGAGATTTAGTTGATATCATCCCTGAGAAAATGGTTCCAACATGGGACAATGGCAGGCTTGGGTCAGCCTTCATAGCAAAGAGAATCGATCGTTTTATTCTAAGTGCCAGCATCATTGAGAAATGGGGAATGCCGATAGCCAGAACTGGAAATGATTTCTCATCGGACCACAAACCTATCTATTTGGAATGGAAAGATATGATGCAAAGGAAGGGCTATCCCTTCAAATTCATCAATTCTCATCTTGAGGACAAATCCTTCAATGAACTCATTTCAAAAATTTGGAGGGACATAAATCAATCCGAAGAAGCCATTCTTCTCACTTTTCAGGAAAAAGTCCAGCTGTTAAGAAAAGATGCAAAATATTGGCAAATAAAAAAGCGGAAGAATGACAAGCAGGAGCTCCTGGATATTAAAAAACAAATATGCTTTCTCTCCAATTTGATATATTATAATGGCCTGTCTTTCGAACAAAAAACCCTCATCAGATCCTTGGAAAAAAAGAAGAAAGAGCTTCTGCAAAAAGAGGAAGCAATATGGAGGCTAAAAAGCAGGGCGACATGGCTCAGGGAGGGTGACCGAAACACAAAGTTTTTTCACAATTAGGCAAATGCTCGAAGAGTGAGGAATTCCATATGGAAAATTGAAGATGGAAAGGGCGGCTTTCTCTACTCCCAACAGGAAATCTCGGTGGAGGCTACAAGATTCTTTCAAAATCAATATAAAAGGCAGAGATGTGAAGCAAGTGACATCATGTGGGCAGTGGATTTGCTGCCTGTTATGTTTGACGAGAGGGCAAATGAAGAATTCTTCAAGCCTATAACGGAGGAGGAATTGCTTGAGACAATCAAAAAGTTTAAAAGGGAAAAAAGTCCGGGGCCAGATGGTTGGCCGATAGAATTCTTCTCTCATTTCTATGAGCTGTTCAAGAATGACATGCTATGCATGGTGGAATCCTCTCGCATCTCTGGGAATATCAACAATGCATTATCTGCCACTTTTCTAGCCCTTATCCCCAAAAAAGACAAATCGTCATCCTTCTTGGATTACAGGGCGATTGCTTTATGCAATTCTCTCTATAAAATCATCTCTAAGATAATTGCTGACAAAATGAAGGTTGTCCTAAATTCCTTTATATCAAAGGAACAACATGCTTTTTTAAAAGACAGACTTATCCTGGATGCGGTTGCTATGACCCAGGAATGCCTATTCACAATTAATTCCAAAAATATCGATGTTGCTGCTCTAAAAATAGACCTCAAAAAGGCATTCGATTGTGTTGATTGGGGCTTCCTCAGAATTCTTCTAGCAAAAATTGGTTTAAGGTCGCAAGGAATTAACTGGATTAAGGCGTGTGTTGAAAATGCCAATTTTTCAGTCATCATCAACGGTATCGCTTCATCCTTCTTCAAAGCAGAGAGGGGTCTTTGCCAAGGATGCCCTCTCTCCCCTCTTCTCTTCATCCTAGTGATGAATTCTCTCAGCTCTCAGATTAACAGGGCTGTGTCTGAAGGAAGATGTAGGCCGGTTAAAATGTGCAAGGATATATCTCTCTCTCACAATCTCTTTGCAGATGATATTCTCATCTTTGCGATGTTATGCAAATCATCTTGGGTCTATCTCAATGTGATCTTCCACAAATTTTGATCTGCAACAGGCTTGATTATAAACAAGGACAAATCCACGCTATATCATAATGGAACAAATCCTGCCCTAGCTCAATGGATTGCAGCGCTGTTTGGCACAAACAATGCTTTGATAAAGGATGGATTTACTTATCTGGGCTTCCATTTAAAAGCAAAAGGATATCGCATCCGAGACTGGCAGTGGCTGATTGATCGTTTTTACAACAAAATTTCTAGATGGGAGATGCGTTTTTTATCCCTGGCGGGCAGACTAATTTTGGTGCAAGTTGTTCTCTCACAAATGGCAGTTTATTGGGCCCATCTCTTCCTTCTTCCTTTATCTATCTCAAAAAAGATGACTTCTTTGGCAGCAAACTTCTTATGGGGCGGTCGATCTCATCAGTCCAAGATTCATTTAGCTAAGATGGATTTAATTACAAGGCCGAAGAAGATGGGTGGCTGGGGCCTTCTGCACATGAATTCCTTTGGAAAAGCCCTTCTATGCAAATCTCTTATTAGAGGTATATATGGCAAGAGCCTGTGGAGTAACATCATAAATCAAAAATATCTCAAAGGGCGGAGTATGGTCTACTGGTTCAGAAGGAAATCGTTGGGAATCAGGTCAGGTTCCTCCATATGGAAAAGCTTCAGAAAGATTCAATCCTTCTTCTTGGGAAACTTAAGATGGACTCTTTCTTCTGGTTCCTGTGTTTACATTGGACTTGACCCAACGCTGCTCAAGCTGGAATCGATGATCTCTCCTGACTTGCTCCTCTTCTTTCTTTCAAAAGGTCTTTTTACGTGGAATAAGCTTATAAATTCATGGATCTCACAGAACCCTGTTTGGAAGAATGGAGATGATTTATCCATTCCCCTCCCTCTTCGCCCCTTATGGGAATCGGCTGTCAACAGTTTCACAAGCAAAGGAATCTTGCAATCGGGTTCATCCGATAAACTCATTTGGTCCCTTGAGAAGCCCTCTCATTTAATTACTGTTAAAGATTTATATGCTGCTCTCTCTTCTGGCCGTCTCCCTTCCTCTCCCTCCTTTCCTTTCAATTTTTGGAAAGCTTCCTTTCCGCTTAAGATGATTCTCTTCTCTAACAGAAATCTCTCCTGGGAGGTTCTCCAAAGAAAAGGTTGGCAGGGTCCGGGTCGATGTCAAATGTGTCTCATCGATGCTGAATCCAATCTACACATGTTCTTCCAATGTGGCGCAACATCTTCAATCTGGTATGATCTGTCCTTAAATTATGGTTTTACTCACCGGGTTTTTCCTTCTGTTCAGGATGGTTTCATGTGGTGGAGCGCGCAACGCCCCTCCTGGCGTTCTCTTTTCGTTATTACTTGCTGGTTCCTTTGGAAGTGGAGGAATGAACACATCTTCCAGAATTCCTGTTTGCCCCTTGACTCCATCTTGATCAAAATTTCGGGCTATATGCCTCCTGTGGATTAATATTTGTCCTGGCATCATATGTTTCCTTCTCATGTGGCATTATTGTTGTATCCAGATCTTTTTATATCTTGCTTTTGTTGGATATCTCCCCTGGAGATCTTGTGGCACTATGAGCTCAATGTTTTGATCTTTCTTGACATCCATGCGGTTTTGATCCTATGATCCTATGACAGTATCTGATTTCTGAATATCTGCGCCTAAGGCATTTTGTCTTCTCATGTATCTCGACTTTTATATTCTCTTAATATAAATCATAAATTTTTTTCTCTCTGAAAAAAAAAGATATTATATTAAAACATTTTTTTATATGAAATTACAGGTTCAATTCTCCATCTAATTTGAAATTTGAATAATAAAAATTTACTCTTTCCAAACTTTCTTAAAAACCTACTATAAAAAATAAATTTATGCGAAACAAAACGTTGGCAAAATAAATAACTTATGGAAACAAAGCGTTGACAAAATTCTCACAGAAAGCAAAATAAGTGAGAATTGACGCGTTCATCCTGCAAAGAACGGAAGCTCAGGTGATAATCAATCTGTCTATGCATATGCTCGCGTAGAATTTCGCAGTTGCGGAGGCCCGGCACGGTGCAAAATAAATCCTAAAAAAATGGCCCCCAACAACAGGGAGCCTTTCATTAAAATGCCAGAGACAGATTGATTATCATCTGAGCTTGCGTTGTCTTTGGCTGACCACAGATTTATTGTTATTTCATTGCATAATGTCACCACAGATTTATTGTTATTTCATTGCATAATGTCACGAGCATGGCCCCACCATCGCAGATAATGGTTCCCACTAAATATGCCTCGCCAACCAGACTTCTTATGCGAACTCTTTCCCGTCTGTAACAAGAAGTTCAAAAAAAATTGAAAAACAAAAAGGTTAACATTTAAATTACTACGAGGAAAAAAAATTGAAAAACAAAAAGGTTAACATTTAAATTACTACGAGGATTGTGGACGATGGATTGGGATATACCACAAATATTGTGTTAAAGTATTTTATGTTAAAGTATTTTTTGATATAAAGTCATTGGTTTAATTTTCTATAAAAAAATTGATTGAATCTAAATGATAAAAAATATTATGTTAAAACATTTTTCGCCATAAATATTATGTTAAAAGTATTTTTTATATGCTCGCCTAGAATTTCGCAGTTGTGGAGGCCCGGCACGCCGCAAAATAAATCCTAAAAAAATGGCCCCCAACAACAGGGAGCCTTTCATTAAAATGCCAGAGACTGATTGATTATCATCTGAGCTTGCGTCTTTGCATAATGTCACGAGAATGGCCCCACCAACGCAGATAATGGTTCCCCCTAAACTTGCCTCGCCAACCAGACTTCTTATCCGAACTCTTTGGCGTCCGTAACAAGAAGTTCGAAAAAAATTAAAAAGCAAAAGTTTTAACATTTAAACCATAGTTACTTAATAAGATACTATAAAAATTAGGATGAAAAAATTTTAATTCTGAAAAAAGAATTAATCGTAGAGTGATATATATATATATATATATATATATTTCCCCTTTTCTGTAAATATTTTTCCTATTTAATTTTAAACTTTTAAATAGTTCTAAATAATATACCAATTTTAATGGCTTTCAAGAAACAAAAAAAACAAAACAGTTTCTCTTTCCAGTTCCAAGACCACGTTTTCAAAATTTAAATCTAACCTTATTACTTAATTTCAAAAAAAAAATTATACAAAGTTTTCACCTAATAAATAGATACACATTCTAAATATATTTAAAAAATAAATCAGAATCTACTTTACAAATGCTCTGTCTCTATTTTCTTGGCTTTCGAAATCAATAATAAAATTGAAAATATTTTTTTCCTTTGACGATTATTTCTATTTCTTTTTCTTTTGGATAGCAGTTATTTATATATGCTCAAAAAATAATCACATTAGTATTCAATGTAAAATTATATTTTTAAAAAAACTGAAACTAAAAATAAGACTAAAGCAAACGCAAGCATATCTATCATTTAGCCTCCTACCAGCCTAACCCAGCACTATTGAACACGGTTCTTCTCCTTTTTAACTCCATAGAAAACATTGTAAATATTGTTTTCTTCAGCAAGGTGTCCCAATGAACAAATACATACACGGACCGTACAGAATTTTATTCAAATATTAGCTACTTGAATAGAATTAACGAATTTTCAAATTTTTTATTCCGATTCCGTATGGTATCTATGATTTAAAATTACTGTAAGGATTTTAGACCGGGTATTTGATAAACGGTAATATAACAACGGTAATAGAATGTTATATTAAGCGCTTTTTAATATGAAATCATCCATTCAATTCTCCATTTAATCTAAATAATAAACTAAACATGATAAAAATATACTCTTCCAAAATTACCTAAAGACCTACTATAAAAATTAAATTTATACATACTTACCGAAACAAAGCATTGACAAAATTCTCACAAAAAGCATAATAAGTGAGAATCAGCGCGTTCATTCTGCAATAGAAATATAGAGTCATTGTAGAATCTCAGCAAAGTCATGATGGAATGTTAGTTGTCATGTTCAAGTTGCAATACTTACATGTCCAAAACAGATGCAAATGGCAGTAATATCGACATTCGTTCACTAAGAGCAACTTTTGATGTCATAGTCCTTCTCGCAAACCCTAATTCAACAGATTCCATAGTCAAAGCAAATAAACCCTTGCTGCAGCTGTTCTATGCTTCTGATCTGACTGTAGCCGTTATATGCTAATTATTACTCTCGCTGTATATTCGCTTGAGTTCCAATTTATTTATTTTTCCTTGTCGTTTGCGATTGTTTGCCCACCGACGGCTTGAATTATACTTCCTTGTGAATGGTACTATGTCATCAATATTATAGTTTTATTAGGAAATTCAATTGGGAAATAATAGTTTGAATGGGGAGAAATTTTATAATAATTCAGTTGTCAGGGACAATTAATATTTGCTGTTAATTTAGTTATCAAATTATCAAATTAATAATAGGGATAACTAATTTTAGCTGCTATTTACAAATGCAGGTTGGCATTATTCAATTTAGAAAAGTTAAGAAGAGAGCAAGGTTCATTCTTACTAATAGTTCCTAAGAGAGCATGTTTCACTCTTATCATATGTCTCCCTAACTTATTTCCTTACATCCAAAAAAAAACTAATTCTTAACCAATTTTAATATTCCACATCTTATATCAAAAATGAGTTACTTATAATTCATTAATATAAATAAAAACAACCAATTATTTTTTATTACTTAAAATTATGTCATTCGTTATCAAACAAATTAAAAAAAAATCATTCAAAAATAACCTATTAATATTTTTTTTATAATATTACTAATTATATAAGAGAACCATCCATTCTCCATAACAACTCATTAATATTTTTTTATTACTTGAAATTAGTAATTATATAAGGTTTGATCAAATTTATTTTATAATGTTTATTTTATTTTTAATGTTGTAAAGTTAATCATAATTGTGGATCATGATAATAAATGTAATGTTAAATGTGGGTTGACTCATATCTATGTTTAAGGTAAATTATATTTTGAAGTTTTAATTTATTTAAGTAGACTCTTAACTAAAATATGGGTTCATCCAAGGAAAATCATGTTTTGAGTTGTTAATTTATTTATAACCAATTTTAAGTGTTACTTTTGGACTTGATAGTGATTTTAGCCTAGATAGTATAAATAAGAAAGTCAAGAGATCTAGTATCTCTTGTGGTCATTGTTAAAGCTATTTTTAGTAGAATAATAATTTTTTAATAACATCTAGCCTTAATTTTATTCAGGAGACTATATAGTACTCTTAGTCGAAACTTAATTTTTTACTCATAAGCAATTTTTTTTTATCTTATTTAAAAAAATTGTATAATATGAAATTATTCATTATATAAATTTGATTTTCATTAACTATTTAAATACTCATGTACAAAGAACAATAAAATAATTAAATCCTACGATACCAAAAAGATTGTTACAACTTGTTAAACAATGTATATATTAATAATTATAGGATCATGTTATATATGTATGTAGGTATGTATGTGAGATGACAAGTATGTGGAAGCATTCTTTATAAGTGTGAGAGATCATAAGTATGTGAAGAATTGTCATTTGTATATGGAAAAAATAATAAATATAAGGAAAAAAATATGGATTAGAATAGTAGAGAAATATGTGTAGAATTCAATCCAAAAATATAAACATGAAATGGGAAAATCTATGTGTACAGTTTAGATTCAATATTTGTATGAACATTTAAAAAAAAAACTTAAAACCAAATGGGCATATATTTGTTGTACACAATCCCTTTTTCCATCTAAACTCAAATTTCTTCTAAAGCTCGGTGGGAGAGGATAACATTTCAAAGATTTTGGGATGCATTAAAGTATAAAGGATAAAAATTAATTGATGAAGGATAAGAAATAATTTAAAATATATAGAAGAGTCAAAATATTATAAAAAAAACTTTTACTTGTTTTTTCACCTCAATATATGTTTTCTTGTACATTGTTACCCATCCACATACATGGATTCCCTGGGAGAAAGTTTTTTTACTATGATGCAACTTGCTAGCGAGAAGCCCCTACTATGATTGGTAGATAACCAACCTTAGATTCCTCTCACCCATTATTCAATTAGTTCATTCATTTTTCTATCATACTCAGGTGATGAAGGTGCACTTATCCATTATGAGGTACATGAACTATTCTTGCATGAAAGTTCTTTCATTAATGTTTAAAGGCATTCTAATATGGATTATGAATTGAAATTGGATTATCCACCACTTTGGTTATATAATTTTTCTCTTATTTCACATTTTTGATAATCATGTGCTCCTAGTTTAGTGTCACCTTCTTTAAGGTCTTTCTTCCACCATCTAGGAGAGGCAAAAATAGTAGCTCAGGGTGTTTGCATTTCATGATTGTCATACTTAACACTTGTCATCAAATCCCTTATTATGTTATCCCATCTTTTGATTGGTTGTTATCAATTGCTTATATTGGTTCCCTGATGGCCTTGTCTTTTGAGAAGAAGATGTTGGAAATACCTTGGGTTGATGCAACTATAAGAAAATAAAAATCATAAGACAAATATCCAAATGAAAAAGAATGTTGAGGGATGTAAAGAAATAAAAATCTCACTATAGCTTAATTTATACCCCCTCTTATATAACCAATTGTACTCAATATTATCCTTATATAGCATGCCTATCAAAGTAAAATGAATGCTCAAAGAACATCCCAACCCCAATGAAGTGATAAATCAACTATCCTTAATGGGGGAATTTATCATTACTACATGATAGTCAATTAATCTTGTTGAATAATCCAAACCAATAAAGAAAAAGGAAAGTAAATAGCCTTGGAAAAATAGACAAAAGGGAAGGTAACTCAAGAAGTTGAGCATTCCCTATATAGAAGTGCTCATGGATGATAGTTTTACACAACCTAGTATAAGACTATGACATGTTTGTGAAGTAAAACCTAGGCCATATCACCTATCACTTTCACCTATCATTTGAAAGGGTTAGCCTTGGAAATGTTCCTCCCTTAGGGTTCAAAGCGCCTAATAGGGTCATGTGATAATAATTTGGCCTCCATACCTAAGTATGAGTAACATTTATACATTGATAAGCTAGTAAGGAATTTCAAGGTGATACCTTTATGCTCTTATGGTTCTTGTACCATAATTTTGATCTCAATTAATTTCTTTAGTATGTGCTAGATGATTCTTCCAGGTTCAACCAAGATTCCCTAAATGACCCTTCCATAGCCTTATCATCTTGGACAATATTTCTAGGCTTAGATGTTGCTTTTAGAATAAGTGTACCATGAGATGATAAGGCATCCATATAATAGCATTCCACCTTATTGATGGAAGTTCTTCCTCTCTAGAGGATCATTTTTTTAGGACACCTTTCGAGGGGGTGTTGCACCTTCTACTATTATGATGTCATACCCTAGCTCGATGAAATCACCCATGTGATAAATATTGCGATGATTTATTCCTTTTGGAAGGTGAAATTGGGGCTTTAGAGAACTATTTTAGTAATGAGACACCTTTTGGGAGATGGAGATACATGACTTCTAATATGAGACATGAATTTTGAGTCATATTTTGCACCTCGTTTTGAAGAGGCATGGCTTTGGAGATGATGTCACCATTTGGAGGGTATATTTCTCACACATGTGGGATTTTGAGGCTTCTGTTGTTATTTCATTATTCTAGCTATCTTTAGGGGTTATGTCGATGACCTGTCCACTTTGTATCATGGATTTCACTTATTTATGAGCTTTATCCTAAATTAGGGATAAATTTCTTGGTTACCCTAATATAAATAGCGGAGTTATTTGTCTCTTAGATTCATTGCCACACTTGGATGTTACATTCTCTTTATTAGTAATTCATCTCTCTTGTGTAGTATGGAGGCCTAGTTTAGTGAATTATTTTGGGTGGAATTGTATGTGATGTGATCTCCTTTCATGGATTCTCATGGTGGACATTCGATGTTGCATGTTGAAGTTATTTTATTTATCTTGGTGTTATGTACCATAGATGAATTTTTTTGTGCTATGCTAATTTATTTGGTATTTTCTTCATTGTCCCTTACTGAGATAAACCCTTCTTTCAAGTATTTGAAAAAAATAATAATTTTTTCTTTCCCTTAATAATAACAAAAATTAAGAACCTAAATCCCAAACCCTAGGGTAAATTATTTTATATTTGCCAACTCATTTGGATTTAATATCACTCCAAGGAAACCCCAGAATTGTTTGTATCCTAGAATTATATGCCTTAGATTTAGAATACATTATTCCATCTCTCTTGTATATATATATTTCTATTTGATGGTAAACTAAAGTTAAATTACAACAAAATATTTTATGTTCAATTTTTAATGGTTCATGGATGTTTTTCCAAAATGATAGATATTGTGTAAAATTGCATTAGAGAAGGAAAAGTGAAGCTTTTCCTACATTTTTTAGTTATTGTATCTATTTTACGTCAAGGTTTTATTTGATTTCATTTACTTCATTAACCATAAAAAAAAAATGTAGTTGTATTTCTAGCTTCCTATGTGAGTTAGCCTTTATATAACATAGCTTATTCATAGCTTTCACAACTAAATTTGTTGCTATTACAGATTATTGTTTTGATATATTTTGTTTCTGTAAAACCTTGGTTTATAGAAACCTTAAATATTTTCATGATTTGGTGTGTTTGAGAAACCTATTTTGAGACTCGTTACACCAACTATAGCCTTTATGTTGACCCATAGCTTCCTTGAACCCTAATCTAAAATTTTCTCCTTCATCAACCTCAAACCCTAAGTGTTATACTTTTATCTAGTTGATTTACATTGTAGGATCCTTAGGGGACACTTGGCTTAAGTTCCTTGTGTGACTTGATCCCTAAACCATACCATGGAGGTATCCCTTTTGTTTGATAATATCCTTCACTAAGTATATGGGATTAATTATTAAGATGATAGTGGTGGCACTCCTCAATGTTGCACATTACCTAGATCACATAGTGAGGATTTACAATAGGTTGTTATATTTTGTTATAATATTTTTGTCACAATTTAACGAGAGGAGTTGAGTCCTTATCCTCAAAATCTAAAGTCTATTCTTCAAATTTCATTTGATAGGAACAACTCAAATCATTTAGGTGTACTTAAGTGGTGACTCGACAATTTTCTAATGCAAAGATTATATGGATAAAGAATGGCCCCATAGGATTTTTAGAATATATTCAAGGCTTTTGATATCCAATGGGTCCCTATGTATCCAACTAAAAAATATAAATAATTTCTTGATAATTGTCTAAAATTTGATGGTAACATATCTGTAGCAATCCCTAGTGGTATGACATTCTTAAAGCTCCCAAGGAAGAATATGGTGGTCCATGTGTATGTGAGGCTTATATTAATTAACATATCTATATTTACAAATTAAATGATTGGGTAAAATATCATGATTTGAGGAGTGTAGCTTCCATACAAAAAATCATTGATTATTTTATCAAAATTTACTGCTTGAATTTTTTAGAGGATAAAGATACCTTTCACGCTTTACTTACTACAATAGAAAAGGAAGAAACGACCATTGAAGAAAATGAAGTAGTTGATGGGAAATATTTCTAAGAAGAGTTTCCTTTTGAATATGGTTAAGACACCATTGAAAATTATGAAGAAGAAAAATGTCAAGAAATAGAATAAGAATCCCTTATTTAGGGTTGGTGCAAGATAATGCAACTCAATTATAACATGTTAGTTACAATGGAAATATAGAAAAACAAAAATATGATCACTAAAAATAATTGTTGGAGGTATGTTGAAGGTAGGGCCTTCATAACATACAATAATAGACTACATTATGAATAGAAATAGCATACACAATACACAAAAGAAGAATACAATTTCAGGAAGGAATTGCAATCAAGTTTGTATTAGTCTTGATATCTATTTATACATAAGAGATGTGGCTGGAGTGGTTGTATTTGCTTTAACCAATCATTCAATTTCCATTTATAATTTTTAACTCATATCTACTTAGTCTATTATGTATGATGACTTACATTGGCCTAATAAGCCCTTACAACATCTCCCCCACCTTAAATTCCTTGCTCATCTCGAACAAGGGTGCGCCAGTGTCTTAGACCTCTATTTTTTATAGAAGTATCCTTACTATACATCAACCATGCATACCAATATGCATACGAAACTTAGCCACCAATTGGATAGGAAGATGCACATATACAAGGTGCACTATGGCTTCTACATGCTAGGTGATTACTTATTGTAGATCTCATCTCTTCACATTCTCTACAATCTCTCTGTTATGTAGGCTACTAATCCAACTAGGAACAACCATGTAGCTCCTCCCTAATATGGGGCCCTCTCTTCCCTCTCTATAGATGAGTCCAACACATGACTATCACTCCTAGGAGTTCTTCATTCTTGCATAAAAAGTAGTGAAGCCTCCAACATTAACCGACCTACTCCTTACTAGTGTCACAAAACAAGAACTATTCTACAAATTTCATACCAAGGGGCCTCAATCAATTCAAATTTATGTTGTCATCATCTTGTGTATTTGGTGATTTATGTATATGTTAAGTTTTTTTAGTCTAGTTCCTGTCTGCATTATTTTACTCCTCACAAGTTGTAATTATTTTTGTCAAACAATTGTTTCTGCTCATTTTAAATGCTTTGTTTTTGGAAAATATTTTCTATTGTTATTAATTTGGTTGTGATATTTGTAAATACTTCTATTTTTGATATTTTTTTAAGATATACGAAGTTTTCATTTGATATATTACATAAAATAACTTTTTTTATTTGTTTTAAAGGATTAAAAATAAATATAATTCCTTAATGACAATAATAAAACTTGGATATTCCACTTAATCTCTTTTGTAACAAATGTAATGGATCATAAAAAGATTTCAGTGCAATGCATACCAAAGATATGCTAGTTTATAGTTATCCCAAACCATTCATTTCTATTAGACAAATTTGGGCCAACAACTATAAACACACTATAAATTCCTACTGTTATTTTTGATCTACAATGTGAAAATGATATTTCTTATACTTAATTGTCATCCTTTCCATCTCCTTCCTTTGAGGGTGCCTTCATGTTCTTCCTCATCACTCATCTAGGTTGGACCCCTCCAAGAGGACTTGTTAGAGAAAAGACAATATGCTTTTTTGAGTCAACTCCAACTATCAAAGATGAAATGTTCAACACATGGCAACCAACCGTAATGTGAAATTGGTTGATAAGAACAAGAACATTAGGGTAATTTTGAGGTATAAATTGGGCCTCCTAAGGAAATTATAAAATAATAGTGGAAATAATAAAATAAGATTAGATTACATCGTCAAATTTTAGAGGGAAAAAAGAAAAAACTAATTTTTCAACTCATATGTTCAACTTATCTTCCTATGGTTTTACTCAAATTTCGAGAAACAACATTCGTTGGGTGCAGAATTTGATTCCTCATCCAAGGAGAACCCATATTTCATAATTTTGATGGACCCTGTTACATGAAAAATGAGAAATACATGAAAAAATGTGATTACAATAATGTTTTTCATGTATTTCTCATTTTTCATGTAGCGGGGTCCATCAAAAGTATGCAACATAGGTACTCCTTGGATGAGGAAATAATTTTCGCATCCAACGAGCACTCGTGCTCAAAATTTTAGTAAAACCTTAGAGAGATAAGTTGAAAATACAAGTTGAAAAATTAGTTTTATTATTTTATTATTTTTTAATCTTTTTAGTTTTTTACTCCAAAAATGGTGAATCATCCCCCAAGGTTGACATCATCATTTTGAATCCTATTTATTCTTATAAATATTATTCTGGTTGTACATCTTTCTTAGGAGGCCCATTTTAGACCTGTAATGATAGTGAATTGACTTAACCATCCTAGACATAAACACTAGGTTTTGAAATCATCGCTCAATAAAATTCTTAAATATCAAGGCCAAGACATAATTGATATTTCCCTAAGTCTCATCAAGAAGCCCATACCTATTTATGCGAGGTAACAAGCCCTCACACTCAAAACTCCATCTTAGACTCATCTAGAGTAAGAAGCATTCATGTAGCATCCAGAGTAATTGAAGAGGTTGGTTGTTACACTAAAACCAACAAGTGTTGGTAAACTTTCCAAACTTCTTATTTTCGATAGATGTAGAGATACATGTTACCTAGTTAGTTTGGTGTAGATAAATAGCAACATAGGTTGTCAGAATTAAATTTGAAATCAACATGGATAAGTCCACCAATATGGAATTCAACATATCCATTTCTAATACCAACTCAAAAAGTACCACAATCCTCAACCTTAAAAAATTCAAACATTTGAGAAAACTAATGACAACAAGTCAAGTCTCATCTCATATTGAACGTTAAGGATATTTTTAATCACATCATTCTAACATATATGTTAATTAACTTATTTAATCTCCTGAAATATATAATGCATGAGCCAACCAGAATATGGTAAAATCACGTGGAAGAATACACCACAACAATTCTTTCTTTGGGAGAAGAAATTGCAATGGTTCTAATTTGGTCAAGAGTAGAGGGCTAACCAAATGGAGTAGATACTAATTGATATTCAACCACAACTCATAGATACTACAGTCTCAAGGACCCATAATGTATATCCATAAATTATCAATTCTCCTTAATCTTCACACAACATCGAATTTATTTATTAGAATCTTGTGGTGTGAACCACATAGTAATTCTTTCTTTTTTATTTTTCCAGTGGATTTTCCTGGTAGTAGATACAAATTAATCAGGAAATGTAGGCGTTCCTCTTCAAACTTAAACTTCGATAGTTGTGTTCATGCTCAATAGGAATAAAGACTTATATGCATTTATAAAGAGAGAGTTTTCTTATAATTTTTCTTAGGTGATATGCATACTTTTCTTCGATCAATAACATCCATCAATAATCAAGCTCTTTCATGCACATCATCTTAAGAAAAAAAATCATGAGAGATGGTTTACTTATTTTAATAGCATACACAATCAAATTTCCATGCAACAACATTCTCTAACATTTTCTTGAATAGATTTTCACTCGCAGATTATCCTCTTCATTTCTTTCTTTGTGCAGGTACACACTATGTTCATTTAATATGCTACAGCCTTGGATTCAGTACCAATAGAAATAGAACTAGTGTTTAAGGCTCAGAGCTTTTACAACACACAAAAATGGAATACATGATGAACAACAAGAACTTACACAATATAAATGAGAAGAATGTAGTTTTGGGTAGGAATTGTAACAAATTTTGTATTAGTCTTTATATGTATTTATACATAAGAGATGTGATGGGAGAGGTTGTTCCTGATCTGACCAATCAATCAATTTACATTTACCCTTTGTAACTCATATGTACTTAGTCTATTATATATGACTTGCATAGGCCTAAGAGGCCCTACAACAAAGGTACATTTTTTTTAATCAATCTTGTACAAGACTGAAATAATCAAATTGTCTTCCTAAATATTAACTTTTATTTATGAGAAATTGGTATAAATAAAAGAGTTGTGTTTTTCCAATATTGGTATTTCATTTTTTGTCTCAAACATAATCGGTATGTTCATGTTGGGTTTTAGGTTTGGTATGTAAGTGATGGAATTTCTTGAAACAAATTGGAATAGTTGTAAATAACAAAGGGTCCTTGCAAAGAATTAATTTTCCATAATTTTTAAAGTTGACTAAATATTTTTTTAAATTTAATAAACATAGTGAATCTTTGAGATGATGAGGTTGACCATTAGAGCCCACATTGGGGGAATTAATATATTCATATTTCTTTTACTAGTAAGTTTTTTTCCAATTTTAAAATAAGTCAACCAATCAAATGTTATAGTGGAAATAAAAAATCTATGGTTTTTTTCTAAATTTTATATAAGTTCAAAAAAAAATCTCAAAAGAAAAGTATACTTAGAATCCACACACAGATTTGTATAAATATGTGTAGTTTCACTAGTAATGAACAGGTAGAGTATGTAGAAAACCACGGTTGAAGTTACGATGTTGTAAAAATGGATGCATTTTGGTTTATGTAGACCAAACCAAGAGGTTTATCAATAAGAATCTAAAACCAAATAGACCACCTCACCCACCACATAATTCAAAAATGTGTTCTCAAAATTTATTTTTTGAAATTAATAACGCATATGTGTTATTAACGTTCTCACATGCATTTTCTTCTCCATATTTCACCATATTTATCTATCTCTCTCTCTTCATATGTCTCCCTCCTCTCTCTCCCCTGCCCCCTCCCCCCAAGACACCTCTCTCTCTCTCTCAACACACACACACACACACACACGTATATATATATATATCCCCCCTTTTCCTCCACCCCCTTCAACATTTTCTCTCTCTCTCCTTACACCTCCCTCCTCTATATCTCTCTCCCCTTCACCAAGGCCCCCCTCTCTCTCCCTAACACCCCCACTCTCTCTATCTCTCCCCCTATCCTTTTCTCTCTCTCACTTTGGGCCTTGTATTTCTCTCTCTCTCTCTCTCTATCTCTCTCTCCCTTTCCCTATACCCTCTCTCTCTCTTTCCCATCTCTCTCCCCCCCATCCGTCTCCCTTGTCTCTCCCCTGATGTCTCCCTCTTTTTTTATCTCTTCCCATTCCCATATTTGCTCACCTACCCTACCTTTCTTCCGCCTCCCTCATATGTCTCCCTCTTATATCCCTCTCTTTTTCTCTCTCTCCCTCTCTCTTCCCCCATTGTATGTCTCCCTCCTTCATCCCTCTCTGTCCCTCCTCACTTGCTTTCCCACTCTCTCTCTCTAACCCCTGTCTATTTTTCCCTCTATCTTCCTTTCTCTCTCCCTACCTCTCTCTCCCTCTCCCTCCCTCCCTCCTTTGTCTACCCTATCCCTCTCTCCCTGCCTTCACCCCTCACCCTCCTTTTTCTCCTCTCCATATCTCTTTGTCTCTCTTTCTTCCCCTATGTATCCTGATTATATCCCTCTCTCTCACTCCACTTATAAAAGAACCCCCATCTCTATGTCTTCCCCCTATATCCCTCCTTTTTTATCTCTCTCACTCTCCCCTTGTATTCATCCCTCCTACATCTCTCTCTCTCCACACCTCCTCTCTCTCTCTCTCTCTCTCTCTCTCTCTCTCTCTCTCTCTCTCTATATATATATATATATATATATATATCTATATTATTTATACTCTTGTATGCATTTAATACTATATTCTAAAGCTAAGTATGAATGCATTCTTACACCTGTTATGCACATGGTTACAATGGAAATATTCCTACACTTGAGGGGATATTTTTCTTTTCCACCAGTAGGGTATCATAGTGAATAAATTTCAATAAATGTTGTATATTCTAGAAACATTATTTTAGTAAGAAGAAGGGACCACCTATAGAAATAATCAACATATTGTTGGTGGCACTATATCCTCTACATTCTTTCAGAAAGTATGGACATGTTTCAACAGAATGAGAAGGAGATGGTAAGAAGGATAGTAATCTCCCTATCTTTAACCCTTCTCTTTTATCTTAATTTTAGTTTGAAAGTTAATATAATAAAAAGTTGAGCTTACTTTATCCCTTCTTATTCTCATTAAACTATGAGAAGGGCATCTACAAAGCATATTTTTATTCCTTTATTTGGTGTTTGAAGATTATTTACGGAAAAGGAACCCTCCTAGAGTCTTCTTTAAGTTGTTTAGACTTGTTAAAATTGAAAATATGGGTGTGCATCAACCATCTTGGGCTCGATAAAATCCATAGGATAGTGTTTGAGTCTTCTTTAGGTTTCTTAGACTCATTATAATTTAAAACACTAGTGAGGATTAATTTTCCTGGGCTCAACAAAAATCCATAGAATAGTAGTTTAGTTAAGAATGTGGAAACGTTTTTCACACCAATTGCAATGTTCCCATAGCATAAGTCTTAGGAAAACTCCTTACTTTTTTTCATAAATTTGGTGAATATGGTCGAAAGAAAAATCTGGTGAAGGAATATTTCTTAACCTTCTATAATTCCAAAGTTCTCTTATGGCTTCAAATGTACCAAAAATCATTATGTCTTCAATACCTCGCCTTGTTTACACAAGAACATGAAAATCCTTATGCATGGGGGAGTGGTTGATGAGACAAATCTATCTCATTTTCAATTCATTTTTATTTTATTCAATTTTGTTCAACTTTGTTTAACACATCATCTCTGGTATTTTATAAGTGCGTCTTTTACAAACTTTTAAAGGAACATGGAATTTCAGCATCAACTTTTTCTCGAGAATTGAAATCTCAGGACAAATACAAATTCTTCCAGTATTATAACTTACAATATCTACATCAGTACTCATTCTACTATTAATTCTAATTCCTACATTTTCACTACGACAAATAGATATCAATAGGTGACTCGCTATAGTAAGTATGAGGTATGGACATTCTAAAAATATTCTTGGCTATTAAGGCCATAAGAATAAGTAACAGTATGTAATTGACTATTCTATTATCTTCTTTTTCATGTCACTCCATGCTTCATTTACCTCCTCAATCTAATATTATGCTTATTGGTACCATAATACCTTTCATTCAAATTAACCCTATCCACTACACATTCAGATTTAGGTGTCATGTTTCCATCATTATCTTGCAGGAAATATTTTCAATTATGACTTGAGGTGTCTTGCCTTATTTATTCTAATGACATTATTCTCACTATTAAAAGAAAATTATGCGATGTCATTTTAGTGTGGCTTATTGTAATAATTGATAACATTATCATTTCTTTCAATTATGTTTTTGGTTCAAACAAATGCATCATTCATAGTAATGATTTGAAATTGCTTAGGATGCCAACCCTTGTATACATCACTCATTTTTTTAGCATTATCCTTATTCATTTTTTCTTCCTGTGCACTCCTATTTTCTTGTTCCTACAAATTTTCTCAATGGGGGTAGATAGGAACAAAACCTATAGAGGCACTCATTCTCGCTATAAAGGCACTTATGGATAATCGATATACACAACCTAGTATAAGGTTGGCAGTTTTGTAAAGTAATACATTGGCCATATCACCTATCACTTGCAACTATTATTTGAAAGGGTTGGTTTAGGATGATGATTAACAAATATGATGACTTGGGACCCCTTTCGAGGGGGTATTGCAACTTCTACTATGATTATGTCAAACAATAGCCTAATGGCATCACTTGTGTGCTTTACATAAGCCTTTGGGAAGGTGACATTGTGGCTTGACATGCTTATTTTGATGATGATGCACCTTTTTAGAGACGGAGATATCTGACTTCCGGAATGAGACACACATTTTGATTCATATTTTGCACATTCTCATGAAGAGACATGATGTTGGATATGATGCCACTATTTGGAGGATACCTTTATCACACATGTGAGCTATCTAAGGAATATTCTCATGTTATTTCATTCTTTTGGCTATCCTTGGGGGTCATATTAATGATCTATCCATTTTGTATCATGGAATTCACATTTATAAGGGCTTTTAGCCTAAATTAGGGATAAATTGATTGGTTAACTTAGTATAAATAGGGGATATATTTGTCTCTTAGATTCATTATCACACTTGGATGATGCATTCTATTTATTATAAATTTCTCTCTCTTGTGCAATGTGGAGGCCTAGTTGAGTAACTTCTCTTGCGTGGAATTGTATGTGATGCGACACTTTTCATGAATGATTATAGCAGATCTTGGATGTTTTTTTTTCCGGAGAAAAAAGCTGTAACCTTTTATTAAAAAATGAAAAGTTACAATTGCAGATGCATGAAGCATTTCCATGAGCTGCCCAAAGGCCTCGAGTGCGATGGCACCCTTCGCAACGTTACAAAACTAACGTGCAAAAAATAATGAGAAAAGAAGAGAGAGAGAGAGGAGAGAAATGAAAGTAAAAGAAAACTGAGAAACATGTAAGAATAAGATCATGCTTCAGGTTTTCCTTCCTTTTTTCTTTTCGACCTTGCGCCACTCTCCTTGAGTGGGCTCGATCGAGGCTATGACTAGCTGTGTTTCTGCTTTCTGTGTGCCTAATTCCTTGTCTGAATCTGATGTATCTGATTGATGGTGCCGCCTTATCCCTCCCATGATCTGGTCATCAATAGTCTTTTCTGCCTGATTTGGATAAAGCTGTGATGCCTTGGTATCTGACGTGGTTCCCTTCTGATTCCCCATTTCTTGGGAGACCTCCACTTTCTCTGTGGTGGTTTCTTCTTCTTCGGCTTCTGATTCTTCATCTTCTGAGACCGGAGGGGAAAAAACCTATCCTTTCTTCTGTTTTCCTTTCTGCTTCCTTTTGCTATTAACTTTTTTGGCTTCTGGACATGTGCTTTGCAGGTGCCCTGTTTTTCTATAGAGTCTGCACCTAAAAGCACTATTTTCGTAATCTAATACTTGCAACCAGTTTTGTTGTTTGTAGATCAGCCTTATGTTTTCCGGTAGCCCTTTGCTTAGATCCACTTCCACACAAATTCGGGCAAAAGTGAAAATCCTTTCGTCAATCCTTTTCGTATCTGTTTTGATGTATTTCCCTATGCTGTTCCCGATTCCTTCTAACACTTGTTCACTCCAGAAATGTAGGGGAAGGTTGTGTAGACGGACCCAGACCGGCATTTTGGAGATTGTCATTTGTTTGGATCTAAATCTGTAAACCATGGAGTCATGAACAGTCCCGCCATTCCCCAAAACCAAGGCCCAGCATTGATGATTGTATCTCTGGCTTCCCCGGATGCAAATCTGACTATGAAGAAACCTTTGGAGCATAAGTGAATCTCTCATTCCATGGTCCAATTGACAAAGATCCAATGGAATAGCTTCGTAGGAGTTGGCCAAAAGCTGTTGAATCTGCATATTAGTGCCTGCGATTCAAAAGTCTCAACATATTTATCCAACCCTATGGAATCAAAATTAATTGCTGGAGTTTGCCCTAGCTGGTCTACTATGTATGGCCAGTAGATCTTGGATGTTGCATGGTGAAGTAAGTTTTTTTTTTTTTTTTTTTATTGGTATTATGTATCACAAGATGAATGTTCCTGTGCTAAGTTACTTTATTTTATGTTTGTTTCACTATCCCTTATTGAGCTAAACCCTTGCTTCAATGAATTGACAGATAGATAGAAGATTTTTCTTTCCCTTAATCATCTGGAAAATTGAGAACCTAAATATCAAACCCTAGGCTAAGTAATTTTATCTTTTCAAGTTTTTTGGATTTAGTATCACTCCAAGAAAACCATTTAATTTATTGTATCCTAGACTTCATACACACTAGAATGAGAGGGCACTAGTCCATCTCTCTCGTGGCACTCACTTTAAATATAAAAAACATTTTTATTTCATTTGATGGTAAATTTAGATTAAATTACTATAAAATATTATATTTCCAACATTTCATAGCTCATTGATGTATCTCCTAGGGTTATATATTGTGTAAAAGTGCTTTAGATAAGAAAAAAATGAATTTTTTTCATGAATTTTTTAGTTGTTATTTATGTCTCATTTCAAGGTCTCATTTGATGTCATATACCTTTTTTAACCATCAAATTTTTTTACAACTTTATCTATATTTTCATCTCTAATTTAACCTTCCTTTATTTCACATAGCTTATTCACAATTTTCATAGCTAAATTTGTTTATATCATAAATTGTTATTTTGAAATATTTTGTTGATTTAAAACCTTAGTTTATTGAAACCTTTAGCATTTTCATGATTTGGTGTGTTCAAGAGAACTATTTTGAGACTGTTTAGGCCAAACATAGCCTTTTCATTAACCCATATCTCCCTTGAATCCTAATCTAAAATTTTTTCCTTCATCCATTTCAAACCCTAATAGTTATAATTTTGTCTCGTGGATTTACATTGTAAGATGCTTAAGGGGAACTTATCTTATGTTACTAGTGTTACTTGATGATTCAAATTGGATCATTATAATGTTCTTCATCCATCTCGATGCATTTGAAGTGGAAAAAGTGGAGGAATAAAGTCACAAGACTGTTTTTACCGATAAGACCTAGTTTGGAAAAACGAGGTCTGAAACCTTCCGGGAGTGTTTTGGGGCATCAAATGATGCTTTTTGAGGGTGAAAATTTGTTTATTTTCCACGCCATCATTTCATGATATTATACACACATATATATTTCCAACGGTGCAATAATCACGTCGATTGGAATCTGTATACAAAAGTTATGCCACTCAAAATTTGACCTTCCTGTTTTCACACCTATAGTTTAGGAGGATGTTGTGTCGGCCACCATTATTCATGGAAAAAGGGCTAGCCACATGATTATGATGTAAAATACTGTATAATAGTCTATATTCTAACTCTGGTTAAGAGTTGATGTAGTCAAAATTAACCACTAGTAGGTTATTCCACTTTTTAACAGGCCACTAGAAGGAAGAGTTATTCCATTCTTTAAAGGTCATTTTGTTCCATAGTTGAGGAAAGATAGCTAGGATAGATAGGAGGAAGAGAATACAAAGAGGATATGTGCACTATAGTAGCCCAGGGGCCACAAACATTACTTCTTTGTACCTGCAACCATATTTCTAGACAGAGAAAGAGAGAAAAGCGACTTCACCTTCCAGTTGGGTTTTCTCCTGAAAGGGTTTCCCAGAGAGCATATGTTTTTTCTTATGTGATTGTGATCTTATTTTCTCGATCTCTATTTTTTGCATAATTTCCATTCTCTTGCATGCACTAATTATAGTTAAATTTACAAGTCTTAAAGTTTAATAAAACTATAATAATGTATAATCTCATATTTTTAATAGAACATTATCAAATTTGTTGTGACAAACTGTCTAGTGGAATACCCATGGTAATTTACAAATCACTTGATCCATAAGCCCTGCCATTGAGGGATCCTTTGTGTTGGATATTATCCTTCACCAAATAGAGGGGAGTAACTACTAATATGACAATGGTGACACTCTCAAGTTTTGCACATTGTCTAGGTCACATAGTGAGGATTTGTACTAGGTTGTTATAGTTTTTAATAATATTTTTGGAACATTTGTTCTGGAGGAGTTGAGTCGTTATCCTCAAAATCCAAATCCTATGCTTCAACTTTAATTTGGCAAGTATACCTCAAAGCCTTTAGGTGTACTTATGTGGTGACTCCACAATTTTGTGTTTCAAAGATTATATGGACAAATAATAGTCCATGGGAGAGAGAAAATATATTCAAGGCATTTGATATGCAATGGTTCCCAAGGTATCTAACCAAAATTCCTAAAAAATATCTTGACAACTGTCTAACATTTGATGATTACCTATATTCGGCAACCTCATGTTATTAAATTCTTAAAATTCCTAAGGAAGAATATGGTGGTGCACAAATTCCCCCAGGAGTTTGGTATGTTGGCCAATGAATGCTCTACTAAGGTGTTCATGTCACTATGCAGGTCATAGGTTCAATCCTTGATTTACCTCTGCTCCATTCTTGTGGATGGGAGGTTGCACATAGGGGTAATAGTTGGGATCGACAGATATCCACCACATGTCATATGAGTAGGAGAACTGACGTAGTTACCATCCCTCCATATACACAAAAAATATGGCAATGCACAAATATTTGAGGATAGTATTATTTAACATATCTATATTTGATTAACGAAAGGATTGGGTAAAATATCCTAATTCAAGGAGCATAGCTTCTATCGGAAAATTTATTAATGTTTCTATCATAAGTTATTACTTGATTTTTTAGAGTACAAAGATACTTGTCAAAATTTTCTTACAAGAATGGAAAAAGAAGAAACTATCATTGAATACCGTCATGAAGTTGATGAGGAATATTTACAAGAAGAGTTTCCTTTTGAAGATGGTGAGGACACCATTGAAGAGTATGAAGAAGAAACCTGCCAAGAAATATAAGAAGAAGCCCTTCTTGATTTAGGGTTAGTACAAGATAATGCTACCAAATTATAACACATTTGTTTCACTGCAAATATAGAAAAATAGAAACATGATCACTAAAAATAATTATTAGTGGTACATACACAAGCTTTTAGGACAACCTGTAAAAGGATGAAATATAGACAATCAATTGTCTATCAAATTATCTTCTTGAATATATAACATTGATTTATGGAAAATTTGTATAAATAAAAAAACTTTTTCTTCTAAGATTGTTTATGTAACATTAGGTCCTAGGTTTGCTATGTAAATGATGGAATTGTTTGAAACAAATTAGTATAGTTGTAGATAATAGATGATCCTTCTAGAGAATTATTCTTCCATAATTTTTAATGTTTATTTTATTTATATATCTTTTAAATTAGGAAACATAGTGAATCCTTGAAATGACAAGGCTTCCCATTAGGGCCCACTATGAGGGTATTAACATATACATAATTTTATTTTTTTACTATGTGGGCCTTTGCTTGTACTAGTTCGACTCTTTACCAAATTCAAAATAGATTAACCAATCAAATGTTATAGTGGAAATAAAAGAACTATGTTTTCTATAAATTTGATATATTTCCAAAATAAATAAATAAATAATTCATTAATTTCTAAAAAAAAATAGTTAGAATCTACACACAAATTTGTATAATTGTGTGTTTATTTAGAAATGAACACATAGAGCATATAATAAAACATGGCTGAAAATTAGGAAGTTGTAAAAAGGGATGTGTTTTTTTTTATGTAGACCAAAACAAGAGGTTTGTAAATGTGAACCTAGAATCAAAGAGGCCACCTCGTAGACAATGTAATTCAAAAGAGTGTTCTCCAAAAAAAATCTTTCAAGTTAATAGTGTGTACATGTTATTAATGTTCATATTTTTTATAACAGACATGCAATTTTTTCTTCCATATTTCACCATCTTTCCCACCTCTCTTTGGTCCCACTCTTTCCCTTCCTATATTCCCTAATCATCCCCCTCTCTTTCTCTCGTGCCCTACCCTCTCTCTTCCTATTTTTCCATTTCTCTTTCTCACTCTACATGTTCTTCTCTCCACTCTCTCCCCTCCTATCTCTCTCTCCCTCTTTCCATATCCCTTCCCTTCTCTATCTCTACATGTTGAAGAATCTAGGGAAATCAAGGTTAATGAGATATTTCTAGTCATAATAACTATTTGTCAGGTATTTTTAACTTTTTCTTCTTACCACAATCTTCACTTGTTATTATTAGAGTGTTTCTTCTTATATTTGTCAAATAGTTACCAAAAAAAAAGAGGCAAGAACACAAGATGTTGGCTTTCTGCTAGGGCTAAAACCTCTCACTCTTTGAGAGGAAAACCTGAACAAAATTCTTCTTATAGAGATTCCAATTGACAAATACCAAGACCATGACCCTTGACCTATTAGGCCACTCCAAGACCAAGACACCAATATTCTTCTTTTTCATGTTGAGATCATCATCATTGTTGCAACACTGAGGCTACCACTACTGCACCATCGAGATCTTCATTACTATTTCACTATCAAGGTCATCACGGAGATCACTATTGTTGCAACATTGTTTCACCTTCATAGAGACATTTTATCATTACAACGAGATTTTATACTGAGATATGTACATATAGGAGTGTTGCATCTAGATACATGATATCATGACCTTCCATCAAGATAATGACTATATCTATAAGTATGTTGAGACAGAGATATCCTCATCACAAATATACTGAGACTTATGACAACATCTAGAATTATGCTCAAAGAGAGTGAGTTAATATAGGATCACCAAAATCCTTTTCATCACAACGATTATTAAACTATGACTGTCTAGAGAGCATGTCAAGAGTGTATCATTGAGATCCTCTTCATCATAATTATGCCAAGAATGTGACTATGTTTTCCTTCATGCATTGAGATCTTTATTGTCACAACTATGTTGAGACTTTTACCACCGAGAAGGTTATGCTATAAACTGAGATTTTAGAGGTATCCAAATTCTTGTACTCCATTGTACCCAATGAATCTTACAAAGAAATATGAGTTATTGTCCTTTCTTTGGTGACCCTACTACATATATATAGTGGTCTGCCTCTACATTTGAGACGACATGACAAAGTGAACTAATGTGTCTCCTTATGACTGCTTTTAATTAGATTTTGCAGGATGACATGACAAAGATGATTGTTCTTGTCATTTGGAGGGCTTCTTGAAATTTTTATGACACAAATACATTTGATACATGACCAATAAGGGTTCTTCATGACATTGACTCGTTGACCTGTAAATATGAATCTTAAGGCTGTCAATGGGAGCCATCTATACGTAAAAATGCTTTCTCATGAAACCCATGAAGAAAGCATAATAATAAATTCATTTTCTTGTTTACAAAAATCATAATTACAATGTTTTTATGAAGACCGAACCGAGCTACCCTTTCTTCAACACTCCCTCTTAATTAGGGAGGTATTCATAATGGTACATGGTCATTCTCAGTCTAAAGATTTTCTCATAAGAATAATTGGATTGGTAATCCCATTTGTATAGCATCATAGTAACCAACATTGTTTCCCCAACAAGGCCTTGATTGACAACTCTATATCTCATTAAATCAGAGAATAATGTTGGCAAGACCAATAATTATAAACACCTTCATCATTTTCTCTCAAGGTACATACTAACCTGGGTATTCACTGAGCATGACCTTTTAGGAATATTCTTATCTTAGGTTCCTAGCCCTCAAAGAATATCAGTCCTCTTGTCTACTCTTATCTTGGATGCCCTAAACATCCTCAAAGAGCATCAGAGGCTACCCAATCCTCCATTCTTTCTTCCCAAGTGAAGACAATAATGTTGTGTCTATCTCTCCCTCTTGATTAGAGAAGATGTGCCCATTCCTGTAAAGGAATGTACCCAAGTTCCCTCTAACCAGGAACTTGCCCAATATCCCTCTTAATTAGGGACTTTTCAGAGCTCCCACTTAACTAAGGACTCTTCTTTTCATCAACAGCTTCTTCTATGTGGGTCGCTCAGCTGCTTGATCAATTTATTTCCTTGATGTCATGAAATTGAGTCAAGCTTCTTCCTTGTAGGGTATTAGCCATCCATCATTTTCAATCTTAGTTTGTCATGGCATTCCTTTCTTCATGGAAAGTGGCCTTCTTCATACATATCTGGAATCTTTGTCATATAGATAATTATTCCTCATCATGTTTCCTTCAGTAATTTCTATCCACCACATGAATGCTAGTTGTATTTTTACTTACAAATCTTGTGCCAGTAGCTTTGCATGAACTCGTACAGGTATTATTCAAGAAATCGAAACATAACATTAAGTCAAATAGTACCTTACAAGATGGATCTTTTATCATGACATCTTCTGGTACATATCAACATCTTTCATACATGTTGACACATATCCCAAAGATATCCATTTTCAAGGGTCTCCATCTTTTCCAAACATCCATCAAAGTCTTCATATCTTTCTGGGAGATTTCCTAGTCAAATATTCTTGTTCTTTTGGATTTTGATTTCCTTTATCATGGTTTCATATCTCACAATATCTTCCTTCCTCACACATTCCATTCCTAGGAGATTTGAATCAGAGTTTCTTAATTTTAGTCCCTCATACTTCATATGAGTACATATTATGTCGATTTCATCTAGTGTAACTTATGCCTTCCTGCATCCTTTCAGAGGAGGAGATCAGTTTTCTCTTTATCATGCTTCTCAAGATAAAAGTAATGATCCATGTTTCCTCCAACCATTCGACATGACATTATAATATTAAACATAAGCATACATACCCTATTTTACCTTTAGGTCACCTAGGCTTCTTCTAGTAGCTTCTTGATTGAAAAGATCTTCAATCGCTTGATTTGCTTCATCATACCATCATCCCATGAAATCCATAAGTTGGAGTCCTTGATGAAAGACTCGCTTCCTTTCTAGCTTAGTGAGCCCTCCGATGAGGATTCCATTAGAGAATCTTGATGATCTTACATATCCCCATCTGGTAGATCTTTACTTTTTTATTTGATGTATGATGATCCTTGTCCTCGATGACATGTTTCTTTCCTTCAATGTTCAATGAGGTTCCCAAGAGCTATATCCTTCATGTTTTATTGCCATGGATATTTTCCTTCATGATTACCATGGTGATGTCATGGGCTCTTGCTTCCAATGCTTCCACGATGCATCTTAGTATCATGGTAATATCTAAGAGATTTAGGAGCTTATGATAGAACACTTTTGTGAGGGATACCCTCTCAATCATAGTAAAGTTCTATAACTCCCTCTTTCCAGGGCCCTTTTCTTCAGATTCCTCCATATTTTTGGAGATATGAGCTCTCTTTTCATAATCTTTCCATAGCTTTGTTATGTCTTGTTTGAGGACCAAACTTCCCCTTCCTTTCTGCACATGTTTGAGTCCTTTAACCTTCAACACTTTTTCCCTCAACTTGTCCTTTTCTATCTAACATAGAGACCACAAGTTGTTGAATGAGGTAACTTCCTTGTCATTTGTTACCTTGCTTATCAGTTAGTGCATTTCAGAATAATGATGGTTATCTTCTTATCATCTCTCCCAAATCTCCCAATTCATGTCTTATAAAGATATTCCTTCATTCTTTGATACCTTTAATCATATTTAAGTGATATGACTTTCTTTATTTCATTTCATAGAGTATATGTTCTATTATTCCATATATCTCTTTTATGTCTCCTCTCCTGCTACATAGGGATGAGAGGACCTTTGATTGATTTCATAGGAATCCTATGAGTCCCTTGATCATTTTTCCATGTATTCAAACAATGCTTGATTGTTACAGACTTTTCGATAGATATCAATGACCTCTCTTTTGGGGACTATATTCATCCTCCTTTCTTATGCAAGGAATTTCGATGACCCAACCACTTTATAGATCTCCTTTCAAACATGAAGTCATTTAACCAAACTTGATTATAAAATGAAAGATAGTTACTTGACAAGTAGAGATGAACTCTTCTACTTGATTACGTTAATGATGGTTGAAGAATATGTATTAGGGCTTCTTCTTGGATGATCTTCTTTTAAATGAGAAAGCCTTTCCTTAATAGAAAAGGTTTCTCCTTTGATGAGGATGATTTTTTGCTTCCTCGGATGATCTTCTTCTAGAGCAAGGAGATGATCCTTGCTTGTTTTTATAACCTTAAAGATGATAATGCATTCTTGCCTTCAATATGCTTTTCCTTCTTTTATAGTGTAGATCAAGACTGCTTCTAGTGTTTCAATTTTTTCCAAGATGATGTGATCTTCATTTTGAGGTCCTTTGAGCTACCTTGATTTGTGGATAACTTGATGAGGGTCTTGGTGGTATTTTGATGATTACTATGGAAATAAAAGCTCTTGTTTTTGTATACTGCTTCTTGAGACTTGATCCTTGAATGTCTCTTTATTTCCCTTCCTTTGACTTCAGCACCTTAGCTCTGATTCCATGCTAAAGAATCTAAGGCAATCAAGGCTAATTAGATTCTTCTAGTCATGATAACTATTTGTGGGGTATTTTTAACTTTTTCTTCTTAGCACAATCTCCAATTATTATTATTAGAGTGTGTCTTCTTATATTCATCAAATAGTTACCAAAAACAAAGAGACAAGAACACAAGATGTTGGCTTTCTGCCATGGCCAAAAACTATCACTCTTTGAGAGGAAAACCTTCAAAAAATTCTTCTTAAAAAGATTCCAATTGACGAATACCAAGCCCATGACCCTTAACCTATTAGGCCACTCCAATGCCAAGACACCAATCCTCTTCTTTGTCACTATAGAGGTCATCATCATTGTTGCAACATTGAGGCTACCACTACCGCACCATCAAGATCTTCATTATTATTGTACTATCAAGGTCATCCTTGAGATCACTATTGTTGCAACACCATTTCACCTTCATAGAGATATTTTTTCATAACAACGAGATCTTATACTGAGATATGTACATATAGGTGTGTTGCATCTAGATAAACCAAGATCATGACCTTCCATCAAGATCATGAATATATCTAGAAGTATGTCGAGACAGGGATATCCTCATCACAAATATACTAAGACTTATGACAACATCTAGAAGTATGTTGAGACAGAGTGAGTTACAATAGGATCACTGGGATCCTTATCATCATAATTATGCCAAGAATGCGACTGTGTTTTTCTTCCTGCACTAAGATCTTCATTGTCACAACTATGCCAACTATTACCACCGAGAAGGTTACACTATAATTACTCATAGTAATCACCACCGAGATTTTAGAGGTATTCAAGATCTTGTACTCCACTATAGCCATCAAAAATTACAGAGGAATTTGAGTTACTATCCTTTCTGTGATGACCCTAGGCACATATATATAGTGTTTTTCTTCTACATTTGAGCTAACATGACAAAGTGAACCGATGTGTGTCCTTATGACTGCTTTTAATTTGATTTTGCAAGCCGACATGACAAAGAGGATTGTGCTTGTCATTTGAAGGGCTTCTTCACATTGTTTATGACTCAAATACATTTGATACATGCCTAAGAAGGGTTCTTCATGACATTGAATCTTCGAACTTTAAAGATAAATTGTAAGGCTCTCAATGGGAGCCATTTATACATAAAAGTTCTTGCTCATGAAACCCATGAAGCTATCATAATAATAAATTCATTTTCTTGTTTATAAAAATCATAATTACAATGTCTTTATGAAGACCGAAACCAATTACCCTTTTTTTAACACTACCTATGTATCTTTATCTTTATCTCTCTCACCTCCTCTCCCTATTTCATCATCTATCTCTCTCTCTCTTCATCCCCTCTCTTTCTCTCCATATTTCCTCATATTTATCTTTCCCCTCCTGATCCTTCTCCCTCCTTTATCCCTTTACATATTCGTCTTTCTATCTCTTTCCCAGTTTCCTATTTCCTCATCTTTGTCTGTTTCCATCCCCCCATATTCCCCCTATATATTTTTCCCTCCTATATCCCTTTATTTTTAATACTTTCCCTCTATGTGTGTGGGTAACATACACACTCTCTCTCTAAATCCCCTCTGTTTTTCTCTCTATCTACCTTCTCCCTTCCTCCTTTCCCTCTCCCATCATCTCTATATGTTTGTATATTGGTGTATTTTTACAAGTTTTTCTCCTATATCCCTCCCTCCTTTTTCTCTCTCTCGAACTCTCCCCTTATATGTCTCCCTCCCACACCCATCTCTTTATCCACCCCCTCTCTCTGTCTATTTAATACACACTCTCTCACTCTAATTTGCCTTTCTTTTTTCCTCTATCTCCCTTTTTCTCTCTCTATCTCTCCCTCTCTCCCTCCCACCTCTCCCCTCTTTCTCTCCCTCCCTTATCCCCTATCCTTCCTCTTATATCTCTCCCCATCTCTTTATCTCTCTGACCTACTATATCCCCCCTATATCCATATCTCTCTCTCTCTCCCCCCCCCCCCCTCTTAATTTCCCCTTCTCTATATTCATTTCTATCTCTCCCCATTTTCATCTCTCCCCCTCTCCCTCATTAATATGGAGGAACCTCATGCCTCCTTTCATCTCTAATTATTATGCCTCTCTGGTATTTGAAAAAGAAACAACAACATATCAGTTCATTTTCCCATGAGAATAATTAATGGAGGAAGTAATGTTGTTAAGAGATGTGGCTGATGAGAGTTGTGATGATTACCTTGTGTGCCTAAGATCTTCAATCAATAATTTTAATTAATTCAAATATTTTGTAATCTATGTTTGTCACTTGGGATTTGAAACCAAGTTCATATTTTCTCATGGATCGAATGTTGGTTGGTGTATTGATTTGGTCCAAGGTTTCTAACCATGGTAATTGTGGTTAATGAATCTATAATTGTAAAAGAAAAAGTAGCTTTTTATTCCACTACCAAAAAAAATAATGACTTACATTTACCTAGTGAATATATGAAGCCTTGAACTCTACGTAATGTGTCCACACATTTGGTTTGACTTGGTAAGCACTTGTTAGCTGGTATAATCATGTTGGGGTAAAACAATAATACCTTATGGTCTTAGGTTTCCTTTCTTATTTTTATCGAAAGATAACACACATACATTATTTTTTAAAGCGTGTGTATAAATTGTGCACACTTTTTAGAAAATGATGCATGCATGTTTCTTGGTGACATAAAAATCCATTTGTGGTGATTTGGTAAGGGACAAACCCCAAAAAAATAAGAATGAACTTTTTAGCGCACCCCGTTGCACCCAAAATGGATAACATCTCCATGTAAGCACCCTCTAATGAAAAACCAAGAGGAACATGTTGATGAAGATCAATTTAAGAATCATGCCCAAAAAGAAGACCATGTTAAAGAAACCACTCTTTCCCATGTGAACAAGAATAAGGTGAGTTGTTTTCCTTTCAAATTTCTTGGGTTACATGATACATCTTTTGAAAACTATGAAATGGAGGATCATATGGAAGAATCTTTTAAAAATGAAGATGTTAATAATTTTTTATGTATTAGAAGATGTAAGTGGGATATGAGTTATTATTATTTTGATGGAAACTATTTTTACCATATTATTGATGATGTTAAACAAATATTGGGACAAACATCTTTTATAAAACAAATTTTAGAAAGCTCTCATAACCACTTCCATCCTTATGTGTGTATTGATGATACCGTGTCACTTAAGGGAAAATAGATTATAGTTTTGTTTCAACCATCATTACCTCTTCCTTATAATTATTTTCAATCATCCCTTTACTCATATATAAATAATTATTCATGTGAAATGTCAATATTAACACATTTATTTGAATCTCATATTTGTGAAAAATAACAAATTATTGAACGAAAACTTTATTTTACTCAACGTCTCACTCAATACATAACTAAAAATTACATGTTTGGTATGAATATAGCCATGGGATATGAGTGTTTTCAATTAGTAACATGCTACAAAGATTTCAAACTATAACAAAAAAATGCAATTAACCCTAAAATCTAAATTTTTTAGAATTTAAATTTATTTTTACTTTATCAAGCCATGTTTGGTTAAGACCGCCAAAATTTCAAACTATAAAAAAATGTAATTAACCCTAAAATCTAAATTTAAATTTATTTTTACTTTATGATGCCCATGTTTTGTTAAGAAACCTCCAAGTTCTTTTCAGATTCTTGATAATCCCTACTCGAGATTTTGGGGATGATGTGGAGAAAAGTAAAATAAATCGTTTATTAGGCAATATGCGCTACCCTTCTGAGATGTGAGAGTCGCATTACAAAAGGCTGGTTAAGAGCAAGAGACTACAACCCATCCTTATGGATTTGACCATATCCTTGGTCATTATGGGTCATCATGTGATATTGATTTCATCTTATATTCACCTTATTCATTCATGGCATACTTTTGTTTCATAATCAAGTATAAAAATATATTTTGAGTTTTGATATGGATTTGACCTTATCCTTGGTCATCATGTGATATTGATTTCATCTTATATTCACTTTATTCATGTCATATCTTTATTTTGTTTCATAATCGAGTATAAAAGTAAGATTTCTAGTCTTGATATTATACTATGTTGGTTGCATTGATAGTATGAAATAGATTACACTAGATTCTATGCCATGCATATTAATTTTTACATGTTGCAAACTAATTTCATTACATAGATATTTACTTTTAATTTTTAAAAATAAACTAAAAAATTAATTAGCAAATTTTTTTTTATTATTAAAATTAATTCATATATAAGTTTTAATTTATAATTTCTACTATTTAAATTTATAGTTTATAATTTATATTTCTTATAATTTAAATTTATAATCTAAAATTATTTATTAAAAAAATAATTAATTATCAAACTATTCTAAATATTTATACCATATTAAATATATTGATTGAATAAAGAGGCTCATTCTACAACGCAGTATAATGTGTAACATTTCTCTCTCTCAGCAAAGTTGAGGTTTTGTTCATATGCCAAAAGTTTCTTACTTAATCATTAAACAATTTTCTTGGCTAATCATCGAATCACATCTTTGAAGCATAATAAAAACAATTGCTAGCTTACAATTCCGCAGTTGTCAAAACCTTGCACACAGCAAAATAAATCCTAAAAATTGCAATATTGATAGGATCAATATTGAAGCAATTCTATCAAAACCATTGATAGAATCATACATAATCAATATGGATAATCAAGTTGCAATATTTTACTATTGCCTATCCAAAGTTGCAATACTTTACACTTACATGCCCAAAACATATGCAAATGGCACTAATATTGACATTTGTCGACTAAAAATAACTTAGAATGCCAATAAGCCCTTGCTGCAGCGGTTCTATGCTTCTGCTTTGACTGCTGTGTAGCTTAGGATGCCAATAGACCCTTGCATCTGCGTATTCCTTGATTGCTCTGTAATAGATGACTTGCTCATGCTTTCCGTTTGTATTTGTTGGTTTATCCTTTTTCCCTCAAATTCGCTTTCCATAATTGTTTTGCAGAGTTGGTAACTATTTTGCAAAGTTTATGAATGATTCAGCTACGGCCACGTGGAGAAAAATTCTTGCATCTGCTTATTCCTTGATTGTTATGCAATAGATCATGACTTACTCCCTGCTTTCCCTTTCTATTTGTTCGTTTATCTTTTCTCCCTCAAAGATTCGCTTTCCATGATTTTTTTGCAGAGTTGGTAACTATTTTGCAATGTTTATCACCTCTGGCCATGTGGAGAGAATTATATTCTGTAGATGGCACAAAGTCACTTATCAAAAATATTTTCTTATGATGAAAATTACGTTGGGAAAAACTATAAAACTATAATAATTAATTAATAGAAAACAATTATTAATAATATATTAATTAAAAAATATTAAAAAATAATTAATTAATATTTCTTTTTAATCTGAAAATTGATTATATAAGATTTCTGAGAATATATTATTATGTATTTTTTCTAAAGTAATTAAGTTTATTGAGTGGATAATAATAATTAAAACAATATAAAATGTGGGTTGTCTCATGATTTTTATTCAAAGAAAATTATGTTTTGAGTTGTTAACTTATTTTTTTATCTAAAGAAAATAGATTTTTAACTAATTAGAAGAAATTTTAAGTATCACTTCAGGATCTAATAATGGTTTTAGTCTAGATAGTATCCACAAGAAAGTCAAGAGATCTAGTATCCATTGTGATTAATGTTGACTTTATTTTTAATGAAGTCACATGCCTTTTAATAACATTTAACCTTAAGTGTATAGGAAAGACTATATAATACCGTTGGTGACAATTTAATCTCTTATTCACAAGGAATTCCTTTATCTTCTCTTTACATTCTTTATTTTTTATTTAAAAAATTAAACTTAATAAATTTTTATAATATAAAATTAGTCATTACACAAAATTGATTTACATCCACTATTCAAATACATATGTACAAATAAAAATAAAACCATTAATATTACCGACCCAAAATAGTTGGTACAACTTATTTTACAATGTATATACTAATAATTATAAGAACATCTATAGAAAATACTAATAAAAAATAATTAATTATGTGTGTGAGAGATATTATAAATACGTGACAAGGTTTATATATATATATATATATATATATATATATATATATATATATATATATGGAAAAAATGATAAATATAAGAAAAAATGTTTGTGAGATTATTAGAGAAATATGTGTAGAATTTAATCCAAAAAATATAAATATTAAGTAGGAAAATCTATGTGTACAATTTAGACTCAAGACTTATATAAACCTTTAACAAACATACTTAAAACCAAATGGCCTTTTTTGTTGTACATAATCATTTTTCCATCTAAACTAAAAGTTCTCTCAAAGGGTCATTTTTGTTGTACATAATCATTTTTCCATCTAAACTAAAAGTTCTCTCAAAGGTGGGTAGGAAAGGATAACATTTTAAATACTTGAAGATACAATAAATTGTGAAGCTGTTGAAGATAAGAAATAAATTGATGAAGGATAGGAAATATTTAAAAACAAAAACAAAACAAACAACAAAAAAAATACAAGACTCAAAATATTTAGAAAAAAAGAATGTGTACTTGTTGGCTTGCTTCAATATATGTTTTCTTAAGCATTATTATCCATCGATATACATGGCTAACTCTAGAAGAAAATTTTATATGATGATGCATCTTGCTAGCTAGATGCCCCTACTATGATCCATATATATCCAACCTTAGATTCCTCTCACTCATTTTTCGATTAGTACATTCATTTATCTAGCAATTCTTTTGATGAAGGTGTAGTCATCCATTATCACATACATCAACCAATATTGCATAAATGTTTAAATGCATGATAGTATGGATTATGGATTGAAACTGGATTATACACCTCTTTTATTCTATATTTTTTCTCTTATTTTTCCTTGGTGGTCATCATGTGTTCCTAGTTCAATGTACCCTTCCTGAAGGTCTTTCTTCCACCATCTAGGAGGGGAAAAAATAAGAGGCTTTAATGGTGCTCACATTGCATGATAGTCTAAATATTAGCTATAAGAAAAGAGAAAACATAATCCAAATATAAAAATGCAAAAGAATAGTAAAGGATTTAAAGAAATAAAAATCCAATTATCAATTAATTTCTACCCCTTATTACATAGCCACTTTTCCTCGAAAGAATCCATTCATTTCACTCCTATCAAAGTAAATAAACCCTCAAAGAACATCCTAACCCCAATGAAGTGATAAATCACCAATTATTAAAGAGGTATTCTATCATGACTACATGATAATCAATTAAAATTATTGAATAATCCAAATCAAATAAAGAAAAACGAAAATAAGGGGCCTTGGAAAAATAGAGAAGTATGGTAACTCAATAAGTTAAGCATTCACTCTACATAGGCACTCATGGATGATGGTTTTACACAGCCTAGTATATGACTATGACACATTCGTGAACTAAAATGTGGGCCATATCACTTATCACTTGCACCTATCATTTAAAATCATTGCCCCAGGAATTGTTCATCCCTCAGGGTTAGAGGAAACTAATAGGGTCATGTGATAACCCTCACATACCTAACTATGGTAACATTTATACAGTCATAAGCTAGAACCACATTTTAGGATGATACTTATGTGAACTACTTTGATGAATTTGATATTAAATATGGTCCACCTTGACACTCTTATGGTTCTTGTACCCATAATTTTGATCTCACTTGATTCTTTCTTGAGCATGTGCTAGATTATTCTCCTAGGTGAAATCAGGATTCCCTAAGGCTTGATTTGATGCTTCTTCAGAATTTCAAAGATGATGTATAGCTGCTTTGATGATAACATAGAGAACTTTGATTGAGGACATTGGGCACCTTTCAAGGAGCATTGACTTACAAATTGATGAGAAACTTCCATAGCCATAAGACATTGGACACAATATTTATGGGCTTGGACGTCGTTTGGAGAATAAGCATACCATGGGATGATAAGGCATCCCTAGGCTAGCGCTACACCATCTTAATGGAAGTACTTCCTCTCTAGATGATGATTGAAAATTATGATTATTTGAGACACATATTTCACACCTTCTTTGGAGATGATGTCACCATTTGAAGGGTATCTTTCTCACAAATGTGGGATATTTGAGACTTACTCTCATGTTATTTAATTATTTTGGCTATCTTTGGGGGTCAACTTGATGATTTATCAACATTGCATCATGGATTTCATCTTTTTAAGGGATTTCAGCCTAAAATAGGGGTAAATTGCTCGATTACCCTAGTATAAATATGGAGTGTATTTATCTCTTATATTCATTGTCACACTTGGATGATGCATTCTCTTGATTGGTAATTCACTTCTCTTGTGCACTGTGAAGGCCTACTTGAGTGACTTATCTTGGGTAGATTTATATGTGATGGGATCTATTTTCATGGATGTACATGGTGGAGCTTGGATGTTGCATAGTGAAGTTATTTTCTTTATCTTGGTATTATGTACAATGGGATGAATGTTTTTGTGCAAAGATACTTTATTTGGTATTTTCATCATTGTCCCTTATTGAGTTAAACCCTTACTTCAAGTATTTAAGGAACATATGGTAGGTTTTTCTTTCCCTTAATCATCTGCAAAGTTGATAATCTAAATATGAAACCCCAGGGTAAGTTATTTTATTTTTCCTGGCTTGTTTGAAACTCGTAACACTCTAAGGAAACCCTCAGATTGTTTGTATCCTAGACACTATATGCCCTATATTGAGAAGGCACTAATCCATCTCTCTTATGGCAATCATTTTAAATATAAAATCCATTTTTATTTATATTTGATGGTAAACTAAGTCTATATTGCAACAAAACCTTATACTCTCAACATTTAATGGATCATTGATTATTTCCTAAGGTTAAAGATTGTGTAAAAGTGCATTAGAGAAGCAAAAGTGAAGCTTTTCATGCATTTTTAGCCATTTTATACATCAAGGATTTATATGTCTTCATATACTTTATTAATTGTAAAAAAAAGTTGTAACTTTATATTTAGTCTCCTCTCTAATTTATCCTTTGTTTCACTTAGTTGTATCACAATTTTCACAGCTAAATTTGTTGCTATTATAAATTATTATTTTGATATATTTTACTCATTTAAAACCTTAGTATATAGAAACCTTCAGTATTTTAATGGTTTAATTTATTATAGAAACCTACTCTAATAATTTTTATGCAAGCCATAGCCTTTATATTGGCCCTTATATGCCTTGAACCCTAATCTCAAATTTTCTCCTCCATCTACCTCAAACCCTAATTGTTATACCTTTATCTAGTGGATTTACAATGTAGGACCCTTAGGGAGCACTTAACTTAAGTTCCATGGGCTACTTGGTCCCTAAACCCTACCATGGAGGGCTCCCTTATGTTAAATAATGTCCTTCACTAACTATGCAATAGTAATTACTAATATGATAATGGTGACCCTCTCGAGTGGTGTACATTGTCTAGATGAACTAGTGAGGGTTTGCACCAGATTGTTATATTTTTTTATAATGTTTTTGGAATCTTTTTCAAGAAGGAGTGGAGTCATTTTCCTCAAAATATGAATTTTATGCTTCAAATTTTATTTGATAGGTATAACTAAAATCATTTAGGTTTACTTATGTCGTGACTCCACGATTTTGTATTGTAAAGATTATATGGATATAGCATGGCCGCAAATGATCTTCACAATGTATTAAAGGCCTTTAATATGCAATGGGTCCCTATGTATCCAAACAAAATTTGTAAATAATGTCTTGATAATTTTCCATAATTCGATAGTGACATATCTTCAACATTCCCTCATGTTATGACATTCTTAAAGTTGTCAAGGAAGAATATGATAGTGCATCAAGATGTGAGGATTATATTATTTAGCCTATCTATATTTGACAAATGAAAGAATTGGGTAAAATCTCACAATTTCAAGAGCATATCTTCTATAAGAAAAATCATCGATTATTTTATCAGAAATTGGTGCTTGAAGTTTTTAGAGTATAAAGATACTTGTCAAGATTTTATCAGAAGAATAGAAAAATAAGAAACTACCATTGAGGAACATGAAGAAGCTAATGGGGGATATTTCCAAGAAGAATTTCTTGTGGAATATGTTGACTACACCATTGAAGAGTATGAAGAAGAAACTTGCCAAGAAATAGAAGAAGAATCCCTTCTTGATTTAAGGTTGGACCAAGATAATGCTACTCAATTGTGACATGCTAGTTACAACAAAAATATATAAAATGAGAAATACGATCAATAAAAAGAATTAGTAGAGGTACATACACAACTTTTTAGGACATCATGTAATAGTGAAACATAGACAATCAATTGTCTTCCAAAATATATAATGTTTATTTATGAAAAAATGGTATAAACAAAAGAAGATGTGCTTTTCTAAGATTAGTATGTCATTTTTTCTCTAAAACATAATGTTTATGTTCACATTGGGTACTAGGTTTGGTATTTAAAGGATGGAATTGTTTGAAGCAAATTTCTATGTTTGTAGATAACAAATGGTTGGGAGATATTTTTCCATAATTTTTAATGTTAGTTTTATATTTTTTAAAAAACTAAGAAATGTAGTGAATCCTTCAAATGATGAGGTTGACCATTAGGATCTGTCATGAGGGTATAAATATATTCATCATTTTAATTTTTCACTTTTACTGCATAGGCCATCTCTTCTTTGAGTGTGGTTCTATTCCAATTTCAATATAGTTCAACCAATCAAATGTCATGGTGGAAATAAAAGATCTACGTTTCTTATAAATTTTAATATATGTTCAAAATAAATAAATTAAGAAATAATTCATTAATTTTTACCCATAAAAATAGAATCTACATACAAGTCTATAAAACTATGTGTATTTTCCTTAGCAATGAATAATTTCAACATATATAAAAACATGGTTCAAATTATGTAGTTCTAAATATGGATGTGTTTTGATTTAGGCAGACCAAACCAAGAGTTTTTTCAATCCAAACCTAAAACCAAGGAGACCACCTCATCCACCACCACATAGTTCAACAACGTGTTCACAAATTTATTTATTTTTAATTAATAACACATATGCATTATTAATTTTTACCCATTTAATAATCCACATGCATTTCCTTCTCCATATTTCACCATATTTCCCAACTCTCTTTTTCACAGTCCACCACCCCACCTTTGTCTCCTTTCCCTAGTCATCACCATCACTTTCTCACTCTTCCCATTTATTTATCCTTCTTTCTTTGTCTCTCTCTCTTTCTATGTCTCCCTCCGGCCTATCTCCCCCTCTTAAACACCCCATCTCTACCCCTCCCTATGTCTCCCTCTCTCCCAACACCCCTTTCTATCTATCTCTCCCTTTCATTATTTCCCACCCCTTTTTATGTCTTATTTTCTCATCTCTCTCTCTCTCTCTCACACACACATAATTTCTGTAAGCCTTCCCCTCTCTAACCCCTTCCTTATCCCTTTTTATTTCTCCCCCTTTTATTATCCATATTTTTATCTCTCCCCCCCTTTCCCTTCCTTGTCATCTATATTTTCTTTTTCTGGCCCCCCTCTCTATTTTCTTTTCCCCACCCCACTCTAATCCTCCACATATCCATACCCCTTTCCATATGCATTTCTATCTCTCCTCATCTACCTATCCATATTCTTATCCTTCCCTCCCTTTCCCTATTCCTCCTTCTCTCTTACTCCCCCCATTACCCTCTCTCTCTCCCCACCTCTATCTCTTTGATACACACACTCTAACACCCCTCTCTTATTCCCTATTATTCCTATATACCTATTTTTCCAATTGTAAGCCCCCCCCTCTCTCTTCCCCCATATCTTTCTCTCTCTCCTCCCCCTTCTCTCTCTATGTATGTATTTATCTATTTCTTCCCCCATCTCTCTCTCTCTTCTCCCTATATGCCTCCCTTCTAGATCCTTCTCTCTCTCTCTCTCTCTCTCTCTCTCTCTCTCTCTTGCATGTCTCTCCCCTACATCCTTCTCTCTCTCTCTCTAGTGCATACATACTCTCTATAACTCCATTTTATTTTTCCCTTTATCTCCCTTCTCTCTTCCTATCTCCCCCCCATGCCCCTTTTCACTCTTTCTCCCTCCCTTCCCCTTCTCCCTCTCATCTCTCTCTCCCCTTATATCTCTGCTTTATGCCCTCATCTCTAATTCCCTATTTTTTTGGTTGTCTCTCACAAAATTTTGCAACTCTCTTTACCCCCCCCCTCTCTCTCTCCCTATTTTCCTTATCTCTCTCTCTCTCTTTTCCCCCATCTCCCCCTACCTATGTCTCTCTCCTATATCCCGCTCTTTTACTCACTCTCCCTCTCTCTCTAACGACCCTCTCTTTTTCTATCTAGCCACCTTTTCTCTCTCCGTATCTCTCCCTCCCTCTATCCTCCCTCTTCATTATCTCTCTCCCTCCCTTTTTATCACTCCCTATCTCCTTCTCTCTCTTTCTTCCTTTATGTCTCCCCATTATATCCCCCCTCTATCTCTATTTATGTCCCCCTCCTATATCCCTCTCATTTTCTCTCTCTATCACTCCCATTTTATGTCTCCCTCCTACATCCCCTCTCTCCACCCTCTCTCTCTCCACCCCCTCTCTCTCCACCCCTTCTCTCTCCCCCTTTCCTCTCAGTTTGTCTAACACATGCTCTCTCTAATGTCCCTCTTTTTTTCCCTCTATCTCCCTTTCTCTCTCCCTATCTCTCCCTCTCTCCTCTCCCCTCTTTCTCTCCCTACATTCCCCCTCTCCCTCCTTTTTTATCTCCCTATACCTTTCTCTCTCTCACTCGCTATGTATCCCCCTTGTTGATGCCTCTAAAATCACTGCATCAACATCAAGGAAAACCACCCGGTCCAGACCTTAGTGCAGCTCCTCTTCCGTTTGGTGTGATGGCTCCGACTAGATGTAATGGGACCAGTTTCCTAGTGATATATGAGTTTATGGGTGATTGGTTTGTAATGTATAACGAGGGTGATAAGTGAATTACTCTACAGTGCAAAAATGTACAAAGATAACTAATCTATCCCGGGAGTTCTTCTAACAACGCAATTCTTGATTGTTTCTATTAACGAATAACCATAAAGATGACTTATTTATAAAATAGAAATATCCATTCATATGGTGATTACTTTGTTTAATTAATTAAACAAAGTAATAATAAAAAAATTATCGCATTGATCATAATATATCACTGACATATATTTTCAAAAGATAACAATTCTGAAACATTTAAATGTGATAAGTTAAAGAATTGCTTTTAAAAACATATATGCATATCAATAATAGCAAAGTTGATAAATGTTCATTCACATAAAGAAATAATACAAAAATAGAGATAATAGTACCATATGCATTTGGATTCTCTTGATGTAAACAACATTCAAATTCTACCTTCTAATTTGAGAATGCCTTCAAAAGACGCAATAGTGAAAATCTCATAAGAGCCTCTTTGTCAAAATTCAGAACTCTGGTCCAAACAACAAATACTATGTATTTAAATACTAATAATGACAACAAACTATGAATGAAAATTACTATGCACTCGTATAACTAAAGACACATAAATATGGGATTTATCCTGAAAATAGTAGTACTATGGTGGTCAAAGGGATTCACTATATCAGCTTTTTCTCCTGTGATTGCAGTTGATAGATGGGGAGCATAGTCTGAATTTCTGGTGGCTGATTCATCTTGGAGTGTAGCTGAGTTGTATAGGTGGCATCGGAGAGTTTCGAGACCATGTAGTTGATTGCATCTGAGAGACACTTCACTGCCACCTACTGACTGTGTGGTTTGACAAGGAAAAACCAAAATTTTTCCCATGTTAGGCTTTGGATTCCTCCGATTAATTTTTCCCTTTCTGTCATCTCTTGTTTCCAATGTTGTTCCAACAATTTTACCTTGGGGAGTTTACCTGGAGAGCAATCTATAATCAAATTAGACATATGAAAACTGGTGTTTATCAATTCAACCAGATTATTTGTTGTGGCTTTGCATCTGGATGTGGCTCTTTCAGCTTTCATTAATTGAGACTGCCATTCAGAAAATAAGGTTTCCTTATGTGATTCTTGTATCCTTGGCAGATTAGTAGCTTTTCCTTCTTTTCAATCTTTTCATGATAGAAAATTGGTTAACTTTTCATTTGCCTTATCTAATTCAAGCCTAGAATCCACTGATTTTCTAATCATAGATGTAGAGATATCACATAAGAGAGCGACCAATGATATATTATGACATAGAATATCCAATTGTCGAGGCAAAGCCTTGTTCATTTCCAGGGCTTCTGTTCTAAATTCATTTACCTATGGATATCCTTTGAACTATTCTATCTGGTCTTTCATTTGTGTGATTTGTTCTTCATTTGATTTCTTCTCCTGGTCACTCAACAGCTGTAGTCTACTCCACTCCTAAGACAAGTGTTGTTGTTTATGGAGGGCTTGTTCATCAATCCTCAGCTTTTCTAGTTTTAACTGCTTTTTTAATTGTTCATTTAGCTACCTGTTTTCTATCAACTGTCGCTCAAGCTAATCTATCTTCTATTGTTGTCCTGCCAATTGTGCCTCTAGTTGGATGATTGCCTGGTCTTTTTCCTTCATCAGGTTGCTAACCTCTGAGGCCTCCTCCATTGTCATTGCTATATAAGCTCCTGCATACTATGATAGTTTTGTTAAATCTTCGGAGGAATTGACCTCTGCTTTCCACACCACGTTCATCATCTCTTCCTGAGTAGTCAAAAGAGGACTTTGATCAATTTTCCTCTTCTTCCTCTGTCTTTTGACTACAACCCTATGCTTTGGACTGTAGAAGGCATCAAGTGGTGGTATTTCTTCAATTTACAGTACACCGTCTTCAGTGGGATTTTCGGGAATAATCTCTAGATGTCTTACTGAAACCTGGGTGGGCCGCTTGTTCCTACAATCAGAACTGTGTTGACTTTAAGCTTTTACACTGTAGCCACTTCTGGTGCAGTGAACCCTTGGGTTTTATCGGGGTTACTGATGATTGAATCAAACTATTCCCATTCCTTGATTAACTTGGGATCAATATTAATACTTTATCAAGGGGTTCACTAGTTCTTATCTGCTTCTGCTCCCTCTCTGGTGTCTTCTCCTTCTCAGGAATCTTTTCTATTTCAGGAGTCTCCTTAGTAGTTTTCTCCTCACTATGGCCTTGAGGTTGTACCATAGAGGTCGTATTTAATAATTCTAGAGGTAGGGTTTCCAATCTCTGTGCCCTGAGCTTATAGAATTCCTCTAGTCTTTCTGCTCCCAATTTGATTTTAACCAAATGTTTGACTTGAGAAAATACTTCTGCTGAAACAAACAAATCATCATAGCTATCCTTCTCATGATCAAATTTGGCGATTTTGGCCTGAGCAGTAACATTGTAGGTAACTGATCTAGGATTGTACTGCCATTTTGGGATAGTTGCGAGATTTTACAACTTTATTTTCTCATCTTCCTTCTCTACATGTTTGAAATATTGTAGAGTAAAAGCACCGTATCGAAGGGGAAATGTCAGCCACATGTGCTTTTTAGAATTCCTAAGAGTCCTTGACATCCCTTCAACTGTTATTTTATGTGCTAATTCTTTGGCCAACGGTTTATCAAGGATATATAGGGGAAGGACATGTGGGTTGGAAAGGCTGTCAAAAAGTCTTATGTAGGTGAATCTCTCTTCTCCAAACCAACTACCAATTGTAGTTAGGTTGACTGATGCTTCCTCAGATAACCTAGGAGCAGGCTTATTGAATATGGCATAATACATGGGAAGGATAAAACCATGACAAATTCTATACATGTGGTTTTTGTAATGGGCTTTCCACAGTTCTTTATGATAGAGGTGAATGGGGTTGGGGTCCTGCAGAGTCCATTTCCATCCTAGAATGGGATATTCGGAATTGAAACAGATAGTTTCCATAATATAGGCACTCATGTAAAACGGGGGTATCACCCAGGTAGACACAACCCTACTTTTTCTATAGTCAAGTATTTGGTTGGCCAATTTATCAGACAAGATGGTTACCTAATCCATGATAAAGCCATTAATTGCAGCCTCCATTAATGATACCATCTCTTTAGAAAATTTAGCAGAATCATGGACTCCGAAGAGTTTGCACATCATTGCACCAGCATAACAATAAGGAGAGGCCAACGAATCTACGAAGTACATAGCTGATATTTCATGCTTGTTCTTGGTTGGAAAATGCCACCATTGTCTGATAAGGTTGAATTTCATGGCATTCTCCTTGGTGAAAACCTACAAAAACGCTTTGTTATAATGCTTCTCTAGTTGAGGCAAATGGTACATTTGTTTAATATCTTCTACTCTGAATGACTCAAACATTCTTCCGTCAATTGTGAAGAAATTTCTATCTGTGGTTGTGATTCTCTCAATAACCCACCTAACCACGTCATTATAGGGTAACAATTTGGCGTGAGATGCTATTCTATGAAGATATGAGCAGACCAATTCCTTAAGAGTATTCTCTGATTTACTCATGCCATCTGTTGTTGCTTGCACCTAGAGTTCTTGAGGATCCTCTGCTTCCAGCAAATTGTAGATACTCTCCCATGAAGCTTGACCTAGAACGAGGTAGGTAGTATCAGATATCAAAACCTTATTCCCTGGTTCTTCTTTGGGTACAACAGGAGCCTTTGGTTTCTTCACCTTCTTCATCATTTTCTCTTGACTCATCAACTTAGAGTTTCTCAGCACAAACAATGAAATAACGTAACAGAGAAATAAACCCATTCAAAGCCAATGTGAAATGAAAAGACTTATGGTAATTCAAGCATGATAATCGAAATGTAATCGAGTACTACCACGGATAAAATCATCGAAGGACTCAACCTTAACTGCTAAATTAATGACCTCCATAACTGTCGATCATGATAAATAAATGCAATAATTATATGTCATATCGCACATATGCGTGATGGTCCTTTAAAACGAATCTTTCGGTTTTCCCAATCAACGATCAATGATAAATCGCATATCGCAAATCGGGAGGTTCATCGATCAAGCTTAAAATTTTCCATTGGTAGCCAATTGCGATAAAGCTAAGTAGTATAATAAGGCGGAAGGATAATTAGCGAATCTATTTCTTTTTTGTTTATTATTGATTTAAAACTTAAAACCTGCCAATATACGTTTAACAGTCTTTTATCGCATAGTGCACTTTCCTTTATAAGATAACATCGGCGATTTCCAAAGGGCTTCATTATGTGTCTCGCGGTATTTGCGATGGCTAATTGCAATTGTATTATCACATCGGAGGTTTGGCATAGACCTTTAGGATGCTTTGTTGTCGAGCTCGCAATTTGTGATATCCGATTGCATTATGGCATCAGAGATTTGCTTATGAGAGCTTCTAAAAAAGATATGACATATTTTATTACATTTGTTTTAATAAACGTTTTTGGATATTATTTCTATCGGATCGGATCTTTTGATAAGGATTTCCATGTGCTATGTGACTAAATCCAAGCATGCGATTATTGTTGAATTATTGAATTTAACTAAATCTTAAAAAGGGCCCCATTTCTATTTAAATTTTTTTATAGAAATTTTGAAATGGGGGGTTGTTGTACAGCACAACAATTAGCGATTCACTAGAAGAAACAGTTATCTTTGAGAAGGTAATGCAATATTTATGACTTTATTAATTTGGAAACATTTGAGGAAAAAGAAGTCAATCTAAGAATAATTAGATAGACATTAACTCTCAATATAATGAAAAATATTTTTGCAATTTCTTTCCAATCTTAAAAATAAAAACATTCTAAGTTTATTCAAGCCTTGATTGGTAGATAAAGATAAAACAGGGGGACTTCTCCAACTTAGCTCTTATGATGAGTCTGTTGTCATAGGTAGTGCCTCTGCTACTAGCAAACGTTTATAGTCTCGATAGGGTTACCTGTTAACCATTTAATCATTCATTGTCCCATCCATCTAAGAGTATAACTTTTGAGAGATAATACAAAAAGATATGTTTACACATATTTTTTCCTTTTTGTATTTTTATCCTATTTGTTTCTTTCAAAAGATAAAAATACATTGTCCTGGTTTGGTGCCAACTGTTGACAATGCCATTCACTGGTTATAATTGAACTGAACAAGCTGGCTTGTGATGAGACCCCTTGTCTTATAATTATAAGCCATTACCGTATTTTTATATGCAGTATTGGTAATGTCAGTTTAATTAGTTCCCTATGATCATGGTAAGCAGGCTCGTAATGAGACCTCTTATCTTTTATATCAAACATATTTTAGAATTACACTCCGAAAAATTCATAAACTTTGTGGATGGGGTGAATGATTTACTCCTTAAGAGAGTATGGATGACAATTTAAGAGTTGCATATGCTAGGTTTGGATAAGACTTTGCTTTTTACAGATAGCCTCATTTGGGCTTTTAAAACTTGAAATGATTTACAATATTTTCAAGGCTTGTAAAAGGTTTCACAAATTTAAAAGAGGTTTTCAAAGTTTTATTTTTATCTAATTTCCTAGAACTATAGTCTTTTCCTTAAAGGCTTCGATCTATCGAAAGTAAGTATTTACACTATTTTCTTGAATAACTTTTAAAATAGTAAACGGTGAATGGAAGGCTATTTACAACCTTATTTCCTAGATATAAAAATTCAAACAAACAAAATTGCAAATTGAATATTTACAAGCAAGAAGGGATTACCTTCTTAAGTAAAGAATTTTTTCAAGATAAGCCCATTGACAGGAAGAGAATCTCTCTTTCTTGATAGATCCCACAATATGAATGTTGATGGGCCTATCGTCTCGATGATTTGAAATGGTCCTAGCCACATCTTCTGAAATTAAGTGTGTTTGCCTTTATCTTCGTATGCTTTGTCCCATTTCAAAACAAGATCACCAATTTGTAAAATTTTTGGGCCAGAAGAATTTGTATCAAAAGAAGATTTAATAATTTGTTGAAGTTTTGCATGTTTAATTCGGGCTTTTTCCCTTTCTTCTTCTAATTTAAGGATTTGATCATATCTTAATTGAATGGAAGAAGAGGCATTTTCTTCAATAAATTGCACTAGGGCTGGAGATGGGAGTGCTAAGTTTGTTGGTATCAAAGCTTCTTCCCCATATACTAAATTGAATGGAGAAGCACCTATTGAGGCCTTCTGTGTTATGTGGTCAGCCCATAATGTAAATATCAAAGACTTGTGCCAATTCTTTTGATTCTAATCAACGGTTCTCTTAATGATCTTGATAACATTTTTGTTGGTTGATTCTGCTAAACCATTACCCTAAGGATAGTAGTTTTCAGAATATGGATGATTTCGATGTGGGAACCTCTAGTGAACATAATTTTGCAATTATGCATGGTTGTTCTTTCTTTAGAATCTTTTTCTTGCCATTAGAGCTTATTATCTTTCCCAGTTTCCTTTTGATACCCCTTAATTCAAATTCCTATGCTTTCAAAAAAAATTCAAGAAAAGTTCTTGAAAATTAAAAGTTATCGTACCTAGAGATTGTAGCCATTAGACTACTAGTACAAAATCAACACCACCCATTGGAATGGAAAACATTGGGCTATGCAATACATATTCACCCATGGATGGCTATGCGATACATATTCAATTCCTTGGCTATCTTACAATATATAAAATTATGGGTACTGCTCGAATCAATCAACACTATTACCTTTTTCTTCTTGATATGTCCTTCTATCTTGAGATTTTGAGGAGTGGTAATTCCAGCCAATGCATTACAAGTTATGGTTGGATTCATTTCTTCTTTCTCTAGGGTTTGTTCCTAGTGTATATCCTCTTGTTTTGACGTTTCTTGTTCCTTTTCTTCCTCCTCTTCACAATCTATGTAAAATAATTTCTTCTCAACACACTTATGACCTTTAGTGTATTTTCTATCATAACTAACAAAGCACCTTTTCTCTTTTTTTCTTACAATTGTTGTGGTGTCAACCTTTTAGGTTGTGGAAGGCTAGGGGAAACAACACTTCCATCTTTATAGTTGTGAGTGGTAGGCTTCCTTGTTCCCATAATTTTGCTTTCAATTTTTCTTGCCAACCTGAATGCCTTCTCCAATGAATCAGGTTCCTAAACGTGAACCTCATGTTGGATGTTATACTTTAAAGTACCTATGAACACATCAATCCTATGGTCCTGTGAAATATATTTTATCCTTATATTGAATTTTTGGAAGTCCTCAATGTGCCCCATCATTGAACCCTTTTGTTTGGGATTTATCAATTGGCTAAAAAAGGTGTTTTTATATCCTCATAATGTGCTATCATTTCTTCCATAAAAATTTCCCAAGTGACAATTTTTTTATGAGAGAAAAGCCATTGATACCATACAAACTTATTTGGTTCCAAATATAAAGTTGCAATGTATACCTTTTGTGTGTCTTTCACATTATGGAAATTGAAATATTGCTACATATGTAGTATCCAAGTTACGTGATCCTTATCATCAAACTTCCTCATATCGATATTTGGAACATCGTGGGTCTTCAATCCGACATTAGAGTCTATGAAATTATGATTAACATTTCTTTTGTTTTCATCATGACTTTCCTTTACTACCCTTTCGCCATTAGTAAGCATTTCTTGTAGCAACTTTGTCAAATTTATATTCAAATCTTACATGTTTCCTTTAATATTTGCTTCTATACCATCCATCTTAGATTCCATGCCATCCATCTTAGCTTCTACGCCATCCATCTTAGCTTCTGATACTTTTTGTGAGAGTGAAAATTGTTGCACTTGGTCTCGTAATTTTGATATATCATGTTGCATTTCTCCCTCTTCTTCATGAGTCATGGTAGAGCTTTCAGGTTTCTTACTAGGTGTTTCCATTTTATTTCTCCGAGGCAGCAATTAATGATAATTATGCCTCACTATGCCCTTTGAATCACTTCAAACTAATTTTCAAAACCAAACTTATGCAATTTTTTAAAAGAACTACACACCTTTTTTTCTTTGTAGGAGATTCATATTGAATATATTGTATCTCTAAAATTTCTGAACTCCAAGGTCTAAAATTGCGACCTATGGTAGCCCTCTCCATCTTCTTTCCAACGCCACTAGTTTGATTGAAATTGGATTCTCTAAGAAAGAGTTATGCCCACTCTCCCTAGATGAGCTGATTATATACCTTTTAAGTAAAGTGAACTTGTGCGAAGTTCCACGTGTCACTGTTTTGACCTTTAGACCTGCAAACTCTACACAGGAAACTAAATTTTGTCCTCTTTCTGTAACTTCTTACGAAATTTCAATCTGATGCCAAGAGAGAAAGCTATGACGATTTTCCCATGGTCACCTATTTGGGATGTAATTTGGGATCCTGCCAAAACCCTAACTTCATTGGATCATATCTCTAAAGCTATCACGAGAAAAGATCTGAAATTAGGATCTCAGTTTCATCAAAATTTCGACTCAAATGGGTTTTAATTTTAGCTTCTAAAACATTGTAGAAAAATAGTTATAGTGAAAATTCCATGATGGCCTATTTGGAGCAGTGAAACCCTAAAATCTAAAGCTCTCATACCAAATGTTATGCAACCAACTCATAAAATAGAAGAAAAGATAGATCAACGACTTCAAAATCAACCTCTTAGAGGGGGAAACTTCCTTTAAATTACACAAATGAACAATTCTTCGATGATATAAATGACAAAACCTCATTGCTATATAGTAGTCTAAGGGGTAAATATATAATCAAAGTCGACATAACAATAATAGCATAAGGGCACAACAATAACAATAGTGGGCTTCTATGGGGCACACTAATGACAATATGGGGACAATAGGGGTACAACAAGAACAGTAAGGGATACAATGACAATAGTAATCGGGAATCACTAGTATTATAGGGACCTAACAAGGGATGTATATCTTAGAGGAGGAAAAAAAATATAACATGGTTAAACCAAGGAAACTAGGAAGCCTATATTCAATGTTGAAACTCAATCACAAATAGAAAAAAAAATAAAAATAAAAAATTGTTGTACTTAACGAGCTTTAATAACAGAGATAATTCCTGAAAACCCAGCACGAAATAGAAATACATTAATTCATTAGAGAAGTTCACGATGAGATAATATTTCTTGATAAAACTAATCTTTTCCATGCACATAACTATAAACTAAAATCCTATATAGATTTCATCTCATAAAGAACCCATCAGGCAGATTTAGTATATTGCCATTTCTTTAAGAGAATTCAATCATATAAAACAAAAGACAAGATGTATTATAAAAACAAAGGGTTTTACCCCCTTTAGGAGATTACATCAATATACAAGAAATTTAATTATAGATAATAGTTTGGAGTTAGGCATGGACTGGTCTTTCAAAAAAAAAAAAAGAGAGAAACCAATATACAGTTACATCTGAAATTTGAATTGCCTGTTACGAGGAGCAGGGGCGAAATAGTCTAGTTCGTGAGTCAGTACAAAGAGTAAAACAAAATATAAAAGTGAAACTCATGATTCATGTGTGCTCGAGGTAACAACCATAGTAGAAAGAATGCCACAAAGACCAACCTGTCAAGTCCAATGATTGATTTAGAAAGCGAAGAAGTTTGTACGGGGAAGTAACAAAAAATAATTGAGCTCCCACTTATTTTCAACCAAATCATAGGAGAAGACGAGTAAGCCGAAAAATGAAAAGAGAAATAGGTATAAATCATAATTGAGCAGAGGATATGGAAGAGTGTGTGCCTGATAACATATTTCACTATTACTCCTCCTGTACCAAAATAATCAAATACCTGGTATGAGATGTTATAGGGGATTGTTTCCCTAAAGAAAAGAGGAGCAGATAACAGTGGTGCGAGGGCCAGTAAAATGAACTATAAGAACCATAAATTGTGCATCCATGGAATTTCCATGGAATTTCCAAGTTCCTGTTGAATTATGTTGTGTGAACACCAAGTTGAGGCGTAACCCTGTGATAAATTTAGCGTAGAAATTAGTATACCCATATGAAATAATGCATATAAGGAGAAATATTGAGCTGCATTTCTAGTACAGTAATTTATATTTGAGAAAAAAGAATAAAGGGGTGAGGGTTTGGACTAGGAGTTGGAAATGAGCCTGGTGGAAAGTGAACTCTCTAGACTCGAGAGGTGTCGAGTTAGGATACCAGAGTATGGGAAAAGGGAATATGGCCACCAACTTTATATATATATATATATATATATATATATATATATATATATATATATATATATATATATAGAGAGAGAGAGAGAGAGAGAGAGAGAGAGAGAGAGAGAGAGAGAGAGAGATAGAGAGAGAGAGAGAGAGAGAGAGAGAGAGAGATACCAAAACAATTAAAAAAAAACATTAGAATTACCATGTAATACCTAAATTTAAAATGAGCTTGAAAAACAAAATAAAGGTGGAAAAAACATAGTGAAGGGATAACTAGTTAAATAATAACCCTCACCATTACTTTGGAGGAAGTAAAATGATGACAGTAGTGCCACCAATCTAAGAAAGGAAAAAAGAAATAAGTCTAGTTACCAACATCTTGGGTTGCCAACATGGTAAATGGTAGATAAGGAACATATACACATACCCTGGAAAAATATTATAGATGCCATATCTTGCAGAATCATCCTAGCAATGTTTAGCAAAGAATCAACATTCCTCCAACAAAAGGAAGAGAATGTAAATTGTAGAATAGAAAATGAATAAAACTCGAGGAGGAATACCAAAAAAATATGGTTAGCGATTTGATAAAGGGTTTCCACCCTTCAATCGTCACAATGAATCCCCACCATCCACGAAATCTCAATTACATGTTGCCATGTGACCACCATGTGATGACAATGGGGAGAGGGATACGTCGGGAACGTAGAGCCTTATGGCTAGGTGATGATTCCAAAATGAAAGCTTAGCATGAAATTTTCAAGGGTACACTCCATTAATTGAACTGGGCAGAGTTATATTTGCCATGGTATGACAACATAGGTGTAATAGCTAGATATAAAGGTGAAAATTTTGTATATGTTATGACTTGGGGGTTAGGGGTAGCACGCGGTTAAAATGTTTACCAAGTATGAACCAATGTGTTATAGAGATATGGGTAAACCAACCTCAGGTAGGAGTTATAGTTGCACGCTAACCTCTTAAACATAATTTGTATAGCACGGTATTAAGGTTAAAGGGGAAATACTAAACTAAATATTAGAGAACTAGGTTTTCATATAGGAATAAAAAGTAAAACATGTATTCCTAAAAGTCTTAGCAATTTCTTGAGGTTCATAAACATAATGTACAAAATTAGTTGATGTGCAATGATATGTATAACCCAATATGAATCACTAGTATAAAAAAATAAAATAAATTTGTGTAATAGGAATATGACAATGACAATAATGGTTAGAAATGATGGTGACTTGTGAAAATGATAGATTATGTTTAACATTGTGGAAAGTAAAGAACTATTAGTTCATGTAGATTGGGGAGTGCGAGCTATGGGATGGTCCACTGATGGAACAACCAGGCCATAAAGAAATAAATATTGAATATTTGTGGGTAAATCATATCATGATTAGCTTTTAGCTAAATATGTTGTATTTAAATGATATTTATTTGTAATATTTTATGATAATGGTTAAGGGATTGACTCCCTTATAAGCCATTGAGGGAGGGGTGAACACCCCACAAGCATTTAATAATAAAAATAAACATTTACTAGTTTTCACCCTACAGGTTTCCAGGGTATATCGGTGTTCAATGATGTTATTTCTTATTGTGGTAGTTTGATAATGTTGATTCGTTGCATGGCATGTCGATTACATTATGAAGAATGTGATTAATTAACCCCGGTAAAAGAATCATAAAAATAATGCAAGTTACATCAACAATTGTTATATTATGTGATTGACTATTCCATTCTTAAATTTTACTATATGTGATGATGATGATGTCAATGGAATAGTGATTTTGCATTATTATATGTTGGTAATTCTGTAAAAAAATTCTAACTTTATGTACTAGTGATTTTGGATTATTACATGTTGGTAATTCCGTAAAAAAATTCTAACTTTATGTACTTTTCCACGAGGTTTACAGGGAGATGTTACAAAATTAGTATGATAAACTAATGAAGCATCAATCCAAATGTTTGCACCTATATCCATGGAAGATGGGTATTATGAAAAATTTATTACTTTGTGTGATGCAAATGTTTAGTTGTTACATATTTGTTTCTTACATTATTTCTTGCAAATTTAAAACTAAAAAATCAATTATGCTTCTTGTGAATAAAAAACTACATTATCAATGATGCTACTATGTTGCCTATGCTTCTATGATATGAAGTTTCCATTGCATTTCATATAGAGAATTTTGAATTAGTTATGTCAAATGATAAACCAGTTTGTATTTATTTTATTAATTAAACAAAATATTCATTAAAAATAAAAACATATTAATAAATAATTATTTTCCTTGTTTATAAATCATTACCTACAATTTGTAGATTCTTGAAAGGATATGGCATCAATAAAATCAAGATGATGGTGAAAGTGGGTGATTTTAGATCACAGTTACACATTTGGAGACCGCTAAACTTAGCCAAACACTGTTGGAGACCACTAAACTTAGCCAGGCATCTCGAAAATTGTTCAACAATATAAAACCATTGTAGAGTCTATATAGTTGCAATAAGAAATAAGAAATTCATTTTATAGATCAATCATATTTTTAAAAAATCAAGTGGAAAGATAAACATATCTCACTTAAACTTAAACCTTAGATATAGTAAAAGGTTAAATATTGTGATTGACTCAACATCAATACCACGTATCCAATAACCATAACTTAATTCATATAAGCATAATTCATATAACATTTTTTTAATTAATAAAATTAATTTAAAAATAAAAAATACATAATATTTTAAAAATAAATTTTAAATATAACACTGGAAAATATTATAAAACACTCTATAAAACATTATTAATAAAAAAATTAAAATTATAAAAACACTATTCCAAAAGACACAGGTTTCTCTCCATAAATATAGCATTTGTAAATAAGTATTGCAATGATCTGTACAGAATTCTTTGATTTTTTTATTAAATGGAGTAATGCGGAAAAACATTGTTTGTTCAGCCATTTTATAGGTATCCGATTGGTCTGACTTTCTGCTCTACTAATGGGAAACCACTATTTCATTTAACCATTGTGTTTTGTTAAAGTGCAATCTGCAGTCAAACGATTACGTTGTAATAAACTAGAGTTAAAATCCACAGACGTACGTAAATAAGGCAACCCCAAGGAAATTCGTTACACATAATGGGGGAAAACTCACAAAGAAGCCAATGGGACCAAACTGAAATTTTAACAATTCACATGGGCACAGGTTCCAATGCCCAACGTTATGAAAACTAGTCACACATAGTTTTGATTTTTATGTGCTTAAATTAGTAGAAAAACCATTACATAAATCAACATGGATCTGAAAGTTCAAGCTCAAACCTTGGAAGTGTAACTTCAAAGTACAAGTCACTTCAACACTTTGCCCTAGATCCAAAAATAAGTGCAACGAAACCATCTTAAAAAGTTAAAACCCTACCTAATGTAAGTTTGGAAGATAATATTGAAAAATTTCATCAGCATGGTGAAGATCGAGCAAGAACAATATAAGGTATTGGGATTACATGCATTACAAAATATAGTTTTTTCACTTTTTACTTTTTTTTTATATAATTTTTTCATGAGTTTTACTTTAAATCCTTATAATGGAACGACAGATTTCAGTTCACTGAAACTAAATACGAAAGCATGTTATGTTGTGCATATTTTTTTTATGTGTTTGGATAACCATGACTATTTAAAAATATATGATATATGGATGGTCTTGCAACAAATATAAATTTTAATGGAGTAATTTTAATGGAGTTTTAAAATTTTTTTAAAATTCATTTGTATCTATAGGTGTTTAGAATGTATAAATAAAAAAATATTATTGAATTCAGAGGTTTATTTTACAAACCAGTATAATGTGTCGTTCATTATCAAAGTTGAGATTTTATTTATGTGAGTCAAAATAAAAATTTTAAAAAATTGAATAGTTATACAAAACATTTAAATAATGTCCTCTTATAAAAAAAATTACACGTGGAGAAATTAGATCCCTCTAGCCTCATATTAAATCCGTATTTAAAATGAATCTATACTAGTTTGTAATATTTTATTTTAGATTTAAAATGAAAATTTTAGATATCATTCATTATTTCAAAATTCACTTTAGAATTATAGATTTGGGTGATAAAAGTATATCAATTCTACTGTATAGAAAAAAGCTAAAGATATTTAGGTTTTGGAAACATCTCGTAAAATGTATAGCACATTGAACCTCCTTTACGGGAGAAAACCCTTAAAACAATTCGTATTAAAAATGGCATTGCAATGCCATATAGGAAAAACATGTATTCCTATAATTGATCCATAATCAATAGCAATTAGGATGTCATGAGAGCTTCAAATTGGATTTCATATTTGAAACCATTATTAATCTTCAACTAGCGTGCACAGCATAGCAAGATGCCTTTTAGTTTCTCACTTTGCTTCAGCAACCGGACCACTTCAAAGAAATCATTCTCAGGCAAGAGACCTCCACCACAGCTCGCTGAAGTGAAACTAAGTAATAATTTTCCTCGACTATATAGAGCTACCTATGTATTATAGTATTTGATGAACTGTAAAATCATCGTGTTAGCAGAGTAGGCAGAGAATTAGAAGTTAACGTAGCCTATCGCATGACCATATCTTTTCCACATTACAAGGTAATGCATCTGAACATCCTGGTTTTCGCAGCGGTGATGTGCATTTCACATTCCTCACTTCTTTCATGTTTTAAATATTTTAATCTAAACATAAACGTATAGGCTTTGGTATTGTTTCCAGTAATTATTTAGTTATTCATAAAGAACCAAAAGACAGTAATCTTAACAAAAGATAAAATGCAGTTGCAAAAATTTCAAAGTGACATAAATTTAGGTAAAAGAACAATTATTTCATTATGCTTTATTGCACGTCTTGAAGGTGGAAAGAACCAATAACACAATTACAAATTGGTTATATATATATATATAAAGAATATAGTGGTTAAAGCTCATCTAATTGGTAGTCAAAATAAAATTGATTGGGCAAGGACTAATAAGGCATAAAAAAATTATTTTTAAAACTCACACCTTTTATTAGTAAGTTTTTCCACTTGATGAGAAGCCTAGTAATCGCATGGTGTGCTTAATTGCTTGATTTATGTTTCAATGACTTTTTCACGCTCTAATATGGTTTTCTTTTTCTTTTCTTTTTTCAATTTTTTTTTTTTAACTAGAACTAGGAATATTTATATTAATATAAAATCCATGTTTGGAGACACGGCCTTATATCAAAATTACAAAATCAGAATTTTTTTCTCGAGTCTGTTTTTAGATACAGACTTTTCTAGAATCAATAACCAAATTTCTCTATTTGTATCTAGTGAAAAACTAATTAACTTAGAAACATAGATTCTCCAAAACACCCATAATATATTAATACATTTAAATTTCATACAAAGTAAACATGAGAAGGGGGAAAGCATTAGTGCCCTAGTCAAACTCATTAGTAGGAGAAGCACTCAAATTTAGGAGACATTCCATGGCTGAAGAAGAGGAATGAACCTCCAGTTCACAATATTTTCTTATTGTCTATCATATTTTCTACTATTGAAGAATGTAGCCTTTAGGAATTATTGTACAAGTTAAGCAAGCACAAAAAAGGGGGGAATTTGCTAATTTCATAAAGTTGTGACTTTTTTTCTTAGAAATCAAAATAAGGCATGAGTATAGTCATTGGAAAGATAATTTGGAGTGTATTAAATTTTAAGGATCATAATTTAGGTTATTACATAGATTCTCTTCATGAATTAGGATGAAGAATGACCTATAACCTAACTAATCAAATTTTTTCCAAATTCAAAATTTCAAACAATTGATTGTTGCACATATATTGTTGCATAGTTAGAGGTATATGTATAACTAATATAATTCAAAAATGATGACTTGAGATATAGAGGATGCACAAGATTCTTATAGCAATGGAGATGAAATTAGAGGTCTATATATAATCCTAAGAAATGAAAACATATAGTCTAGTCATAACAACAAGGTGGAGATTCTATAATTGTTGGAGACAATAAGGAGCTTATGGAAGGAGGCGCATAGCCATAAAGAAAATACCAAAAAGATAATAGGAGCTCAAGCATCATAGAAGAAAATTAATACCTAGTTGGAACAAAATCTATACTATTTACACATGATTTTAAAGCATGACTCCACGTACATCAAGTAGTACTATGTTTAATTCCAGTTCAACAATATAAACAACAATTACAACAAATTTAATATTGAAATATTTTGTTACATTGATTTATGCATCCTTATTTACCCATCCCAGTGGATATGGGTTAAGATGATTATGAACCTCCAATCCAAGTTTGGCATATTAATATCAGCTAAATAACATATTTATATTGATCTTCATTACTTTGACCAAAATTTGCAAGAGTTTAGACATCTCCTTCTCTTCCCGATGATGAAGGCTACTTCAATTCACCTCCTTTTGTAGTGATGTTCCCACAATATTTTCATCCACATTAAATTTGTTTTCAATATAATTGCTTGTATATTATTGATGGTGTTGGGTGCCGTCAACATCGTAAGGGGATCTCCCTGATGTGAAGTCCCAATTAGACCTCACATCATTTGGTGTAGGAGTCCCATTCGGGCATATGGTCTAGCCACCATTGGAAAGGTTTCAAATATATTCCACGGTTATGATTACACACAAGAGAATGCAAAAACTCCTTGGGGCAGCAAGAATGTGAGTTTTGTGAGACAACCAATGTAAGATGTATGAGGGAGAGTTCCACGACTAGAAAGGAAAACGAGCCACCGGTTAGAAGAGTAATATTACTATCCAAAAGAGGGGCTGGGAAGGAAGAGAAAGCCTTGTTGATTATCTGTTGATTAGTCCACATAATAAACAACAATCATTAAATCCTAACAACACTCATTCAATAATAACCATAGATAAGAAACACATTATTTTATTAACTTAGTATGTGATTAAAGAAACATAGAGCATAAACATAACAAGAATACTCCTACTATATCTACGATGCATGTATGGAGAAGTGACGACTCATAGAGATTCTGATTAAAAATGAAATATTCCAAGTAAATTGTTACATAAATGAAACATTATGTCTAGTAGTGGAACATGAAGCCACAACTTGCTTCTCCCTAGAATGATCTATCTCCTATGTACTACTAGAGAAAAAAAGGAAAGGCATCCAGAATCCAAGCCCTTTGCTTGAGTTATGAGGAATTATTTATAACAAATAATAATGACCTTTGAGCTTCCTTGTGACTCTTGAACTCCTATCAATATTCATATTCTATTCATGACTTATTAGATTCCATATGTGGTTATTCACATTCCATATGTGTCCCTTGGACTTCATCCCATACCATTTATTACATAAGACAAATTACATATGAGACAGTGGCTATATAAGACAAAACTGATAATGGGACAAAGGTTCATCAAATTTATATGTCATTGGATTCCTCATGAAGCTCATGCTTAATGTAAGTGTTCCATGCCCTGAACTCTGCTGAGATGGATTTGACCCAAACTGGCAAGTCCCTTATGTAGCTCATCTTCACCTCCAGTGCCTTCGTTAATATGTTCTTGGAGTTTGGTTGTACATTATTCCATAACCATGAATGTTTCATATGAACTTTAACTGGTGAAATGGCATATTGTAGAATAATGTCTTTGGAAACCTCCAAGCCTTCCTCTTCTGTCACTCTTACTTGATTTACTCAATGTATTTCCTGATCTCTTGGAATATTATTTCTCTACCTTTGATTCCTTCAAGTGTTCCTATTGAAGGCATCCCATGCTTTTGTGTTAGAGACTCAAAAGCATTGTGCAATCAATTATACAAAGAAATAGTACTAATAAAATGTTCTCCAATACACATGCAGTTCTGATGGTGGAGTCTCAGTTGAACTCTATCTATCTCAAAGGAAATCTTGCCCTTCTTTTCCAAATGTTGTGGAGCATTTGGATACTTGGCAGTCCACTCCTGAAGATAGTCAACTTCTTTGTTTGTTGTTCTCACAAGTTTTACCACTTCTTGTGCTTTCTTTTGAATGCAAACAAGATGCACCACCACTTTTTGTAAAAGTATAATCTCATCATATAACCATGCCATAGTGTCGTCCATTGGTCCCATTTCCTCCTGCATGGATAACTTCCATTTTGCGGTGTTGAATCTCTGTGATGATAATAATTGATTCTCTACCACAATATCTTCTTCTTGTTGCTTCGGTGCAGCAAGTTCTCTCTTCAATCTAAAATTATCATTTAGAAAGTATTCAGATTTGTCATGTGTCATTGTAGAAAAATAAACATTTTCCACCGTAATTGCTTTTGTATTCCTTCTATTGTTAACAATAATCACATTCTCTATAGAAACTGAAACTGGATTGTGAGGATCATTTTGGAAGTATGTATTCCTTTGCTACATAATCCTCTTCTTAAGCTAAACAAATATTAGACGACACACAGCCATGACTCTGTCTGTGGGTCGAGGTGTGATTCCCATTTCTCCGAATGGAATATGACCACTTGTGAGGGGAGGTTCCTCTAGAGAACCTGGTTCATTATCCTTGAGTTGGATGGTATCCTCTTCTTCCAACTCTTCCTATGCAATCTCCTAAGTTAATTTTTCTTCTTCCAATCTCTGTGCTGCTTCTTCCTCCTAGGACTACCTCTATTGTTCTTCTTTTATTATTATCCTCTCCTCTTCTTCTTCTTCCTCCTGGGACTACCACTATTGTTCTTCCTCTATTCTTATCCTCTACTCCTCTTCTTCTCCTTCTCTCCTCTCTTCTTCTTCTTGAATAACTCCTATATTCAAAGGATCGGGTTTCCATTTCATGTTGCTCTTGCCTATCGAATCATACCTGATACTCTTCTTATGAGCTATTTTCCTTGCTTGAGGGGTTATCTGTTTGGTCTCCTACACCTGCAAGTATTGAGCTGGTGGATCTTGTGGTGAACTAGTCTCCATCCCTAGGGGTGCCTTCATGTTTTCGTTGTACCAGTTATTTACTTCTCATCTTCTACTCTAGATATCTATGAATAACCCTAATTAAAACTGATCTTTTCACAATGTTGTCTACACACTCTCTTGGGATCATATCCACAAAAGTCTTTAGTTGCAAAGTGCAGGTGATCCAGCTCTTGTATCTATGTTTCTATCATCTTGTGGATCTTTAATTCATATAATATGATCCTCAAAGGGAAGGTGGTCCAAGGGGCTTTTTTCCTCCTATGAACAACTCTTGACAATCCCTTGTCCAATTGATTTTCTACTTCCTGCATGACCACATTATTGGTCACATATCATGACATGAGATGAGCGGATATATGGAGACTAAAACATCTTATGTATGTACCCTCGAAAGCTGGAAACCAATATGTGATATCTCTGAGTGACCCCTTCACCTGATCAGTCATGCAAGGAGGATCAATCTAGAATATCATAAGTGAAATAATTGCAAAGAATTACTCAGCCAATTTTTCATATGTGCCTCTACAACTTGATTTTGATAACACTCTGCAATGAAATTAAACTAAGAAATTTTCCTTGTGGGTCCAGTTCCAATATAATGTTATGAAAGAACATTGTGTGCAAATTCCATCCAAAAGGAATGTAGACATATAGAACTGTGGTGCCTAGATTTCCCTCAAAGATGCTTTTGAATTCCCCACATGATGCTGCAACTCGAATGACAATATATCTTCCCAATTGAAATATTTATCATGGGTTACCATAATATTGATCATATATATCCAATTTTCCTCAAATACCTCAATGTTTTTGTTCCCATGAAACCAAAAACACATGTCTACCAAATATTGATATACATCTCTAAGAATCTTAGTTGAATAGACTGTAGATGGGCAATGTCGAAACTTAGCAAGCTTTCAATGCCATCATTTTATGATGTCACTTATGTCGAGGTCAGCCCATCTGTTATAAAAGTTAGTTCTTTCATATTCTATGGGCTTGATCATTTTGTAGTATGTTTGAACATATTCTCCATAATAGGTGGTGAGATGACCACCACTCTCACTAGGAAGCACCAAATCAGAGTCATCCATTTGGGTGATAATCCACTCAATCACCTCTGCACATGTGATCACCAGGAATCTGCTTGTGCTCCTATGTATCCTAGACCTCTTGATTTTGATATATGCTTGCACATCTTCCATGTTCTCAACAAATCTCTTCTGCATGAATGTGTCTTTTATACTACCCCATGTGACCTTTGTAGACTTATCAATGAAGAACTATGTATATTCATATATTGGAATGATCAACATTGTTACTTCAACAACTTCCATAGTGCTTTCCTTTGAAGTTTCTTTGGAGGCGACTTTGCGTGTAGAGGGAGGCATGGCTCCAACAAATGATGAAAGGGTAACAATACTTGTAGCATGAACACCTATTTGTAGTAGCACAGTCATAATGACAAGATTAGCTTAATGTAATCTACCTATATATAAATATCTCATAAATCACGTACAAAGAGCCACCACATGTATCTGGACATGAAAATTTATCAACGAAAATAAAAAATCACTTACGTGTGTGAGAAAAAAGGCATGCAACAAGGACGACTCACTTTCAAAGCACAAACAAAAATCAAGGATTATTCAGCACTTTACAGTGCACTCATGCACTAAAGAAAGAGAAAAAATCCATCAAAGGTGGACTAGTGCACTCTAAAGGGATGAAGGAGTGGGTTATCGGGCCTTCAGCCCTAGAGAGTGCGCTCATATGCTCAAGGAGATAGATAAGGCACACAGGCACACTCCAAAGGGATGAAGTAACATTTCTTCAGGACTTCAGGGTTTGCTCATGTGTTGAAAGGAAAGGATGGCACACTAGCACATGCTGAAGGGACAAAGGAACATCATTCGAGTCTTCAAGTTGCTCTCATGAACTCAAGGGAGGGAACAATCTTTCATGACAAAGGAGTGCACTCGAAAGGGAAACTTGGCCATTCTAGGTGCAATTTTCAAGGTTGATCGAGCTTTGAGTTCTAGAAGTACGCTCTTCCTAAGGAAAGCTCAAGAACAAGTTTGACAACAATATTTCATTATAGGAATGAGAAGAAGAAGGATATGCAAGATTATATGAACCCTATTGCAATCATGGTAGAATGTGACAGGTTGAGGAATGTGAAGAGTTTCAGAATGCGACCGGAAATTAAAACTTGTAGAATGAAGATTGAACATAAATTCCAGTAAATAAATTGAAGAAAGAAAAGAAATGCCATCAAGAGAAGCAAGATCAATAGTGAAATCATGAAAGGAAATGAATAGATTTGACATGCAAAACTTACTTCTAATGTAGGTTAATGAATAATATCTTGATCCACAATAATGCACCAAATGTAGATGAGAATGATTATGCAAATCGATGATTAAAATGGGTTTATTTAAAAGAATTTACATGAAAAATTGTTTCATGCATGATCGCCACTTGTTGGCAAGTGAAATAACATGTTAAGGGAAGTTAAGTGGGCTCCTATTTTCTAGGAGTGCTCTCACATGCAACCAAGTAGCTCATGCATGCACCCAGGAAGAGTGCATGTCTTCAGCACAAAGGAGTGTGCTCAAGGATGGCACACTTGCTCAGAATGAAGGAGAGTGCTCAAGGAGGGCACACTTGCTAAGCATGAAGGAGTGTGCTCAAGGAGGTCACACTTATTTAGCGCGAAGGAGTGTGCTCATCCAAATCACATGTCTCCATCAACCTGGAGTGTGATTTTGCCTTTAAGGGTGATTTTCCTACTCTTCTTTGCTTTTCTTGTTCTTTTGAGTGTTTTTCGAGTGTGTGCATAGTGAAAAGGCTAGAGTCTAATTCAAGATAAGTTATGAGTTCACTTAACCATGGTCTAGATTACTCATGTGCTTCTAATGGTTAAGAAAAAACAGATGGGAAACATTGACTTAGGAGGATGTGACACTAGGAGAAAACACACAAATAACAAATCAAACAACAAGAAGACACTAAAGGGCTTGAAATGAAAGTTGATGTAAGCTCCAAAACTGACCTAGGAAAAAAATTGGAGGGTCGTTGCCACATCAACAACACATATGTTTCTAGAAGATTATTTTTCTTTACATATTTTATGCAATTCTTCAGGTTCATCTCTAAATGTAGTTTCCAACACTTTTCCTCAATGTGACCATTAATGGTGCAATCCATACAACGACTTTTAGGATCCTTGAATTGATGTGTATTGGCTATTATCCTCTTATCTTTTCCCACTTTTCACTTGTTCTTCTTATCCTTGGAAGATTCCTAGTGCTTCTTTAGCATTGAACTGCTTTACTTCCCTTTATTTTGGACTATAGTTTCTAAATATTAATCATGAACACACCTTGTCCATTATTTTTAATTTGAAAAGTCTCACTTATTTTCACAGATGGAAATCTAAACCAAGTAGACACTTAAGGATAATATCTAGTTTCTTAGGAGATATTCCTAGCATCGTGGCCATATTTCTGAACTTAATGGTATACTCCTATGCATTATGCCCCTGGATTTCCGTGAAGTAGTTCTACTAGATCCATTAGTCCTCTACATACCCAATATGGTAACATCCAAACTTAATGAGGCTTTTAAAGTGCTCCCACCTAGTTACTAGAAGATCACCCATCTAGTCTAAGTTTTTCCATATGGATTTCCCACTAGTACAAAGCATGCTCCTCTGACTATAGTTTATCAAATTAAATATTTTTTCCTTTATCTGTATGCTGAACATTGAAATAAACCTCTAATTTTTACAATCAATGATTCATTTTTAATGCATTTATCTCACTTCAGTATGACTTTAGTATGACTTTATGTTCACCTTTTATTCCATCTTGATTAAGAAATACAAACGTGTAATAGAATTCAAACTTGACTACTCTTTTTTGGGATTTTTCCTTTACTCCTTATTTGGGTCTTTATAATCTCCTAATTTCCCTCCAATCTAATTTTTGAAATAGAGTCTCCATATTCTTTCAATGGTATGAACTTTCTTAGTAGGTCCACCATGAGGAGGTGCATATTGTGATTGATGTCTATGGCTCACACTTCCAACCTCATGAATTTTTCTTTTTCTATATCATGAGGGTTATTGTGTATAGGTTCATATGTTGTAGCTAGGGTTCTACAACATTCATTTTAAGATGATTCCTAAATCCCATACAACTTCCCACAAGTACCCCTAACAAACTTTCTTTGGTACCAATATGATTTGTAAATTGTAGTGGGAATTTAGTTGGAACAACTCGTCACAAAAGATCTAATAAAATACTAAAATTTTTGCTATGAACCTTAATTCCATTTATCTCTCAAATTTTTTGTTTCATGTTTTTATTCTTAAATGAATAAATTAATTTAAATTCAACAAATATAGAACACAAATAAATAAACACACCATTGATAATAGACACAATTTTCCATGTTATTTAACCCCTACAACAAAAATCCTATCTAGATGGTGAAAGTACTCTACTTTATTTTCTCCGGTATGGAAATATGTAAGTACAAAGGAAGAGGTACTCTCTACAAAGTAAATTGTGGCCTGTAAAATTGTTACAAAACCTTAAACCCTTTTTTATGCTCTCTAGCTTTCCATTCCCTATTGTTCTACTTAATTATGGAACAAAATACAATAACATAGAATGGAACCTCTACTCCTCCTAGCATCCTAATATTTAATGTTATGCCCCACCACAACATTTACTAACTTTTAAAATCTCCCAGGGAAAATGTGAGGCTAATCGCTACTATAACATGACCCAACCTACAAGTTCTAGTTATGGAACTAGGGCCTACAATCTGACCAAAAACTGACATCCCTCAAAGACCACATACCACTTAGGAGGCTGCAAACAAACCCATGTGGTAAATCCCTAACATGGAACCATTTTTTATTGACCTAACACCCCAACCACACCCACAACACAACATGCATGTGTTTATTAGGCTATAACGAAATTCATAAGCCTTCTTCCATAGGGTTATGACCTAAATTCTCCAGTTCAGTTCCAGTGGTTTCGTGATGTAAGCCACTTTTCTAGACTAGCCTCCATACCACTACTCATAATTGCATGTAACTTTCTAGAAACATAATTAACATGACAACAATGAAGAAACCAATAAATTGACCTTAACATCCTAATACATGTTAGACATTTCATCAAACATATGGTAAACATGTATGCTATAGGTCTTGAATGCATCTCTGATCATAAATCTTCAAACTTCATCTGAGAATAACCAAGAAGGTCTAATGCCCTCTCAAGTAGCTGCAATAACACTTGTTAGCCCATGCATTCATCAACCATTCAAATACTTATCAAATCGTGAACAAGGGTCATAACCAGAGCACATCATATAACCATGCTTATAACCAGCATATAACCATAATATTAAACATGAAAAATGAACCATCACATCAACATAATAGCAAGTACAAGTGTTCATAGATCACAATAGGAAAATAACTATTATTAGCATATGAAAAATCCAACCAAGTTAGTGACTTCCACATACCACCCAACTATAGATTGGGATGAACCAAATCTTTCATTCAGCCAATCACCCCATGATATATTCCAAACATGAATGTGGAATCTCATGGGATAACCAAGGCATAATCAACTAGGGATTCCATAGGATAAACCAACTCCACCCTCAAGTTATCATGATCCCACCTAAGCCTGTATTGAGATCATAAATCCCAACTGAGCTTGGATGCCTCAGAATTTATTCACCATACCTTGATTAATTTTCCTATCTCCACCCACCTTTCAATGGATTCCCAGAGAAAATCATCTCCACCCCCAACCCTTGAGGATTTTCCAAAGACCACATCACCCGGTTGGAAAACCTTAGAGCAATCCAAAGCCCAACCAAGAATGAATCCTATCACACCATGGCTATCGAGTATATGGAAATCCAAGGATGAAACCATTATCAAACCAAGCAAACCCATGCCAATGACAAAAAATGAACCAAATAAACAGATGCATGTACCATGCATTCACATCCCAACAAGGAAATTACACATGCAACATTTTACCTACAAAATCATCCTGTTGAAGTTGTTGATCCAACCTTATCCTTTCTTTCCTTTTCTTTCCTTCTATGAATCCAAGTCAATGCCAAAATTCTCCAAGAATACTCTAAGTGTGCAAGAGTGTATGAGAGAGAATGAAAGGAGAGAGCCAAAATGAACTGAGAAAACCTATGAATTGATCCTTTGATGCTTTTTAATTGTCGATGTCTCCTTTTTCTCCATTTTCCTTCATATTTCAACCAATTTCCTTAGCATGCAAATTTGTGTCCCTTCCCATTCCTTTTCTCCTATTTTCCTTTATTTTCATAATTAAATTCCAATTATTGCATTTTTTCCTTTGTCAATGCCTTCACCAATTTCCATAGCCATAAATAAACCAAAAGTGATGTCCACTATAGTGTTTAACCAAAATTTACTTGGAATATGTGTCTCATGACCTTGGTCTTATTTTTCCTTTATTATCATTTATTACATAAAACTTCAACTTGGGGTTGTTACAGACCCCTCCCCTTTGGGGGGACATTATCCTTAGTTTTATATGACACCGATGACCAACAAACTACTAGAAACAAAACATACTTCCTATGGAGCTTTATAACATAGCTTGATATAGTATTTACAACGACATCCCGCTGAAAAAAAAAAACAAACAGACCACTTATTGGATCTTTATAACACAATTCATTATGGTATTTACAACCATACATATATATACACATACCAAAATGTATTTTCTTGGGCCGACAAATAGTGAAGGATACACATCTTGCATCTGGTCATCCATCTCCCATGTAGCTTCATCAGGCCCAAAGTGCTTCCACAACACTTTAACTTTCTCTATTTCTCAGTTCTAGAGCATGAGTTGTTTCCATTGCAATATGCATTGTAATTCTAGATGGAATTCTCCCTCTAGCTCCACCTGCAATACAAACCAATCAATCAAATGAGAAACATCCTATACATATCTCTTAAGCAATTAAATATGGAGAACATCATGGAATTTCACTATTGGAGATAGTGCAAGTCTATAAGCCGCTGGTCCAATCCTCTCAAGGATCTCAAAAGGCCTGGAATACTGAGGTTCCAACTTGGCACAGGATCCAATCCTCAAGTAGTTTCTCTTGGGCTTGACACTCAAGTAAACATGTTCCCCAACCTAAAAGTCCATGAATTCTCTATGTTAATCTCCATAACTCTTCTACATGTCTTGTGCTACCTTCAAATTCCTCTTAATAACTTTCATTTCATGTTTCATCTCTGCTGACATACCTTGTCCAGTCAACACCATGTTCACTAGATCACTCCATCGGATATGAGTATTACAACTTCACCCATAAATAGCCTCAAATGGACTCATCCTCAAGGATTCCTAATACCCATTTTTATATGTAAAGTCTACCAGTGGAAGATACTCCTCCCACTTCCTCCATTGATGCATGACATACAACCTCAACATGTCCTCAAGAATCTTGTTGACCATCTATGTTTATCCCTCTATCTGTAAATGATAGGCTATATTGAAAGCTAACTTTGTCCCCGGGCCTACAAACAACTCCTTTCAAAACTTGGAAGTGAATTTGGCATCCCTATCTGATATGATCTTCTTGGCAACACCATGCACCCTTATTATCTCCTTGATGAAGACTTGAGCTACCTCACTAGCAGAATTAGTAGAATTTACTGCAATGAAGTGATCTACCTTACTCAATCTGTCAACCACAACCATGATGGAATCATGTTGTCTCAATGCCCTCAGAAAACCTATAACGAAGTCCATGGAAATTACCTCCCATTTCCACTCTTGAATCAGAATAGGCTACAATAAACCGGCTAGATTCTTACACTATGCTTTTACCTACTCACAATTCAAGCATCTTGTAGCAAACTCAACCACCTCTTACTTCAAGTTAGACTAATTATAGAACTTATTAATTGAAATGTCTTATGACATATTAAGTGACTTGAATATAGATTGACATGAAACTCCCTCAAGATAATCTTCTTGAGATCACAACTATCTAGTGCATAAATAATGTTCCTAAATTTGACCAAGCCGTCTATTTTGATGTGATACTCCTCATCCCTATCACTTTCACCCTATTGTTGCAACCTTTGCTTCAGCTGCTAGTACCTGTCATCATGTTCCCCTTCCTACAAGATCCACTCCTATAAATTTGTCCTATAACATCTCCTAATTGAAATATGATTTACCTTCACTCTCCTACTAAGAGCATCTGCAACTTGATTATCCTTACCTTTGATGTACCTGATATCGAAGTAAAACTCATTGAGGGTAGACAACCATCTAGCTTACTTGGCATTTAGATTAGGTTGGTCAAATATGTACGTCAGTCCATTGTGATCACTCAGGATTAGAATGAACCTCCTTCCAAGAAGATAATGCCTCCATATCTTCAAGGCATGAATGATAGTTGCCAATTCAAGATGGTGAATCACATAGTTTTTCTCATGCTCATTCAACTTCCTTGAATTGTAACATACCATCTGTCCTTATTGCATCAGGACTCCACCAAGTCCCCTCTTGAAAGAATCTGTACATACCACGAACTCCTTATCAGGATCTACAATCTTCAAGACTGGAGCATTTGTAACCAAATTCTTCAATTACTCAAATCTAGCTCCACACTCATCTATCCATTCAAAATTCTTTCCTTTCCTCTAAAAAGATGTAATATGGTAGGAAATCTATGAGAATTTCTCGATGAACATCCTATAATAGCCTGCTAGTCCCATAATGATATGACCTCATCCACATTCCTAGGAGTTGGCCATTCCATGATATTTTTAATCTTTTACGGCTCCACTGTTATACCTTTCTTGGAAGCAAACACCCCAAGTAATGAAATTCAGTCTAAAAGAAACTGCACTTGCTAAGCTTGGTATACAATTGATGCTCTCTCAACAATCTTAATATTGTTGCCATGTGCTCTGAATCCTCTTCCTCATTCTTGGAGTATATCATTATATCATGAGTGAATACTATCACAAACTTGTCGAGATAAAGAGAAACACACTATTCATCAAACACATGAAGGTAGATGGAGAATTAGTAAGGCCAAATGAACCATCACAAACTAATAATGCCCATAGCTAGTATGGAATTTATTCTTGTAAATACATTCTTCTTTGATGCACACCTAATGATAAATTGACCTCAGTTCAATCTTTGAAAACATTTTTTCTCTCTTCAACTAATCAAGAATATCATCAATCCAAGGAAAAGGATACCCGTTCTTAATAGTCACCTTGTTCAACTGCTTGTAATTAATGCACAAACTAAGAGTACTATCCTTCTTATTTAGAAACAATATTGGTGGACCCAAAGGTGACACACTTGGCCTTATGTATCCTTTATCAAGCATCTCGTTAAGCTACAATTTCAATTCTACCAATTCGGGAGTGCTTTTCATGTAAGGTACCTTTGATTTTGGTAATGCTTCTAGTACCACCTCAATAGAGAAATACACCTCCCCATGAGGTGGTAACTCTAAAATATTTGGAAGAAACACATCCTAAAACTGATGCTAAACATGCTACCTCTTCAAGACTTCATCATCCTCAACATCCTTCCCTTTGTCTCTAGAAACACGAACTACAAATAATACACACCCCTTCTTGCAATTGCATTTAGCATGCATGGTTGTAACCATTCTCATCGATGTAGGATTCTTCTTTCCTTGCAATATTCTCTTCTCTCCATTATAATCCAAGAACTCAGTAGCCTTCTCATAACAATGTACCTTGGTCTTGTCTGTAAACAACCACTCCATACCCAAAATCATATTGTATGATCTGAATGGAATAAAATTTAGATATGCTGATGTAGACATACCATTTAGCTCAAATGCACAAGCTCTAATCCAATGATGACCTCTTTTCTTTGTCTTTATAGCCAATTGCACCAACCAAGACTCTATATGCACTTCTTTATTCAAGCCACACTATAATTAGATTCAGGATCAATAAAAATGGAAACAACTCGATCACATAGCTTACCTTCCATCTCAATAATGGATGCATCCTGAGCTTGCCTATTATCAAGTGCTACATAGATCCAAGGAATGATCTAACCAACATACCAAATTGTTTGTGCCTCATGAGCACTATAAATATGATGTCTGCCACCCTATTACAATGGACAATCCTTCTTATGATGATCATTGTTGCAAGTCCAACACTACAATAGTTCTTTGTCACTACCTTTTTTCTACTTCTCTCTAGGATGAGGTCCATGTCCCTTCTCAGCGACACTGAACTTCTTGTAAGGATATAATTTTCTTTCTCACCTACATCTTCAGGTCTCCCTCACTTATGAGGCCATTTTCCTTTAGACTTATCATTCCATTTCCAATCCATATTAGGTTCATACTTGGATTGCTCATAACAAAGTTTCAATTTCCCAATGGCTTCCTCCAACGACCAAGACTCATCATACTCTATCTAATCCTTGAATGTTAATGGAAGTCCTCTGATGAACCTTTGGACCTTTGTCTTCTCATCCTTGAGGTAAGGCAGATAACAAAAAAACTCCATAAACTTAGTCATATATTCTTCGTCTATCATATAACCCATGTCTTGAACTCATAGAACTCCTTAGCCTTTCCATCATAGTATCTCTCACATAAGTACTTCTTCCTGAAGATTCTTTTAAAATCATGCCAACTCAACGCTTCTACTTTGATTCCTGTGACACGCTTCACATCTTCCCACCAAATATATTCTTTTCCATTGAGACTAAAAATATCTATCTTCACTTTCATATTCTCTAAATAACCATGCAGCTTGAATAACTTCTTCATCTCAAGAATACATGCTTATTCATCTTCGAGTTTCTTCATCTCTCCATCAAATATAAGAGGCTTGGCTTTCTTGAACTCATATGGAAAGTATCCCCTCTCACTCCTCCTATAAGGATGATGGTAGTGATGACAATGATGTCTCTCTGAACCAGAACTAGAATAGAACCCATAAGCACTACCTCTCCCATTAGGTGTATCCAACCCAACTATCTGCCACCTTTAACTATGTCATCCCTATCCAACATGTATCCTAATCAAGACCTGCTACCATATTCCCCATTAGTCCTTTCCTCATGTCCATCATTAATTCATGGTTGTCCATGTCTCTAAAAATTTGATAACCTATGAAGGATCACTGCATTAACCTTGGCTTTATTTTCCTGAGCTTTAGCAAGTCTTTCGTGTGACTCTATTAACCTGTTATTCTCTACCTTGCAACTTCTAATATCTACCTTCAAACTTCTCAGTGTATCTACTATATCAGGAGAGTACTCATCTCCTTATTGCTCAATTGATCTATATGAAGAGTCACGAGAACTATAATCTACCATTTTTCTCATCATATCTAATCTTATTCTTCCCATAAACATACCATGTTAGATAAACCAAATATAGATATAATCAAACATACCTTAATGAATTTTAGGGAAGGTTATATGGTCTACACAAATCAGTCCATATTAGCACGATATATATATATATATATATACACACATCAACCTATCAATTTATTAGAATCATGCATGATAACTCAAATGGTAACACTTACTATATACATGAAAACCATAGCCACTACAATGTATGCATACGATGAACATGCATGCATAACAATCATATGTATCACATCCAATCCAAGTGTGATCCGGATTTAGACAGGAATGCAATAGATTACAGAGATAACCATAAACACAGAGATGCGATAACCATAAATACAGAGGTGCAGCGGAAATAATACTTCATTTCATTAATGGAAAATACTGAAATATGCTTACAAACAGAAATGGAAAGAAACCAGCTAGGGTGATGGTAGCTTATCTCTGAGAAGAGATGTGGTGGCTACATGCCTCTGAACTGTTTGAACTCTGTTACAATGAGGCTCGAAGGCCTATTTATTGTTGAGAAACAATGGAAAACCCTTCACATCACGAAACCTAACCCTAGAAGATGAAACGCCAAATTCTGGGCCCCGTTTGGGTAAATTGGTACATCAATTTCCCGGGGTCGTAACTTTGGCATACGATCTCCGTTTGACACGTACGATAGCTCGTTAGAAAGATCTATCCGAGTACTACCACTTTGGGAGGCAACATCAATCCATGGACCCATGTTGCCCCAAAATCCCAAAAAAACGTCGTTTAGGGCCTCAAAACGGCTCCGGAAGTTCAGGACCCGAAAAACTGCTAAAAATAGTAAACTGTGCTACAATTTAGGAAACTGAAAAGACTGAAAGAGACAGTTGTGGGGGTCCAAATGGGCTGGTGGGTGGCCACCAACATCCACCTGTATCGTTCCTCCCCCCTTAGGAAGCAATGGTCCCCATTGCGTTGAGTTCCTCCATCTGCTGAACTTGTCCTGCAATCTCTGATGTGTCCAGTGATGGTGGGAAGCATGGTTGACGATGGTCCACATTGAACATTTGGTGCCAGCGAAGGAATGGAGGAATAATGTGCTCCAAAGCATTGTTCCCCACAGCCTTGGTATTGCTGCAAGGACCATGTTGGAGTGGTCTGAGCTTCTGATGGGTTCTGGTAAGGCGTTCTCTCTGCAGATGTAACCAAACTTTGTCGCCCACCTGAAACTTGTGTGGTACCCCTGTGGGTGAGGAGAAGTTGTTTCTGTGTTTTGTCATGACCGTATCCCTTTGCGGCTGCTGCTGCGTGGAGGAACCCTTTGCAGGGGTCATGGATGTAGCAACGATCTTCCCCTTATTTTGGGAGTGAACCAGACAGATGAATTTCCTGGTCTGTGATATGAGCTTGCTGCCTTTCTTGGTAGTGATCAAGGATGTGGCGGTAGGTGGGGCTACCTCCGGTATCCTGTATAATGAATTATTCAAAGAAATAATGACAACACGAGGCCTTGACTCATACACAGCATGTCTCCTCCACAAGTATGGTTGAAACATCCAGAGGTGTAACATCACACAATACCTCGTCTGTGAAGGGTTTGATGCTGTAGGGAAGGCGGCACTACTGGCGAACTTTTACATCTCGTCCTTCATGAAGCCACCCGATACTGTACAGTTGTGGGTGTGGTGTAGTCGGTAGGCCCAACCGCTTCACGACCTCTGCTGAAACGAGGTTCTTTTGGCTGCCACTGTCGACAATGAATTGTAGCGGCGAACCCTTCACCCATATCTGTGAGTGGAAAAGACACTCCCCTTCCTCTGGATTTTCGGGCTCATCTTTCTGGATCTTGGCGGTGGCAACAGTGGCGCTGGGATCCGCATCAATGATCTGCTTCCCTTTTCCATTCCCCTTGTCGGGTTCTGGCTCAGGATCGGAACATGCATCTGATTCGGAAGCCTTCAACTTAGCCGCCAGCGACTGCTTGGTCCGACACTCACTTGTGTTATGAGTGGGACTTTTGTGGAACTCACACCACTTTCATGTGTCCTTCTTCAGCTTCGTGGTGTTGTTCTTTTCTTGTGGCTTCGACGGGTTATCTTGGGTCACCCCGCCTTGGCTTTTTCCTTTGGGCTTCGGATTTGCAGATCCAAAGTCTCGCTTCTTCTGTTTGAACTTTTGCTCGATTTTGACAGCGTATCGGTATGTTGTGCCGAGTGAGGGGATGTTCAAGAACCCCATCTCTTCCTGGATGTATCTGTGTAGGCAGCCCCGGTATTTGAGTACCAGATGTAGCTCAGAATCTTTGATACCCAACTGTGTGCGAAGGGTATGAAAAATGTTTGTGAACTCTGGCACATCTTGGTCTCGTCCCTGCCGCAGTGTGGTCCATTTGATGTATTTGTCCTCATAGCTTCCGACAGGGTAGTACTGCTCTTTGATGGCATCCCGGAAGTCATTCCAAGTGGGTGTGGCTGAAAATAGTGAGCCTGTACTTTCATCCTTCTGCTCGCAGTAGGTTTCCAACCAGTCCTTGACGTGGGGGGATGCCTTGAGAAGAGAAAAAACAATCTTTTCCCGACTTGAAAATTCGTGAAAAGAAAAATACCCATCTAGCAGATTTAACCATTTATCCATGAAATCTGCATCTATTCTACCCTCGAAGATGGGGATTTCAAAATTAACTTGTACCTTGAAGGGTGTGGCATTTCCAGAGCCGCTGTTGGAAGCCGATGCGTCGCCTCTGGGTAGCCGCTGAAGGATCTGCGCAAAGCTATCCATCATCGCGTTCCTTTGCCGCTCGAGTGCTTCTTCGAGCAAGATTTTGATAGGATCTCCTGCCCCCTCGTCTTTCTTCTCATCCGCCATGGGAGGCCGTCGGGATTTTCGAGGCTGGTCTTGCAAAGGTTCGACCAGTTCAAGCCCTAACTCCTTATATCCTGACCTCGTTGGGGACATGCAAAGAAAAAACAGAGAAAAAGCAGACCGCTCTGATACCACTGATCCGGATTTAGACAGGAACGCAATAGATTACAGAGATAACCATAAACACAGAGATGCGATAACCATAAATACAGAGGCGCAGTAGAAATAATACTTCATTTCATTAATGGAAAATACTGAAATATGCTTACAAATAGAAATGGAAAGAAACCAGCTAGGGCGATGGTAGCTGATCTCTGAGAAGAGATGTGGCGGCTACATGCCTCTGAACTGTTTGAACTCTGTTACAATGAGGCTCGAAGGCCTATTTATTGTTGAGAAACAATGGAAAACCCTTCACATCATGAAACCTAACCCTAGAAGATGAAACGCCAAATTGTGGGCTTCGTTTGGGTAAATTAGTACATCAATTTCCTGGGGTCGTAACTTTGGCATACGATCTCCATTTGACGCGTACGATAGCTCGTTAGAAAGATCTATCCGAGTACTACCACTTTGGGAGGCGACATCGATCCATGGACCAATGTTGCCCCAAAATCCCAAAAAAACGTTGTTTAGGGCCTCAAAACGGCTCCGGAAGTTTAGGACCCGAAAAACTGCTAAAAATAGTAAACTATGCTACAATTTAGGAAACTGAAAAGACTGAAAGAGACAGTTGTGGGGGTCCAAATGGGCTGGTGGGTGGCCACCAACATCCACCTGGATCAAAGTGTTTGATCCTCAAAGCTCTAAAACCAACCCGTAATACCCCGCCATGACATTTATTTGCTTTTACAAGCTCCCAGGGTAAATGTGAGCCTAAGTGTTACTATTACATGACCTGGCCTCCAAGTTCCAGTTATGGAAGTTGGGCCTATAATCCCACCACAAACTGACATTCCTCAGAGACCACATACCACTCAGGAGGTTGAAAACCACCCTAGATGATCAATCCTTGAGTTGAAACCCTTTTTCACTAACCTAACACCCTAACCCACCCACAACACAACATGCATGTAGTTATGATGCTATAATTGCACTCAAAATCCTTCTTCCATGCGCTTATGACCTAAATTCCACAGTTCATTTCCAACGGTTCTGATATCAGGGCCACTTTTCTAAGCTAGCCTCCCTACACTACCCAAAACTTCCTGTAACTTTCCAGAATCATAATTAACATGACAACAATGGCAAGCATTCAAACTTGAAGCAAGAACATTACTTAGACTACCTGGTGCACATTATACATTTTGTCAAACATATGGTAAACATGTAAGCTATAGGTGATGAATGCATATTTGATCATAAATATCTGAAATTCATCTAAGAATCACCAAGAAGGTCTAATTATCTCTCAAGTAGTTATAACAACACTTGTTATCCCATGAATTCATCAACCATTCAAATACTTGTCAAATCATGAACACAAGCCATAGCTAGAGAACATCATAGAACCATTCTTATAACTAACATATAACTAGAATATTAACCATGACAAACAAGCCATCACATGAACATAATAACAAGTACAAGTGCTCATAGATCATAATAGTAAAATAACTCTTATTAACATATGAAAAATCTAACCAAGTCAGGACTTCCACATGCCACCCAACCATAGATTGGGCTGAACCAAATCTTTCTTTCATCCAATCACCCCCATGACATATTCCAATCATGAATGTGGGATCTCATGGGATAAACCAAGACATAATCAAGCAGGGGCTCTACACGATAAACCACCTCCACCCTCAAGCTACCGTGATCTCACGTAAATAGATATGGATATCAAAAAACCAAAACACGCTTGGATGCCTTAGAATTTCTTCACCATACCTTGAGCAATTTTCCTATCTCCACCCACCTGTCGAGGGATTTCTCTATAAAACCATGTCTCCACCACCAACTCTTCGGATTTTTCCTAAGACCACCTGACCTCATTCCAAAACCTTCTGATAATCCAAAGCTTATCTAAGAATGAAACCCATCACACCATGGCTATCTAGGAAATGTAAAGGAATGGTTGAAACCACTATCAAGCCAAGAAAAACCAATGCCAATGACAACACATGAACCAAATAAAAAAATGCATGTACCATGCATTTACATCCTAGCAAGGAAATTACACATGCAACCTGTTACCTACAAAATGCTCCTGCTAAAGCTATTCATCCAACCTTCTCCTTGATTTCTTTCCCTTTCCTTTTCTTTTCTTCTCTGATCTAAGTGAGTGCCAAAATGCTCCAACAATATTCTAAGTGTGCAAGAGAGTATGAGAGAGAATGAAAGGAGATGGCCAAACTGAACTGATAAAAAATCTGGACTAATCCCCTTATGCCTTTTTATTGTTTATGTCTCTTTTTTTCTTCATTTTCCTTCATTTTCCCTCTAAGTTCCTTAGCATGCAAATTTGTGTCCTTTCACCTTCATTTTCTCCTATTTTACTTTATTTTCATAGTTAAATATAGATTATTATCTATTTTCTTTTCCAATGCCTTTTCCAATTTCCATAGCCACAAATAAACCAAAAGTGATACCTACTATAGTATTTTCCAAAAACTCATCTTAGAATACATGTTCCATCACCTTGGACTTATTATTCCTTTATTGTCCTTTATTACATGAAAATTTAACCTATGTTGTTACATTTAACATAGCCCAATAGCCAACTAGGAGTAAGATTTGACTTCCACAACCTTCAACTAACCCTCAAATACACTTACAATTTGGACTTTCTAGAATATTCATAAAAGTCCACACATAGATAGCCCCATATGTACGAGTAATGAGGGCTCACGTGGCACCCTCTTATGCCATGTTGGTTGACACATTATGTAACTTATAAGAGACATAACATTTTCATATGAACACCATTTAACATGATTCTCACATTGCTGGGAATGTCTTTGAGTGTATAACAATGATAAAGAGATTGATGGAAGTAGCAGATTTTTAACCATAAAAGTCATCATATAATGCCTCAAAAGGGATCCAGAAGTTTTCAGACCCCAATTCTTCAAACTCAGTCCTGATGTTAAAATGGCCTTACAAGTCAATCCTTCACCCAGTTCCAATTCTTCAAACTCAGTCCTGATGTTAAAATGGCCTTACAAGTTAATCCTTCACCCAGTTCTACATTATTGATGGAGATTGGATCAATTATTATAGTAGTTCAAGTTTGTAAAGGGTAAAATTCAAATGGTTGGTAGGTAGGTTTTATACTCTCTCCATGTTTAAATCTTTCCTAATACATTTAATTAGTCATAATTAAGTTAAAATAATTATAATACTTATACCAATATTTAAAATATTAATATTAACAATAATAGTGCAATTACAATTTTTTGAGCCAAGAAGCTCATTTTACAGCTTAGTCTCAGGATGTTGTGTAATTTTTTCCATTCTTAAAGTGGATTTTACAAACACACACACACAGATATATTATTTAGAGTGTAGGTGACATTATTTTTTAATTTAAAGAATATATATATATATATATATATATTAAAAAATAATGTCACCTATCATGAAAATAAAAAAACAAGTATACATATTTGGTTGTCTCACTCTAACTATATTTGCTTCAGTTGTAGATATCACAATTTACAGGTTGTTGATATTACAACCCAACACAAATGAGATATGGTAAAAACATTTCACTCTTACTCTCAAGTATAAATAAATATTTCCATATCCATATCAAATAAGTAATTTTATATAGACTTTAAAAGAAAATTAAGTAATTAAAACAAATAACAAATAAAATTGATATTATTTATATTTTCATATTTCAATTGGATATGTAAATAAACCATTTTAATATCCATGTTAACTAATTTAATATCAACTTTAAAATATATATATATATATAAAGAAAAGAAGTAATGGAAAGTAAAAAGACTCAAAGCAATATTGAAATGTGTTTAAAAAAATATTAATAGAAAAAATAAATGTGGGGAATGTAATCTATAAATAAAATATCTCAATGCTTGTGTTAAATAAATTATTTCATTGAAAACAATTTATATATGGTAAATTATTTCATTGAAAACAATTTATATATGGTTTAAAATAATAGGAATAATAATAATAATAAATGTTTATAAAATAATTGAAAAAATAAATTATTATTGTTATAGCATTTCAAGTAGCATATTTTTACATTTTGACCCTTTTATTAAGGGATAATTTTGAATGGCACAAATATTTGTTGGAATTGCATATTTAAGCTATTTTATTCCATGTATTCAATGGATTGAATCCATTTTAAAAATGCAATTTAATATATATATAGAGAGAGAGAGAGAGAGAGAGAGTTGCAATAACTTCAAGATATTTGATTCCTCTCAGACTTTCGCTAGATCTATGGTTAAGATGGATCCCTAGTGATCTTTAGGTCATACTCCATCAAATTCACATATAACTAACTAACTTTAGATTTAAAATAAAATTAAAAAAATTAGAAAAATAACTAGCACAACCAAATAAATTAAATAGAAAACTTGAATCCATAATAATATTCAAACACTTATGTCATAATAGATCCTACTTAGTCTGAAGGTAGTTTTTGGGAGTGTGGAGAAACTAGTAAAATTCTTCAAACAGTGAAGGAAATAAAAACATTTAACCATTGGTATGCTGCGGAATCTGGATTGTACAAAACAAATCCATTTTTAGGGACTTTGGAGATGGCATAACTACTTTGGAGATAAAGCTCAACCATTGATTTGTGAATATTAATATTTCATAGAGGTTAAATCCCTACCATCTACCTAATAATTCTATTTTTAATAGGATTTCCATAATTTTAATTTAATTATCAATAATTTAGTAAGTTAATATTTCATGGAGGTTAAATCTCTACCATCCACCTAATAATTTTATTTTGGAATAGGATTTCCATAATTTTAACTTATCAATAATTTAATAAGTGGATGGTAGAGATTTAACTTCCATAGAATATTTTATAATATTCTTAATAGTACGTACATATTAAACGCTGAGATTTACTTCTAAAAGAGTTATGTATTTTTTTCTATTTTAATTAAATTCACTAACTAAAAAAATGTCATATAAACAAATGACATATGAAATGAGTTATAGTTTTTATCACTTTGAGTCACTTTATAGATGATGAAGTAAATATTTAGATGTTTATTATGAATTGATATCTATAAATATTTATTAGCTATTTAATTTTATGATTGTCTTAGTAATTGTTGATAATTAATTTAAAATTTTGAAATCTCTAGTCCAAAGTAAACATCTTTATTAATCTAAAAATAAACTTTTAAAAATTTATTAATTATAATAAATTATATATTTTAAAAAAACACATTATACTAAAAATATTATAAAATAAAAAATAAAATGAAATTATTTTAAAAGATTCCATAAGCCATACAACAATGACATTCAAACTAATGAGCTTCACAATACGAATAACAACCATTCCTCCAGATTAACAAAACCCAAAATTCATAACTAAATTCCAGGGGTCAGACACCACGAAATTTTTTTAGAAATCCAATAATAAACCAAGCAAATGCAAACAAATGAAATCTAATTCAAATTGAAACCCTGCACAACATTGGACATGATATTGATGTGGAGATTTGTCGTTACACCAAAACCTGTAGGTGTTGGTAAACATTACAAACCAGTAACTAGGATCCTCAGTGTAAGGACCTGTAGTCCTTGGCATGAACTCTCGACATGAAGTGTGACGACTGTTGGTGAACGAGCAGCTTAGAACGAAGGAAGTGCAAGCTCAAACTTAAAATGCGTAGACAGCAAGTTATAATGTGCACAAGAGGAGGAGAGCGACTTGGTTTTATAGCGTGGGAGGATGGTAGATTGCCCACGGGCCGACCCAGACTTGGAGCAAGGCCGACATATGTTTTGAAGGCGTTTGCGATGAGTAGGGGGCATTCATAACGTGGAGGACGAGTCGGCTTGGGTAGCCTAACTCGCCCTGCCACCCATATAAGTAAACAACGTGTGGATGTCATTTGGAGGCATCCCTCAAGCATTCAAGCGAGTCTTCTATGAAGTAGTGCACAGATAAAATGGTTGCAGCAAGGAGATAGGTGTAGGTCGTATGCGCCCAAGTCTTGGGTAGGCTGCTTAGGGTGCACGAAGTCTGAACGAAGGTGTAGGGCGAGGAGCGCCCGCCGGTTGAACGAAGGCGAGGGCGCCCGGTTGTGCAAGGCGTGCACGGGTGAAGGCGTGGGTGCCCGGTTGTGCGGTTGTGCACGAGTATCTCGGGTAGCTCGGGTGAGCGCCCACCCATCGTGCAAGGGTAAACGGTGGAGACTTGGTGGAGTCGCCTGCTGGTGCAAAGTTGGTGAACAATTGTGTGAAGGGGGTGTCTTGGTGACTTGGTGGAGTCACCTGCCCATCGTGCATGAAGACAAGGTTCAGTTGTGAAGTGCGGAAGGCAGCTTGTGCGAGGGCGCGCCCGCCGGCCTTGGGCAAGGAAATCTTGGTTGTCGCACGGTGGTGTGACAAAGTTGTAAAATTGGCTAAGTATGAAACTTGGTGTTTCCAAGTATACTTATAAAGCTTTGTAACTTTGTAAAGTTGTATAATATATTATTTAGGCAGACTCATTATTCAGGGAGTTTCCCCTCCCTTTATACTGTGCAATTGTGTTCTCTTGTATAATTGCTGATGATAATGAATGTGTATGGGTGTTCATTGGTATAGAGGAACATTAATAATTACTTCGTTGCGAAACATAAACTAAGTAGGATAAGTGGTTAGGCGTAGTCCACGAACATAAGTACTGGTGAGAAGAAAGTGTTCGGTGGTGCTGCACCTTGCCAAGCGCAGTTGAAAGACTACCAAGGCTCCGGCGTCGTGACAGGTGGTATCAAAGATAGCTGATGACTGGGTTGACGATGAAGTGTTGATCCCACTGCACTATCATGACAGGTGGTATCAGAGCTTGGTTGGAGCTGGTTGGTACTTGGAAAGTGGTGACAATGAAGCAGGTACTTGCAGGTGAAGGAAGTTGTTTCAGATACAAGTGGAACAAGGGCTGGTTCAGGTTGCAGGCATCTTGGTGAAGCTATTGGATGGTCGAAACTAGATCACAAAGAAGAAGGAAGCTGTTAGCAATGGCAGCTGAATCTCAAGCTGGGTCTAGTCACAGTGCAAAAGATGCTACTATGGCATTCATTGAAAAGGTGTTCGAAAAGATGGAGGACTTGGAGGCTTTCTAGACTAAGAAGATGGATCTGATCGAGAGAGATCAAGAGGCCAATTCGAAGATGAGGGAAGAACTCGAGGAACTCTGGACTCAACACGAGTACACTGATCTTTTGTGTACACAACTTGAAGTAAGGGTCAAGGAGATTGAAGAGGCAAGAGATCGAGGCTTGGCAGAGATCATGGACATTCAGAAATCTCTTGACAAAGCCAGAGATGAGATCGCGGTGTTGAAGAAGGCCATGAGGCATAACTTAGGTGGAGGAGTGCCTCATGTGAAAGTCAAAGAATCAGAATCTTATGATGGTACAAGGAGTGCGAAGACTCTTAGCAACTTTCTATGGGACATGGAGCAATACTTGGAATGATTGGGTCTATCTGATGGTGAGACGAAAGTGAAGGTAGCTGCTCAGTTCTTGATGAAGGATGCTAAGATGTGGTGGCGAAGGAGGACGGATCAGATTGCCAATGGCAGTGCTGGTGACATTACTTCGTGGGATGAAATGAAGAAAGCTTTGCAGACACATTTCAGTCCTCAAGATGAAACTTGGGAAGCAAGGATGAAGATAAAGTTCATAAAGCGGATAGGGAACCTACAGACACATCAGCGGGAGTTTGAAAGTGCGGTTCTGGAACTTCCTGACATCGCAAAGAGGGACAAGGTGTTCAACTTCATTATTGGGTTGAAGCCTTGGGCATGCAATGAAGTGAAGAGGAAGAAGATTAAGACACTTGAGGAAGCTTTTGCTGCTGTGGACAGGTTGGTGGAGCATTATGATGAGACTTCTGATGATAGGAAGAAGAAGTCCGATAAGCCGAAAGAGAAGAAGAAGGATGATGCTTCAAAATCGGATGATAAGTCGAAGATGAAGAAAGCCTTGAAGTGTTGGATATGTGCTGAACCACATACGGTGAAGAATTGTCCTTCTAGACCGAAAGTGGCTGCGATTGCACAATCTAATGTGAAGAATGAAGAAAATTCTGTGGGGATGATGTAGATACTTAGTGCTTCTGCTGCTACAGAGGTGATCTCTCAGAGGGATCCTGAGAGGAACAAATTGGAGTATGTTCGGATGAAGGTTGGGGTGCTGATATACACACTATGGTGGATAGTGGGGCTACTCACAACTTCATGGGTGAAGATACTGTGAGAAGAATTGGGTTGAAATTTGTACTAGTGAAGGCATAAATGAAGACAGTCAATTCTCCTCCTGATTATGTTCTTGGTGTAGCTGAAAAGGTGGACACAACACTAGGTGAGTGGACAGGGAAAGTCGACTTCACTATAGTGTGGATAAATTACTATGAAGCTATGCTGTGGATGGAATTCTTGAAACAATTTGATGCTATGATTGTTCCACATTTGAAGAGGCTGTACATTTACGATGGAAGGGAGGATGCACCCATTGGTGTTCCAACCATTGGAGTGAGAAAGCCTAATTGTAAGTTGGCAGTAATGCAAATGGAGGATGAGAAGGGAATGGAAGATATGAGTAAGCGGTTGCCTCTGGTTGAGACTAAGCTTACCGAGCAGTCATTAGTCATCAGGACACTTTCTGATAGTATCTTGGATCTGTCAAGAAGGCTAGAAGTGGTTGAGGATGATGATGATGATGAGGCATATGTGAGGCCGAATGTTCGAGAGGAGGATCGGGTCACTTATCTACAGATGATGGAGATAGAAAATCCTGACAGATGGATTGCGTTGATTAGTGAGGGTAAGCCTTCAGGCTCTACTCCCTCCACATCTTCTTAGATGACAAAGAAGATGGGGCTCATTGTTAGCTGCTCATGGCAGTGATTCCTTAAAGCAGGTTGAGCAGGTATGGTAGATGGTGCAGGGATGGTTCAGCATCAAGCATCATGACATGTTACAGATGGGATGGAGTTTCCATGGACGTAAGCATTGGAGAGATTCTTGGTGAGTCAAGGATGTGTCAGAATCTAAGGTAGACTGGTGGAGGCATAAGGATGTTCATTCTCATGGCTTGAGCGTGATAGTTGGATTAGCTACCCAACTAGTTCAAACATGGGGTCCGGAAGTGCACAAAAAGATGTTGACATTAGGAAGGCAAGAAGGATGATGCTTCACAGGATGGGACGACACATGATGGAGATGACAATTCTATATATGTTGCAAAGATGTTTGCAGTAAGTGGAGGAGTTGACATCATGGACCAAGGATGAGGCAGTTGTTATAATCTTGGTGGATGGCTACCAAGATGGTATGTTGTCGAGGATGACAACGACTTTAGGTGGACGAGGATGTAAGGACCTGCAGTCCTTGGCACAAACTCTCGGCATGAAGTGCAACGGCTGTTGGTGAACAAGCAGCTTAGAATGAAGGAAGTGCGAGCTCAGACTTAAAATGTGTGGATAGCAAGTTATAATGCGCACAAGAGGAGGAGAGCGACTTGGTTTTATAGTGTGGGAGCATGGTAGATTACCCACGGGCTGACCCACACTTAAAGCAAGGTTGACATATGTTTTGAAGGTGTTTGCGATGAGTAGGTGGCGTTCATAACATGGAGGACGAGTCGGCTTGGGTAGCCTAACTCGCCCTGCCACCCATATAACTAAACAACGCGTGGATGTCATTTGGACGCATCGCTCAAGCATTCAAGCGAGTCTTCTATGAAGTAGTGTGCAGATAAAGGGTCGCAGCAAGGAGATAGGCACAGGTCGTATGTGCCCAAGTCTTGGGTAGGCTGCTTAAGGTGCACAAAGTCTGAACGAAGGCATAGAGTGAGGAGCGCCGGCCGGTTGAACGAAGGCATGGGCGCCCAGTTGTGGAAGGCGTGCACAGGTGAAGGCATGGGCGCTCGGTTGTGCGGTTGTGCACGGGTATCTCGAGTAGCTCAAGTGAGTGCCTGCCTGTCATGCAAGGATAAACGGTGGAAACTTGGTGGAGTCACGCGACGATGCAAAGTTGGTAAATGATTATGCGAAGGGGGTGTCTTGGTGACTTGGTGGAGTCACCGGCCCGTCATGCACAAAGACAAGGTTCTGTTGTGAAGTGCGGAAGGTAGCTCGTGCAAGGGCGCGCCCGCCCATCTTGGGCAAGGAAATCTTGGTTGTCGCACGGTGGTGTGACAAAGTTGTAAAATTGGCTAAGTATGAAACTTGGTGTTTCCAAGTATACTTGTAAAGCATTGTAACTTTGTAAAGTTGTATAATATATTATTCGGGCAGACTCATTGTTCAGGGAGTTTCCCATCTCTTTATATTGTGCAATTGTGTTCTCTTGTATAATTGCTGATGATAATGAATGTGTATGGGTGTTCATTGGTATAAAGGAACATTAATAATTACTTGGTTCCAAAACAAAAACTAAGTAGGATAAGTGGTTAGGCGTAGTCCATGAACATAAGTATTGGTGAAAAGAAAGTGTTCGGTGGTGCCGCACCTTGCCAAGCGTGGTTGAAAGACTACCGAGGCTCCAACATCATGACAACTAGTGTAAGGACCTGTGCTCCTTGGCACACCCACTGGATGAAGTGCAACTTGAACAAACAGCTCAAACTTGATGTGCGCATGGAGACAATTAAAAATACGCATGAAGGAAGGAGAGAAATGTGTTTCTATATGAGTGCGAGCATGGATTGTGTACACACGGCCGACCCACAAAGCCGAATGCATTTGCGATGAAGTGGGGGTGTGTCATAGCATGGAGGACGAGTCGGCCGGGTAGCCTAACTCGCCCTACCACTAGTATAAGTTAGCATTGCATGGAGTCATTTGGCAATCACATCTTTTCTCATCCAACAAGGAGAAGTGCGTAGGACAAAGGGTAGCCGTAGCAATAAAAGGGAAGACGTAGAACGGAGATGCACCCAACCTTCGGAGAGGTTACATGAAGAAGAAAAAATTGTCTTGGTTTTCGGTGAGGGCGCGGGTAGTGGTCGCTCGCCGGTCAAAGAGAAGGCATGCAGGGTGAAGGCGTGGGCACTCGATTGTGCAACACATGCATGGGTGATGGCGAGGGCACCCGGTTATACGAAGGTGCACAGGTGAAAGCGTGAACGCTCGGTTGTGTGGTTGTGCGGTTGGGTGGTTGTGCACGGGTTCTTGGGTAGCTTGGGTGAGCGCCCGCCCATCGTGTAGAGGCAAATGCGGAAGTTGTGTACGGTGGAAACAGTGAAGTGTTGAGATTGTAAAGGGAGGTGTGACTCGTGCGGAGGCGCCCGTGTTTGGTGACTTGGTTACGACGAGGCACACCCAAGTTGGGCAAACAACACAATCGTGCAACGAGGTGAACGAAGGATTGGTGAGTCGTGCGGTGACCGTGCAGAGGTGCCGACGAGCTAGGCAACCGAGTTTGCCGAAGTTGAAAATTGGCTAAGTGTAAATTTGGGGTTTCCTAAGATTTAACTTGTACTTGTAAAAGAAGATTAAATATATTGATTCGGGCAGACTCATATTGCAGGGAGTTGCCCCTCCCTTTATACTGCTGTGCATTTCTCTTGTATAATGTTGTTTATGTGAATGTTATGGGCTTTCATTTGTATAAAGGCTAATAATAATACTTGGTAATGAAAAATAAACTAAGTATGGAATGTTAGGCATAGTCTACAGTCCTAAGTATTGGTGAAAAGAAAATGATTGGTAGTGCCACACCTCACTATAAGCGGTTGAAAGACTACTGCAGGTGTAGGGGCGTGACAGGTGGTATCAGAGTTGATTCAGGTGGAGTGCAGATGAAGGAAGCTGATTCTACGAAGGCCGAAGACTTGAAAGGAAGTTCAAGTTTTGCAGGTGACAGCTGGAATCAAGAGCTGGTTCAGTCTTACAGGAAGAACTTGGTGAATGGTGAAGAATCAAGAAGGATGTCTATCTTGCAGGGAATGGGTTTTACAACCTTCAAGCAATTTGAAGGAAGTCTACTTGAAGAATCAAGTAAGGTTGAACAAAGGTTTGCAAAATGGGGCAAAGGCTTGTTCAAAGAAAGGGATTCTCTTTGTGCTTTGGTCAAGGAAGGGATTTTTGACGGGAATAGGGACGAAGCCTATCGACTTGCAAAGGAAGTGGACTTGTTTGATGTAGAACTCAAGGAATTGAAGATAAGGTAGGACTTGATTTGAGAGAAGTGGAAATGGCTAATTCTTGAGAAGAAGCATTCCATAGCTTTGACTCATAAGGAGAAAAGTACGGAATGTGATGATAAGGAAGAGGAATCCATGATAGTTGAAGATGTTGGAGATGTGACAATGATGGAGGGTGAACTTGAGATTGATCAAGTTGGACCAGGATCATGCAGTTTGTAGACATGGGTGGATGAGGATACTCACATGGAGGAGCCTCATGATGATGATGTAAGTATTGATACTTGTGTTTCATTTGAGCATTTCCTAGATGAACGTATGCAGGGAAGGGCAAGTGCAGTTTGCCGATGCAAGGGAGCATCTTACCATGGATGTTTATGATGAGACCTTGTATGGAGAAGCAAGGATTGTTGATTGTTGCAAGACTTGTTGGGGTTGTTTGTGACCTTATGGTAGAAGGTACAAAGGCCATTGACAAAGGAGGAACATGATGATTATTGCGAATGAATGGGTCATGCTTTAGCCATATGGAGAATTTTCTAAGTGCCCAGCATGACTCATGGACAGATTGAAGGGCACACACTTGAGGTACAATGATGCTTGGGTAGACTTCTCATGGCCAAGACCAAGAGATAGTCTTGGTGGAACCTTTAATGGGGGAGCTATGATGGAATGGACTCGTGATGATGATATGGTTGGGTGACCAAGTTCACTAGACCAAATATTGCAGACTTGGATGAGGATGACCAATTGTTGTGATGGGTCTACATGGTTGGACTACATGGGCAACTTAGTCATGCACATCAGGTTGGAGACATGGAGCATAGCAGTCTTATGCAGGGACATGCAGGAGCACTTATAGAGGTGTCACTTATGGGCATCCAATGAGGAGTGCCAAGGCAGGGATGTTGTGCAAATGGATTTGCTGATGTGACATGGAGATGTTTTACTTATGAGCTGATGGAGAGGTTGTGCACTCCTGTACAACAAGGCCATGGACTTGGATGGAGTTGTGAGCACTATGGAACATTCTTAATACATGGAGAGCTGAGGCATCTTGCAGAGACCTTTGGGCCGAGACTTGTATGCTTGCTGAGATGTTGGTTGGAGATGACTCATGGAGCTCATGATGACATGAGATTGTTGTGACTTTGGGGACTTCATATATGGTGGAATTAGAGGATCTGATGCATTGAGGAGCTGAGGTCAGAAACTTTGATGCAGGATGGGGTGCATACTTTCAAGTACATGTATGGGAATGGCTTGAAAGAGTGACTTGATGTGGAGGATCGATATGAGACACTTTGGAGTGATGGAGTTACAACGATGATGATGCCTTGGTGGCAACACTTGGGCATGGGTTGAGCCGAGACTTAACCACTTTTGACACATGGGAGCTGATTGATCTATGATCATGGGCAGCACATGGATAGATGAGACAGGTGTATACTTGTTTCTATGGCAAACTTGAGGGATGGCACATTGCAGATATGATGGAGGTTGCTTCATGGACCTGGATGTGGCACATCGAGAGTCGGAGTTTGATGAGATGGTCTCTTCATATTGAGGAGGCACACATATGGATGATGATGTTGGGGTAGATGTGGCTGATTTCATGTAGCACATTAGTACTAGACATCATGGACAACATGTTGCAGATGAGATGAGTGCTACTTCATGGACCTGAGCATGGCTTACACTTGTATGAAGATGGATTCTTAATCAAGTTGAGGATGTGACAGGATGTTCTGAGAAACAACTGATGGTGGCATGAGGATGTGCATTCTCATGGTTTGAGCGTGACAGTTGGACTGATCACCCGACTAGTTCAGACATGGGGGTCGACCATGTACAGAGATGTGTTAGCATTGTGTTGGAGTATCATGGCAGCAATTCACACGAGGATGACACATGATGAGATCGACACGAGATGTTGCAGGAAGCATGTAGCTTGAGATGGAGGGACCAACCTTCCACGATAGGGAGCAGCATGTGGAGATTGCGACAAGATGGTCGATGGTCATGGATTGAGATGATTTCCGATGTATCACATACCAATGGGGTGTATACCTTGGTATGGTGATTTTGGTGATAGATGTTTGCCGGGATGAAACATGATGGAGACAGTGGTTCTACATATGTTGCAGAGATGGTTGTAGTATGTGGAGGAGTTGACATCATGGGTGAGACAGTTGTTGATGATCTTGGTGGATGGCTACCAGGATGGCATGTTGTCGAGGACGACAACGACTTCAGGTGGAGGAGGATGTAAGGACCTGCGGTCCTTGGGACGCCCACCGGATGAAGTGCAACTTGAACGAACAGCTCAGACTTGATGTGCGTGTGGAGACAAGTAAAAATACGCATGAAGGAAGGAGAGCGATGTGTTTTTATATGCGTGGGAGCATGGATTGTGTACCCATGGCTGACGCACACTTAAAAGCAAAGCCGACTACATTTGTGATCAAGTGGGGGTGTGTCATAGCGTGGAGGATGAGTCGGCCGGGTAGCCTAACTCGCCATGCCACTCGTATAAGTTAGCATTGCGTGGAGTCATTTGGCAATCATATCTTTGCTCATCCAAAAAGGAGAAATGTGTAGGACAAAGGGTAGCCACAACAATAAAAGGGAAGACGCAAAACGAAGATGCGCCTAACCTTGTGTGAGGCTACACGAAGAAGAATGCATTGTCTTGGTTTTGGGTGAGGGCGTGGGTAGAGGCCGCCCGGCGGTCGAAGAGGAGTGCACGGTGAAGGCATGGGCACCCGATTCTGCAAAGCATGCACGGGTGAAGGCGAGGGCACCCGGTTGTGCGAAGGTGCACGGGTGAAGGCGTGAATGCTCGATTGTGTGCGATTGTGCGGTTGAGTGGTTGTGCATGGGTTCTTAGGCAGCTCATGTGAGCGCCCGCCCATCGTGCAGAGGAAAACGCAGAAGTTGTGTACAGTGGAAACGGTGAAGTGTTGAGATTGTAAACGGAGGTGTGACTCGTGCGGAGGCGCCCGTGTGTGGCGACTTTGTTACGATGAGGCGCGCCCATGTTGGGCAAACAACATGATCATGCGACAAGGTGAACGAAGGGTTGGTGAGTCATGCGGCGACTGTGCGGAGGTGCTGACGAGCTGGGCAACCGAGTTTGCCGAAGTTGAAAATTGGTTAAGTGTAAATTTGGAGTTTCCCAATATTTAACTTGTACTTGTAAAAGAAGATTAAATATATTGATTCGGGCAGACTCATATTGCAAGGAGTTGCCCCTCCCTTTATATTGTTGTGCATTTCTCTTGTATAATGTTGTTTATGTGAATATTATGAGCCTTCACTTGTATAAAGGCTAATAATAATACTTGGTAATGAAAAATAAACTAAGTATGGAATGTTAGGTGTAGTCTACAGTCATAAGTATTGGTGAAAAGAAAACGATTGGTAGTGCCCCACCTCGCTATAAGCGGTTGAAAGACTACCGCAGGTGTAGGGGCGTGACACCCAGGGTGGAAATTACAGTTTATATAGAGGTGCGGTGATTTTTCCAACACCCCCCCTTAAATGCAACTCGGAGGAATCGAACCTGGGTCCAAGCTCTAATACCATGTGGAGGTTTTCTGTTACACCAAAACCCGCAGGTGTTGGTAAACGTTACAAACTAGTAACTATGATCCCTAGGGTGGAAATTACGGATTCTATAGAAGTGTTGTGATTCTTTCAACACCCCCCCTCAAACGCAACTTGGGGGAATCGAACCTGGGTCCAAGCTTTAATACCATGTGAATTTGTTAAAAAACCTGCACAGATGAATCTAGCTACTAAAGGTTGAACACAACTTTGCAGAGAAAAACACTAAAATAAAATCGAAAGAACAAAAGAATGATTCATTAGAAAATAAATTACAATGCTCATGATATAGCATTACTGGGTGAAGATCCCAAGGTAATGCACCATAGTGGTGATCAATGAAAAGACTAAACACCTACAACAAGTTTTGGAGAGAACTAGTTAGTTGCAGAGTGAAAGAAGGAGCAAATCAGGGAGTAAATCATGCAGAAGAACTAACCCGTTGCGGAGTTAAAGAAGGAGTAAATCATGCAAAAAGAATCTTGCATGTAGTCCCATGCTCTAACTAAGAGTCCACAAGTAGGTGTGTAGTACTTTCAACACCCCCACTAAACACCATTATGGAGGAAAAATAGAAAATAGGCCCTGGCAATTAAGGCCAAAGGTCACCCAAAATATAGTGCAACTTGTACTAAAATTGACGAAAGAGGTAAAACCTCGTAAGAAAACCCCCCTCAAAATACAATTTAATTAAAAAAAAAGGAAAAAAAGACAATTGCTAATCAACTATGTCCTTCATGCAGACATTAATCGCAGCAATAGAAACCAAAAAGGAAAAAAAGACAATGGCTAAGCAACTATATCCTTCATGCAGACATTAATCGCAGCAATAGAAACCTCGTCCGCTTTGAGAACATCGAAGACAGAGTCCGCACTGAGAAACGTAGTGGCATTCTGGTGGAAGTTTATCGCCTACGGGGATACCTGCCATTCCATTCATTCAATCAAAATAAGCATAGACCCAAAATTTCGAGATCTTTAAAAGTCTAAAAATAAAAGTCCCAATCTCATGCAGTCATACATCAATTAATCCAAGTAAACGATTTAATCAATCCCTATCGTTATCAATACTTATGCTTACCATAATTATTAACAGCAGCCGAAGATACAAACGCATTCATCATGAACAGGAGCAGGAACATAATGAAAGCATATGCTCGCCTAGAATTTCGCAGTTGTGGACGCCCGGCACGCTTCAAAATAAATACTAAAACAATGGCCCCCAACAACAGGGAGCCTTTCATTAGAATGCCAGAGACTGATTGATTATCATCTGAGCTTACGTTGTCTTTGCATGACCTCAGATTTATCGTTATTTCTTTGCATAATGTCACGAGCATGGCCCCACCAACGCAGATAATGGTTCCCACCAAATTTCCCTCGCCAACCCGACTTCTTATACGAACCCTTTCCCGTCTGTAACAAGTTCAAAACAAATAAAAAGAAAAATGTTTTAACATTTAAACCATAGTTCGAATTCCAATTTGATAAGATACTATAAAAAAGAGGATGAAATATTTTTAATCCTGGAAAAAATTAATAATATATATCTTAAAGAGTAAGATATATGTACTTTTTTCCCTCCAACATTAATGTTTTAGGTTAATTTTTTTCCTACTTAGTTCTAAATTTTGTAATATTTTCGAATAATTCTAAATAATATAACAATTTTAATAACTTTAAATATATAATTAAAAAAAAAAAAACTACTTCTCTTTCCAGTTCCAAATCCACCTTTTCAAAACTTAAATCTAACTTTGTTACTTAGTTTCAAAATTTGTTACCGGGTTGCTACTTATTACTCCTGCTGTCCGTTTTGTCCTTCTGAGAGATTCGCTTGAGTTCGAAATTTATTTATTCTTTTCCTCGTCATTTGCAACTGTTTTCCCACCTACGGCCACGTGCAGAAACAGTGGAGAACCATTATAAGGAATTATACTTCCTTGTGAGGGGTACAATGTAACTTCATCAATATTATAGTTTTATAATGAAATTCAAATGGGAAATAATATTTTAAATAGTGAGGAATTTTCTGATAATTTAGTTGTGAGGGACCACCAATATCTTAGTTGTCAAATTAATAATAGGATAACTAATTTTAACTGTTATTTACAAATCTAAGTTGGCATTATTCAATTTAGAAAAGTTAAGCTATTTGTATTTACTTGTTAGTGGTCGTTAAGAGGGCAAGTTTCACTCTTATTGATAGTCCCTAAAAAGGCATGTTTCACTCCTGTCATATGTCTATGGATGGGGTTACTAACATATTTCCTTGCATCCAAAAAAAACTAATTTTTAACCAATTTTAATACTCCAAATCCTATATAAAAAATGACCTACTTAATATAAATAAAACCAACTTATTATTTTTAATTACTTAAAATTATGTCATTCTTTATAAAACAAATTAAAAGGAAATCATTCAAAATTAACTTATTAATATTTTTTTATAGTCTTACTAATTATATAAGGGACCATCCATTCTCCATAACAATCAATAATATTTTATTATTATTTGAAATTAGTAATTATATAAGGTTTCATGAAATTTATTTTATAATGTTTATTTTATTTTTAATATTTTAAACGTTGTGGCTAAGCATAAAAGTGAAATGAATGAGCAGCTGGTTGAGCATGGTATTGAGATGGATATGACCAAGGAGGGGGTGTGGACCAGGAAGGATGAGTAGGGGGACCCCAAGAAGGCATGGAAGTTGCTTGATTGGAGTTGTAATATGTCTGTGATGTCCCTTACATTCACTGCTAGTAAGGTCTAGGCCCATGTGGCCTCCTCTGGTTCATGAAATAGAGTGATTCAGTGGCTCCTTCAGCCCCTTGGTATGCAGCTTTAAGTCCAGGCAGCTTTAAGTCCTGGCTGCCCTAGAATGGTTTCTAAACATAGTCTCTATGTCTTCATAAGGTAGTTGGTAGATGCCCCCCCCAGCCAGCAAATGGAGGGTATCTAGAAGGTCTTCGAGGGCTCCTCTAAGCAGGACCAACTTCGGAGATTCGGGGTCAACTATGCACCTAGCCCTTTTATCACTGAGTTGAAACCTCTCTTCATAATGTTTCAAGGATTCATCGCTTCCCATGGTAATTCAGAAGATTTCTTCCTTGGTATCCTTTGACCTACAGTAGTCTCGACATTTGTTATTAAAGGCTTGCTGCATCTGAGCCCAAGTTGTGATGATGTTTCCAGGTAACCCCATGAACCAACGCAATGTTGCATCCTTGAGGGTAGAAGGAAACAGTTTCAAGTTCTGCTCATCTTTTGCATAGTCATAGGTTCGACAGATAACAGCAAATTCAAACAAAAATGTATCAGGATCTTCTGTAGTCAACCCATGGAAGTGAGGTAAGGCTGAAGGACTTATGTTCTTCATTTTAGTGTCCCCATTGGTCTCTCAGATGGGAAAAGTACCCTCTACTCTTTTCCCATTCCCTCTAATGTTTTTGTTTTTAGCCATGGTTTCAGGAAGGATGGTTTCTTGCTCTTCTTCTACTACAGGATCTTCGTATATCTTTGGTGGTTCACCTATAGGTTCTTCTGGATCATTGCCACCGAAGAATAGAGAAGGGTGACTTTGTAATGTGGTGGGGGTGTTGGGTAGGAATTTCCTTGATTTTTCTTTGTTCCTACGAAGCATGAAAGGAAATCTCTTTTTGGGTGATTTTTTTTTTTTTCTGCTTGTACCTGCAAAACTAAAATGGATTGAACAACAAATTGCAACTAACTAAAATGAAATAGCAGAATTGAAATGAAAGCAAGGAAATGAGTAATCTACTTTACTGGAATGGAAATTGCAGAATTGAAATGAAAGCAGGAAATGATTAATCTATTTTTGCTGAAATGGAAATTGCAGAATTGAAAGGGCTAGTCTACTTTTGCTGAAATGGAAATGACAGAATTGAAAGGGCTAATCTACTTTTGCTGAAATGGAAATTGCTGAATTGAAATGAAAACAAGAAATACCTAATCGATTTTTGCAGAATTGAAATGAAACAACTACTCTACTTTTGCTGAAATAAACTACTTAGCAGAATGTTGCAGTAGAAAATAGAAGAAAGAAATAATCACAAAATACTCTGACGCTTTTCCGCAACAACGCCAAAAAGTGGTGAGCATCAGTATTGCAGCAGTAATGTTGCAACTCCTGGGGCTTCCTACTTTACTTTTATCAACCCGGTAGTTTGTAACAAACTTGGAAGCAACAATGTTGTATGCACAAGTATTAGCTCTTACAGTAGGTTGTCACTTGGTCAGCTGGCGCAAGATCGTTAGAAGCTTAAGGCAACTTGTATGAATTTTCAGAAGAAGCTTTTAACTATGATGAAAAAAGCTAACTCTACAGAGGCTATTCTATTTTCAGAAAGAGAAGGAAAACGGAAATGTAACGAAAACCCTAGCAAACCCTAGCAAACCCTAATTTACCTATTAACCCTACTTTTGCAGGAAAAGAAATGAAAACTGATAAAATAGGTACCATTGACTACTGAAAAGGTAAATTGCATTTATTCAAGCTACTTCTGAAAATAAATGAGAAGAAAACATCTTTTTGTGCTTTTGAGTGTTTTTATGTGAAATTATTATGCTTGTGATTTATGTGGTTGTGATTGTGCAGAGGTTTGGTGGCGAAGGAAGGTGGAGTTAACTTGTGCAGAGGGTGAGGAAGGTATGGAGATGTATTAAGAAACCCTTAGTACCCTTCTAAAGACTTTCATTGCAATTGGATTTCGAAAAATCACTCACAGGAAATTCTACAGGAGGATGCAGGCGGTCTACAGGAGGAGGTTGAGAGCTATTTTTGGAGTTTATAGGTGGAAAAATGATGGGAAAGGGTAACTGAAGGCTAGATGAAGCTGTTGAGGTGTCTAGAGCTTATAAAGGAAGGTCAAGAGGGAACATGATGGTTGTATTTGTTCAAATGGCAAGAGGGAAACTTCTGGAGAAAAACACAGAAATTAAGGCAGATTGGCAAAATGTTGCGAATGACTTCGAAAATCTATTAGAAGTGAGCTGGTGCTAGCTGTTTTATGGATGGATGGTGCGCTGAGGTGTCCTGCAAGAGATTTGCACATCTACTTACAAAAACTGATCAAAGAAAGGACTAACTATACCATGAAAAGAGAAATTTATCTACCTTGACCTAATTTCTGACCTACAAACAGAAAATGCTGGACGATAACCTTTTAATAAAAAAGCATGTAGAGAGATCTATGGTGAAAGAATAGGAAATGATCTAGGCAACTGAATCTGAACCAATATATCAATCTTTCCAAATCAAGTTATCACACTAGCAAGTGCATGGAAGAACAAAACTGTGTTTTTGGTGGCAACAGTAGTGCCTTGACCTCAAATCATAGTCCCAGGAAGGGAGAAAGGAGATCAGGGCCTGTTGTTGGCCTTTTTGAATCTTATTCTATCACTATATTAACCTACTTGAGCAACTGAAACAAAAACAGCTATGCAAACCATCAAAAACAACCTAATCTAACAAAGTAAAATGAATCTATGTAACATAAATTAATTCATGAACTGAAGCAAAAACATATAAGTACAAAGCAAGAGGTGATGGGCAGCTTGGGCCTAAACCAAGAGCTTCAGTCCTCTGAAAGAGACCAGTGCTAGCTCAAAAACTGTTTCATCTTCATTATCAAAAATAATAGTCACATTACATGAACTGTTATCAAAATGAAGCTCAAAAATAAGTTGAACAAGTGCTGCACAAAAGTGTGAAAATTGTATTAATGATTGGCTAACCTACTCAGGCTCTAAGCCCCCCATATTTATACAAATGGAGTCCTCCAACATTCCTCCTAAAATCAAGGAGCTCGGCTTTCCAGAACTGGAGATAAACAATAGTCCTTCTTTACTTGCTTGGCTGTCCCTTTGATGCATCAATGTGGACCTTTGTGCTCCGAGCTGCTGATGGAGGATTCAAGGAAAGCGGTCATAAATGAAGGAGACACCCCTTACAAATCCTCTTTCCTATTTCCCTCGAGTATTTTCTGCCATTTGCTCATAAATCCCTTGACTTTGTCCAAAATTGACTAGAAAATCTGCATAAATCACACATTAGATTACATGGCAAAATGAATAACCCAATTCACTCTATTAGCATAAATATATTAAAAAACATGCAATAAACTAATGAGAATGGTGGATTAAGTCGAATTAAGAGGCAAAATGAGCCCATATAATTACCCATTTCTGGCGCTCATCAGCCACCTACCATCCCCATAGTGTGCACTTTTGTGCTGGGAAATGTAAGTAAAGTTATTTCTTCCTTGGAGAGGAGAAACAATAAATACTGCCAATTGAGCCAACCATATGATATCTAGTTGTGTTTGTTGAAAAATGTGCAACAAGAAATGTTAAATTTAGGATGTGATAAAAATAGACCTCCTAAAAATAGCATGTCTAAAGATAGCAATTTGGCTAGTGAGATCATTGGCCACATTGGGTGAGAGGTGAAATTGCTAAAAATAGAAAGTTCTAAAAATAGCATTTATGGGTCCCTTCCTATTTATAGCAGTCCCTAGTCTATTTATAGGAAGTAAAATTAATTTTGGTCTTAACAGCAATTGGAAATATTAATTAATTAATTAATTCAGTTGAGTTAATTAGTTAAGGAAATTCGAATTTGAAGTCTTTGTGAGCATGCACATGAGTTGTCCCACTGATTGAGGAATTTATCCTTAATTTCTTCCACTGATTGAGGGAATAAGAATGAGTTCTATAATGAGAGAATCAGTTGACTTAGTTCTAACTAGTCAAGTCCAGTTAGATTATTTTAACAAGTTGTTAAAATAATAAAATATAGTTTGTTAATGCTTGCATGCATGTGACAACTATTATTTTAGATAGATGAGAATTCACTCATGGATAATTGTTGCATGTCAGTTGTGTCAGAGACCCAGTTGAGATCAGATGTGGGACAGTGTACTATCAGATGCTTGACTGTTTCTAGTAAGTAGTTTTTGCATGGTTGAGGAACTAGTTTCCTCAAGGATTGCATAGTTGGACCATTGGTTAACTTGGTATGTTTGGAATTAATTGCATATGCTTTTGCTATTATTTCCTAAGCAAACTGCGCAAGGAAATAGGGATTGCACCATAGGTAAAGCCTTTATATACAGGGCTTGGTTGGTTCATGAGACATATCTTCATATCTTCATAGTTCATTGAGAACTGAATAGCTTGAGAGCTAATTCTTTTTGTATTGTGAAGAGGATATCCACTTGATTGATAATACATGGTTGGGGTTTTATGCTCTTGCTTTCGCTTGAATATATCTTGTGTTATGTGTGATTATTTCTCTTGATCAGTTATGCATGTTTCTACTTGATGTTGTTCATGAATTCGATTATGCTTCCGCTTAATGTTTTCTAGAAGTAGAACAAGTATTATGCTTTAGGACATTGCATACATCGGTTTGTTCTATAGGTGAAATTTCTACATGGTATCGGAGCACAGGTGATCAAGCAAGAACAATATACTAGCAGGAGAAATTCGAAGTTTATTATTCGGGATATAGATCTCAAGTTCTTATCACATCTATTTCATCGATGGCGTTCTATGGTTTGAGGCTTGAGTATGCCCTTGATGGCAACTCAAACTATATAGCTTGGGAGGATCGCATGGAGGGAGTTTTGGAAGATAATGGCCTTAAGGATTTCACTGATCAAGAAATTCCTAAGCCTACTGACAAGACTGAGCAGGTGGAATGGAGGAAGTGTGTGGCTAGAGCTAGGAGAATTCTCTTGGAGGGAGTGTGAGATCACATTGTCTCGAGCCTCCATGGGAAGGAGACTCCACATGCAATGTGGAAAACATTGAAAGATTTATATCAGAATAGAAGTGATTAGAGGAAGCTGGCACTAAAAGACAAACTTCGAAAGATCAAGTGTGAAAGGGATGAGACGATCTCTATGTATCTGACCAAGCTCATCACATGCAGGGATGAGCTTGCAAGTGTAGGGGTCATGACGTCAGATGAGGATATGGTGAGTCTAGCACTCCTTGGCCTTCCTAAGAGCTAGCATAGCTACCAGGAGTCGGTGAGTGGAAGGGAGAAACTGCCAGATTGGGAATGACTATGGTCAGATTTGATGTAGGAGGGGATCAAACGGAGCACCAGAGACAGTTCTTCATCTATGCATGATGAGGAGAACTGTGCCTTAGCGAGTAAGGCAAAGAAGGGGAAGGAGAAGGTTTCTCTTTCCGAATCTAGTTCTTCTAATGATGGGAAGAAGATTGACAAATCGAAAGTGCGATGCTTTCGTTGTCATGAGGTGGGCCATTATGTTGCAAATTGTCTACGGAGGAAATACAAGAAGGGATCCGGGGAAGGATCTGAAGGTGAGGCACTTGCTTAATAGTTTGAGTTGGATTTCACACTCTTCACATGCATGGTTTCATCCATGGTGGGAAGTGGATGGTTTCTTGACAATGGAGCTTCTTTCCACATGACCGGTGACGAGAGTTTGTTCAGTACTTTGGAGGAGAAAGATCTCCAGATACTCATAGCAATGGGTAATGATGAGAAGTATAGTGTCTCAGGTGTAGGCATGGTTATTTTTTAGAGGGAGCATGTAGCTCGCCTTACCTTGACCGATGTCAAGTATGTACCAGGACTGAAGAGAAACTTGGTGTCGATCGCGATGCTGGAAGACATAGGCTATGATGTAGTCTTCAGTAAGGGAAAGGTTTTCCTTAGACACATCATCACTAGACAGGTGAAGCAGATTGGTTCATGGGTCAAGAACTTATATGATCTTGAGGTTCAAGATGCATGCAAAGCCTTGAGTAGCAAGGCAACTGATGGAGACTTGGTGGTTGAGAGGGAGGGTATATTACCTCTCAACATGCGGAGTCAGAAGAAGTCTCAAACGATTGTCGAGGAGCCACGATTAGTGCAACAACTTCAGGAGGTTGTGGAGTAGCCACAACAGGGGAAGCTAAGTGGAGATCAAGTAGAGACATCTACTCATGTAGAGACCTCCAGTAGGGGGGAACTTCGAGCCAGGTGGGTTGAGGGATCACAGGAAGCCATACCTCCAGGTAGGAAGTAGGGCGATATAGAGTGATCGTCCCCAGGAGGAGGGGCAAGATCCTTGAGGTACCCAACCTCTTGGATGAGACCTTGCTACAGGAGCCCCGATGTGGACTAGCAAGAACTAACTGATTGGGTAGAGATAGATGTGGATGGAGTAGGAGAGAGAGTGACAGTGCAGGGAATCCCAGGACAGCGCATAGCCAGCAGGCTGTAGCAATGCAAGAGGCACAAGTGTTTTGCATAGTGCTAGGTGGCACAAAGAGGTGTGTAATGGTGTGAGATGCATGGAGATGTTGTAGTAGCGCATATGTCAGAGAGGGAGCACTTGTCAGTAGCAGGTAGAGCTTTAGCATCAGAGTATGTTCCTAGCCCAACAGAGTGGTCAATTGGGAGTGTTTTTGTTCCAAGTGTTGTTGGAGCAAGTGGACTGGGTAGATGTGTTGCATGTAGAACATTCTAGAGTTATAGGATTAGGTTCGAGAGAAAGCATTTCTTGTTGAAAGGGAGTGTTGAAAAATGTGCAACAAGAAATGTTAAATTTAGAATGTGCTAAAAGTAGACCAGCTAAAAATAAGATGTCTAAAAATAGTAGTTTGGCAAGTGAGGTCATAGGCCACATTGGGTGAGAGGTGAAACTTCTAAAAATAGAAACTTCTAAAAGTAGAATTTCTGGTTCCCTTCCTATTTATAGCAGTCCCTAGTCTATCTATAGGAAGTAAAATTAATTTTGGTCTTAACAACAGTTGGAAATATTAATTAATTAATTCAGTTGAGTAAATTAGTTAAGGAAATTCGAATTTGAAGTCTTTGTGAGCATGCACATGACTTGTCCCACTTATTGAAGAATTTATCCTTAATTTCCTCCACTGATTGAGGGAATAAGTATGAGTTCTATAATGAGATAATCAGTTGACTTAGTTCTAACTAGTCAAGTCCATTTAGATTATTTTAACAAGTTGTTAAAATAATAAAATATAATTTGTTAATGCTTGCATGCATGTGACAACTATTATTTTAGATAACTGAGAATTCACTCATGGATAACTATTGTATTTCAGTTCTGTCAGAGACCTAGTTGAGATTAGATGTGGGACAGTGTACTATTAGATGCTTGACTATTTATATTAAGTAGTTTTTGCATGGTTGAGTAACTAGTGTCCTCAAGGATTGCGTAGTTGGACCATTGGTTAACTTGGTATGTTCGGAATTAATTGCATATGCTTTTGCTATTATTTCCTAAGCAAATTGCGCAAGGAAATAGGGATTGGACCATAGGTAAAGCTTTTATATATAGGGCCTGGTTGGTTCATGACACATATCTTCATATCTTCATAGTTCATTGAGAACTGAATAGCTTGAGAGCTAATTCTTTGTGTATTGTGAAGAGGATTTCCACTTGATTGATAATACATGGTTGGGGTTTTATGCTCGTGCTTTCCCTTGGATATATCTTGTGTTATGTGTGATTATTTCTCTTGATCAGTTATGCATGTTTCTACTTGATGTTGCTCATGAATTCGATTATGCTTCCGCTTAATGTTTTGTAGAAGTAGAACAAGTATTGTGCTTTAGGACATTGCATATATCAGTTTGTTCTACAGGTGAAATTTCTACAGTGTTGATGTCCATCTTTGTATCTAATGTAAAATGATAAGCATACTGTCAATCTCATTTAATGAGATAAGATATTTTTCTATAGAAGAAACTGAGGCACATACCACTTTCAGCAAATACAAGGTGGGTTAAATCTGGGTCTGGCAACCTATTAAAGTAAATTAGATCATTCTGCTGATTAAGACAACACCCTCATTCTGGTCAGCTTAGAAGTTAGAAATAGCTAGCCAACAAGAACCCCTGAAATAGAAAGAAGAGGCCAAATAGGCCTGCGTTGAGCTATGGAGGGCCTCTGAAGGTCTATGTTAAATATTAAATGGTAGATTTTAGGCTTGAAAGAGTGCGTGGAGGAGATAGACGCTGCTACAGGCAGTGTTAAGGTTACTACGAAAGATATTTTTGATGCCTTGCAACTAAGAAATTAACTAGGAACAGTGGAATAGATGGGTGCTAATATGCATCATTGGCAAGCCAAGGCTCCATAGTATAGCTAGTTCCTAAATCAACAATACATATGGGCCATGGCAGTATGTCATTATTTCAGCACAACCTACTACAAAAATTAATTAATGATTGCACAATCTACATCTTGCACTAACTTTAGGTTCTATACACCATCCTGAATACTTAAGGGTAGCATAGCAGGTCCACAAAAGACACTAACTACTATGTCCAAAACAACTGAGGTAAGGGCTAGTGATAGCATTTGCATGGTTATCAAAGAAACATAGAGGGAATACTATAGTAGAGATGATGTAATGATTCATCAGGGCAATCTATAATAAGTCACAGAGCAAAGATGGTATTCTATTAGTTATTGTAATCCAAGAATTTCTCACTGCATAGTATATGTGAAAATCGTATAGAAAGGGCATTCATATGCTTAGGACTATGTGACACACAAGGACTGCGATTTCAGCTTCAAAGACTCTATTTTCCAGCCATCTTTTGGAAAGTTTGCACAACAGCCCACATGTTTATTTACAATATTTTATGGTATTAAGTTATTAACAAAGTTTTTAGTAGTCATGGTTTAGTGATGGTGGTAGCCTTTCAAAAATGCCCATTACTTGTTGTACTATTATAAGCTGTATCAAGGTAGAGAATGGTCCCACACATAGTCATAAATGACTCTATATCTAGTGATTATACCACAAAGTGACAACACTTCATCCAGTCGCTAGAAATTAGTACCATTACTAGCCTTTGTTGCTTAAACAATTTCCTATTGCTCATACAATAACCAATTCTTATGGCTATAGCAGAGAGGCTGTTTATCTTCTATAATTATCAGTAGTAACCATCGATTTCATAAACAATGCAGCATATGCCAATAGAGCATGCACATTGCTACACTAAGAATGAAGTCATAATTTAATCTGTCCAACTCGCTATACTAGGAACAAAGCCCTATTTTGTGTAGTTCAACGGAGCATGTATAAAATTTATACCAGGAACATAATTACTCTTTGATAGGTTGCAAACAAAGAGGAGCCTACTGTCTCAGGGATCAAGTAAACTATCCAACTTGTGGGAGTTTGTGGGTCAACAACATTTCCCTAAGCCTCAGGTTTATCCTTGGTTGTAAAACCCTTAAGTAATTTTGTAGTTTGGTAGCTTAATTACATGGTACAGTCAGGGAACTATCACAACATGGGCATTGGGATGAGGTTCATGATGTTTTTCCTCCCAACCATTGGCAGACTGCCAATAGTGCACATATCACATTTATTTGCCGACATCCCAGAACCAAGTCTTCTAGCATTAGTTTGTGGTATAGCTTGTTGGTTACTTGCATGAGTCTGTGGAATATCCATTAGTAACAGCTTCAAGCATAACTCCCTAGAGTTTACGAAATATCAACACCCATATTGGGGAGCAAGGAAGGACTGGATAGACTATACCTTACTATTTATAGAAAGCTTATTTGTTCCTTTGACTAGACAATCTTGAATATGCTTTTTTTCCTTCTGCCATGAGAGAGAAGCCTTTGGTAAATGTGTAATTTACTATGGAATCACTGGTGCGATCGTCAGAACTACCAAATTGAGTAGCTAGAAGAATGACTCTAGAGATTGGATGAGCGAGCTTGGGTGTGTGAGCACTTCAACACGGATGAAAGAGAAGCCATTATCTTCCTAACCTCTATTGCAAAGAGAAGCCCTTATGATGTTTGAATTTGAATTTGTGTATAAATTTGAGCCTATCCTTGGAAATGGGCACTTGTGCATTTGAGAATGAAATGGAGGGAAAGTCTGAGAGACTGCCTGAAAGTGGAATTGACATGTAGATTGCTTTTGATTGTAGGAAACAATAGCTTTGACAAGGCAGTTAAAAGCGTACAGGGCACACAAAAGTTACAGTCAAAAGTAACTTTGACATGGCACACAAATTACAGTTAGAAGCATATAGGGCACACATACAAAAGTAGCTTTGGGAGGGCACACAATTTACATTTCATTTAGATACTTGTATTTCTGAAATGTGTTAGTGTGTCAAAAGAAATGAAACTAGGACTTAAAATTGCTTTGGAGGAAGCCACATCTACAAGATGCAAGCTAGAGGAGGCGGTGAAATGCATGTGTCAAAAGATATAGGAGCAAGATGCAGAACCCTAGGTACGCTTACTGTAGTGAAAAGATACAATGAATCACTTGTAATGAAGAAAATTATAGTCCCTTACAATGTAAAAAAGTAAAATTGTGCCATTATTAGCTTAGGGTGGCCTCTACTTACATTTTCAGTTGTTGGTATCACATTTCTTCTCTTTATGGTTCTCAATAGAGATCCTCATTATGTGAATTTTATATATTGTGGATCTCTCTGCAACTTTCTTTGCTTGATGATATCATAATAGAGGGCGTCTGAAGGCTTGGGCTAGGAGAGAAAAAACTATGGCAGCTCCTGGTAGAGAATGACTTTAAATTCTATCGGCAATGTTTCTGAGACAAAGGATTTCTCTCACTTCTAATTTGGTTCCCAGTCATGCACTTATTGAATGTGTTTATCATTTGTACTAGGGTTTGGTGACTTCCAATTCCTTTTTTAAGTATATTTTTATGCCCCTCGGTGACTCCTAATTGCTTCCTTAAGTCTATTATTATGGCCCCTGTGAGGGGAGCTAGCTAAGGCATCAGGAGGACTAGGAGTGAAGTAGGTGAGAGGGAGGTGGATTTGAGGTCTGATTTTTGTAGCATATTAGCATGACAACCATTTTCTCTCCATATAGGCATATTAGGATGACATAATGTTAAGTGGCATGGTTGAATCTTGCATGTTATTTTGTGGATACAGAGTCGTGGGAAAAGTGGCTTTCATGTAAAGGCGTACATGGTCCATTGAGGTCGATTTTTTTTAATATATTTGTTTCAATTTTTTTTATAATAATAGAGAATAGGACCTCCAATTTATCCATGAAAAACCTCAAAGAAGTCATATGCAGTCAGAAATAGCATGCTTTAAGTGTGCGTAGGCTGTAAATACCTCTCTCATGTTAGTTGGTAATACACTTTTGACATGTGCTTTCTTTCTTGAGTTTTGTGAGAGATGGTTGAGATATAAGACCATTTTCAAAGAGGCCTTTTTCTATAATGGATCAAGTCCTCCTTTCCATTCTGGGTGTTTCCTCAAAATAAGTCATTATGGACTAGGGATGGCCTTGAAAAATATCTTTCTACCATTTATTATCCCTTATCCAGATTTGATGTAGTGGTTGTTATTTAAGATAATGTACCAAATGTTTTGCATATATCTCCTGCAACAGCTATATAAGAGGTTACTAAGGATGAGTCACTTAGTTAGGATAGATTTCCCTGAATTCAGGATAAAATATTTGAAGGGAATTGACTAGTTGAGATCATAACCTTAATGCAATAGGAAGAAATATTGATCCAGCTGGTGTATATTTATCTCTTTAGGTTGAAAAGTTCTTGTGGTGCTCTTTCAAATGTGAAATATTGTGCTTTTTGAAGTGACTAAAATTTCTGAGCATCGCTTATTTTTTTTTTCATTTTCTCAGTTGATTCAGAGCTGAGGTTCTAGCTGAGGTTCTATCTGTCTCTATTCTACCAAAGATCCCCAGGAATTATGCCTAGCCCAAACTAAAAACACAAGTACAATCATTAGGACAGGCAAGCAGTCTAGAAGGGAAAAGAATGTTTCTCAGGAGACTTTATTCTTGGTGGAGGCATTAACAGTATGCTGCTTTCACTGACCAGGCAAGCCCTCCTCGACAAACCTTGTAGAACTTGATGCCATGTTTTTAGTTTCTCTAGAATTCCACATAAATGCCAAGATATAGAGATGGATACACATGCATGGCTCTGTAGCATTAGAACTTGATTCCAAGCTAGTGGGCTTGTTCATGCTTGCTTAAACGTGAAAACAGTGAAACTGTTTCACCTGAACATGTTATGAAATTATACCTTTATATGAGGCAATTATTCATAAAAAAAAACTTGTTCCTCTCTTCCTTTGTAATTTTAAATTGGCACTATGACATTTCTCTTCAGAATGAGATTGCTCATTATACTTGAAGATCGCACAACATTGTGTATGAACCTTACGAATATTGTATATAAGCTTGTCTCATAGAAACAAAGAAATCCATGCTTACATTCTTAGTAAAACCTAGTAGAACTTGGAGCCATAAAGGGTAGCTCAACTGGTTTATGTACTGTGATTTTCACTACAGACGTAAGTTCAATTCCTTTGGTGAGGGTCAGTGGTTCCAGTGGCAGGTGGTGGTGGGGACGAATATCCTTGGCTAGGTCTGGGAGGGTGAGGTGTAGCAGACTACAATGATGGGTTTATTATGGAAGCCATCCACAAAATGTGGGGAAGCATCCCTAGGTGATTGTTTCGTTGAAAAAAAAGCCCCATAGAACTTGATATCATAATATTTGGTTTGTTTAGAAATGCCCAGATGGCTAAGTTCTAAATATTGATAGGGGTGTATGGTTGGGTGGGAATTTAGAACATGATGCTATTCGAGTGAGCTTGCTCTTGGTTACTTGAACGCTAAAGTTGAGGAGTTTTTTCGCATCAAGAAATTATACTCAGTACATAGTCTTGTTTCTTAATGGCTCTATTGTTCTAAGTCAGTGCTATGGCATTTCTTTTCATTTCTTTTAGGAATTTGATTATTGTGCTTTGAAGATTGCACAACTTTGTGTATTAATTCTTACAAAAATTATGTATTAATACATCTAATAGAAACAAAAATATCCATACCTATGTGCTTATTGAAACCTCATAATTTTGCAGATGCAAGTATGGCAGAGTTTGTTCTATATATTTTGTTTCAATGACATAATATATATTTTGTTTCAATGACAGAGACACATGCTATACTCCTTCTAGCATGTGTAGTGGATATAACATCTAATGATTACATAAAGGAAAAATATTGTGTTTTTTTTTAGCTACCCGTTAAAAAGTGTTTTGAATAAGTTCTTCATTCTAGTATGCCTAACTACAATCCTAATTGGATTGACAGATGACTGCACATTGAGCCTTTCAGTTCTATTTGTAATATAAATGGACAACAAAATTTCATTGGCTTAGTGAAATAATACACAAACATCTCGTGAATATCAATAAGTACAGGGGTCAAAGAGACAGGCCTGACTTGAATCTCCATGAGAGTTTGTAGCTTTACCTTGATACAAGGTTTGAGCAACTAAAGGCTACAACTGAGCTTGAGCTCTCGCAGGTTGGTGAGCTAAATTTTCTATTTGTAATATATTTTTTCCTTATGATATTTCTTATGATGGATGACATATGATATGTAGGAAGCTTTTCACTCTATAGAATATATTCACGGCCTTATGTGTATGGTCAAGATTCTAAAGAAGACTCCTAAACCTCAAATGATGGAAATCTACTATTCAAAGTTTAAAGAGATATTTTGGATATTAGAAAGTCATTTGTATCATGATTACGCATGGTACAAGCTCTATATCCTACATAAAAGCTACAATAAATACTTAGCATAGAAGGATTTGCAGCTGATGGCATCATCTGGATTGTTGGCTACTATTTCTATTATGCCTTATGATCACAAGCATAGGGCTCACCATTTTGAACTCGAGAATGAGAAGGAAAGAAGTTCAACAATGGCCAGTCTTTTGGGATTTAGTTTGGATTCTAAAATGGATACTAGAGAAGTGGTAAGTTATTTCAATTAAAGGGCTTAAGTTCATTTGTCATTGTTTGATATGTTTGCATTTGTATAGGTTTTTCCAATATAAGTATTATATTTTATGCTTAGTTCAAGGAGTTTTCTTCCAATATGTGAAATAATAATATGTTTCTTTGGAAGTTGTTATGATTGACACTTCTATCTGAAATGGTAAGTAATAGGTATAAAGCTCATTAAAGCATTTATTGATGAAATTAAGTCCTTCTTCGATGTTGCTGAGAAGTCAGAGCACACATATATTCTACTAAGCACTTTTTATGCTTGCACAATTTTTTGCTTTAGCAAGCTACATGGTTTCAACTATAACTGGATAGAATGTGGTGCAATATTAGGAAGAATTTTACTATTTGTATTTATATTTATAGTTTATACTAAAGTTTTGTACCATATAATCATAACACACTTCATTTTTTAATAATTCAAAAGTGTCTTCACCTCAAATGTTTTGGTTCTACGTATCTCCATTATTGCTTATAAAAAGATGGTTTATGTTAATTGTTGCTTTCAAATTTTAGTTAACATTTGAGGATATGTGAATATAAGTGAATTGTACTGATTTTAAAGGCTCTTTGGGTTCATGAAAAGATACTGGCAACATCTAGTTATGTGGGTAACTTGTGTCTTTATTATATGTTAGGCTTCCAAAGGTGTCATGAAATATGTTCTGCAAGAAGTGAAAAAATTGTATCATATATTGGAAAATGATTTCCACCTAGGTATTGCTGATAAAGTTCAGTCACTACTAGTAAGGCTCTCTAAGCTTAGTGACAAATTGTCTTTATCTTCTCTAGTCCCAGAAGTTCAATTGGAGCAACACATTCCTTCTTTATAAAGGCTAACTACTTTGAGAGTGTTACAGTAGGTGATGGGATTTAATTCCTACCTTCATTTCATGCTTTCTATTATTCTATGGTGTGACTACTTGTGATTTGTAAATGTGGCCTACTTTTAGAGTTACACAACTTACAAAATATGATGGGGAATTTAGTTATTACTTTGTTCAGTTCATTTGTCTCTACTATTGTAGGCCATATGGTGTGACAATCTTGGATTTGGTATATTTCTTACACTTTGGTGTTAAAGTGTACACATTCTCTTGTGTCTTCTAAAAGTAGAATTCTTGAGGTTTTCTAAAGTTAACCCTTGCATGTTCCAGGTATCACAAGTGTATCAAATAATGAAAATCACGGTCCTGTCAAGGATGATACCATTTTCTAATTTTTCTGTTATAAAGAGGCTTAGTGTAGATGATATGACGTACAATTTTGTATGGTTGAAGATTGACCATTTAAAAGGAATTGTATAGTTTGGTAGTCAAGTGAAGTAATACAATTTTCTGATTTTCAATATTTTTGTATAAAGATACAACTTCTACTAATTTTGAGGATTTAGCTTTTATGCATGGAGTCTTTTTTATAGTGTGCATAATATAAGCTCGTCAGTGAATTTATTTATGCAAGACCTTGAATAAGAACAATCCATATATCATAATCTTATTGAATTTTCTGAACACTCCATATAGCAAGGCTATGAATTGCAGTAGGAGGGGCTCAATACCTTAAGCACGGTTATTAACTTACGATAGGAAGTTGCCATAGAAGTTTAGATCATTTCTTCATCTTATGATGGAAATCAAATAGGTAGTCCTAGGTTTTGGTTTGCATATAGTGAAGGTATGAAGTAAATACTTTGAATCTTAATAGAATTTTCTTTTCCCTTAAGCATGTAGTTTCATGTTGATATTATCTGAAAGCCAGGTCTTGTCATTAATTAATATTATCCTATATAAAATGCTTCATGGAAAACTCTACTACTCAATAGAACATAATAATAAATTTGGTCTTTATTAAATGTTTCAAACTAATAATTAGGTATATTCATTCATGATAAGATAAGATAGGTTTATTAGTGTCCAACGAATGACCAAAGGTAGGTCAACAAGACTGCTTAGTGCAAAAGTGGCAACACAAAGTGGGAGTGCAAAGGTCAGTATCTGAGCATAACTATCACAACACCAAAAAGAAGAAATACAATGCTCTAAATTCCCACTATCAAGTGAAGGAGAGGGTGTTCTCCTTTGAAGTTGAAAGGGAATATCTCTTACCATTTGGAGACCAAAAGGAAAGAAACATTGCATAGATGAATAGCCAAATGAGATGGATCTAGTCTGGGGATGTGTCTCTCTTTGGAAAAGGTGGCTCTTTTCCATGTGGTGGTAGGAGGGGGTTTCCTACCAATTGGGCATGAACAAAAACTCCACGTGGGTCTCACTGCAGGGAATTAAGTTGTCTCTCAAACTGGAATGGTTCTGCAATTTGTCTGCATATTGTTGCCCCTATCTAGGAGCACTGGGAAGAAAGCTATGATCCTCCTAGTAGTGTCCTATCAAGGGGGGTAAAGGAAGGGTAGGAGAATGGGAGCCGTGGACCTAATAGTGTCTCCCAAGTATAAGGTTTGGCATTCTCTAGGTAGGCACCAATAAAAGCTGGAGAGGGAGTTATGGCACTCCCTAAATATAATAGATGTGACCATGTATCTCATTGGAATAGGGACACCTAAAAGTGCAACGCTCCCCTGTCTCTATCTCCTATATATGGCATATCCAACATAACTTATCCTCTTGTGACATTTGGTGCTCAGCTTCCACTTGAAGCTTATCAATGCACACTCAAAACTAGCCTAAGAGGATCCTAATTCCATGCATAAAATGTCAAAGAGTGTAAGTGGATCAACACTATAAAGTTGTCTCTAAGAGCCAACAAGTGCTCTACATAAAATGCCATTTTGGGTCTCAAATCCCCAAGAGGGGAATCCAAGTGACCTAGATATACTACTTGTACATATCCTCCTAGATAATCCCATCCAGCTCTTGCTTATTAGAGAAAAAGTGACCAGGAGGATCTAAACTGTGTTTGAATGGGGCAAGATGATCTATCAATATATTAATGGATCAAAAGAAACAAGAAACTTCTAAATACCAGCATTGTGCTCTCCTAAAACGGGGGAAAATTGGGTAATGGCCTCCAAATATAAATAAGCAAGATATGGGTATGAGTCTCTGCCTACTATTGAGTAAATATCTAAATTAGATAAAACAACTCTACCAATCTAAACGTAGTCTAGATCCAAAAAGGGTTTATTGCAAACTATGTATGGATGATTGACTATGGGATCATCCTCTTGCATTTGATGATGCAACACAGTAAGTGGGCCTGTACTCAAGGTCACTATAACCTGACCGAAGGCCCAATCTAACCTGAGTAAGCTTGACCTCATACCTCTGAACTATATAAAAATATAAGTGCCAAATTCAAGTTGACGAGGTCTAGTCTCGATGAGATACCCTAAAAATGGTGTTGGAAACATATGTCTGTTTATAAGAGAAAGGCATCCATACCCCTTATTCACTCAAGGTTGGAGATCCTCCCTCAAACCAAACTTGAAACCTAAAAAGTGAGCCCCCAGATATGTGTATGTGTCAGTAATCTCAACCTCCACCCCTCTAAAGTAAGAATGGAAACTGGATCTAGAAAGGCTTTATTGCAAACTATGTATGGATGATGAACTAGGGGATCATCCTCTTGCATTTGATGATGAAACACAGTAAGTGCGATTGTACTCTTAGTAATAAGTATAATTTTGGATTTTGGATCATTTAATCATCTACGAGAATTAACATAGACAGGATTTTCCTGCTAAAATGTCATTTATGTGTCTCATTCTCTTTTTCTTGCAAAATGCATTATTAACTTATTTATAACAAAAAATGTGTACATACTTAATATATGTATATATATGATGTTTTTCCAGATGTTTCCATTTTTCTAGGTTCATGTTTCCAGTAGTACCTGTTTTAGAAACTTCCAAACACTTCGACGTTTCGTGCAACTTAGATTTAGGGGAAATAGATGATTTTTCTCCATGGGTGTTACATGCATATGTTGGTTCCTTTAATTTTGAAGGGATGGAATTCAATGAGGCAATAAGTTCCTTCTTACAAGGCTTTATATTACCTGAAGAAGCATAGAAAGTTGATTGGATCACAAAAAAAATTGGAGAGCACTATTGTAAGTGCAACCCAAAGGTTTTCACTAGCGCAGACACTGTTTATGTGCTTGCATACTCTCTCATCATGTTCAAGACTGATGCATATAATCCAATGGTGAAGAATAAGGTATTCCTTTTTCATCTGTGTAAATAGTTGGTAGTTCTCATGGATCATCATATTTCAAATTATTTTGGGATCATCCTTTGTCTAACTGCCTCTTTCCTAACTGATAGTGTTATTGCAATTGTCAAAGGTAGATTTCGTAGGGAATAACTGAGGTATATATGATGGAAAAGGTTTACCAGATGACCATATCAGATCCTTCTATGATCGTATTGTGAAAATTTAAATCAAGATGAAGATGATAATTTAATGCCACAAAATAAACTTCCCATAAATGCAAACAGAATCTTAGATCTAGATAGTATACTAAATATTGTAATTTATAATAGGGGGAAGAAAAAGGTCTGGAAATGAGTGGTGTGCTTCTCATCTGCTATATTGGTGGTGTGCTTCTCATCTACTTCTACATCGTCTCCTTTGCTTAGTCACGGGGCCCTCTCGGATGGTTGGTCCCCAGCGAGATCTTCCCTCTAGAGGTCCGCTCAGGTGGGAAGAGTATCAGACCCACATCTGTGAGCACTTATGTAAGTCATGGGCTATCTTTTATGCATATTAGTGGTGATAGTCCCCTAATATTTCACTGATCTAGGGGCAGGGGGCGTAATTTGAATGATCTGTCTCTGGAACATAGTCAAAAGATACTATTTTGAAGAAAAATCTTGAAATGAATAGTTGTTGGTAAACCATTGATTTTTCAAAAATGGCAATGAATTTATCATGTCAGTGAGAATTCTTACTTTATCTTATCTCTGATTCCATGTTAGCCCTTCATTTCTAGGAAGTTCCACAACATTGTTAGTCTTGGTGAAAGTCAACAAGATCTTGATGAGTGAATCCTGACTTAAATTGCCTTGAATAGTTTCATGAATCTTGTCAAAAAGTATTCAACATATATTTTGATTGCTATAACACATAAGTTAACAAAGTACTAAAAAAAAGTAAAATCATGTGTTTTCAATCTTGACATATAATCCCAAGATTTAGCTGCATATGATCAATTTTTTTCTCATTGTTTATTTTGATTCCAAAATCAACAACTTGAACACCTTTACGTGACTCATAATTTATTTCCTACCAATGGAAATTGTGATCATGAGCAATGACAAAGGCCAATTGGTACAATTGTCATGTCATAAGCACGAAATAAACCATGAAACTTCTTAGAAGATTATAATCTATAGAGACAGTTTCTATCTCCCACTAATTACAAAATGTTATAGCACGAGAAACAAGAATGATTTCTTGGAAATTCAACATGGAAAAAAACTTTAGATAAAATTGATATTGTTCACACCACCATAAATGGTAAACCCAATCCAATTATGGTTCCTAGTTCTGGCATGCTTGTCTATCAAATACTCTGTGCTCTTAATTGTTGAAGTTGAGACACTAGTTGGATGCAACATGTGTTAGAATGAAGCTCAATTATGAAAGGAGGTTCAAAAGGTAAAAGAAGCTAGAAAAGAAGGAAAATGGGCAATAATCAGAAATAGAAAAGCCTTTATTCGAGATAGAAACCAAAAAGATAGTAACCAATAGCAATTAAACACGCTCCGGATCCTTTGTTGGAACTATCGGGGCTTCCCGTGGAACAAAGGCCCCAAGCTAAGTTGGATTTCAAATGATGTTGATATTATTTTGCTTGTTGAAACTTGGGAGCACGAAGAATATAAGGTCCCTAACATAGATGGCTTTACACTATGGTCTACCTGGAACAAGCGATCCTCCCATAGAGGCATTGGGGGAATAGCTTGTTACATTAAGAAGAACATCTCCCCCCCATGCTAAAATTTATAAAAACAACCCTCACAACCAATATAGTTGGATAGAGATCAGAGACATTAATAATAAAAAGTCCTACATAGCAATATGTTATTTCCCCCCCATCAATTCTAACTTCTATAAGAAGAAGAATCTAGATAAAACTAACCCTTACAATGGTTTAGAGAATGATATTTCTAGCTTAAGGAATGATGGTAATATCCTTTTAATAGGTGACTTTAATGCTCGAACTTCAAACAACCAAGCTATTATTCTAAGTAATCATTCCAACCCTAATCCTCTTTGGTTAGACGAAGACCCTACTTTGGCTAGTAGGTACAAAAGGAGCTCTGAAGACCTCGGGGAAAATTTGTTTGGGTCGGAGCTAGTCAAGCTCTGTAGTGCTCAGGATCTCATAATTTGAAACGGTCTAAAGAAGTGGCCCAATTCTAGCAAGATGACCTGCATCCATGGACTTGGTAGCAGCGTGGTAGACTACGTTATTTCCGATCTCCCATTATACAAAGAAATAATAAATTTTGATATCTTAAACGACCACGAACCTGACTCTGATCATAGGCCTTTACTTATAACTCTCAATTTTGTCATGGATAGAGTTCCCACAGAAAATAATACTTATAGCCAAAAGAACTTAATATTTGATAGAAATAAAAATGATCTCTTTCTAAATGAATTAAAAACTAATTTTCTTCCTTTATCTAGTATAGACAACATAGAAGACCTCTACCATAATTTTACTACAACCCTCTCATATTCTATTAACAAGTCCTCAATTGAAGTTTCAAATAATAAAAGAAATAGAAAAACCAATCCATGGTATGACAAACATTGTAAAAGTGCGAGGAGAGAAATTAAGGAAGTTGTTGATGAATCTCTTAAAATGGACAAGACAAAAATATACAAAGTCCTAACTAAAAGGAAAAAGAGGTAGTACATTTGTCAAAGATAGGAGAATCTCTTACACCTCTCTAAGGTAGCTCTTAAGAAATTTTGTAGGCAAATTCTGACTAGGAAGACTAAAGATAATAATAAAATTGCTCTTCACGATTGGAATTCCTATCTTAAAAAGCTTTATGAATCTCCAAATGTCATGGTTAATCGCCTCGCTAATGGGAAAGCTAAGGACATTGAAGGTTACCAGGCGGAAATCTTAAAAATTGCAGGTCCGGTCCTCATCCCCCATATTCACAAGCTTTTCAATCAAGCAGTCAAGAAAGGGTTCCCTAAACCTTGGACTGAGAGCCTCATTATCCCTATTTTTAAAAGTGGGGATACAAATAACCCCTCTAATTATCGGATAATTATGATCATCCCTCTCTTAGCCAAGTTATATGGTAGTATTTTGGAAAAGAAGTTAAGCATATGGCTTGAAAGTGAAGGTAAGTGGTCTAAAGGCCAGGCAGGTTTCAGAAGGCATCACTCAACAACAGACCACCTTGTTACGCTTAGGATCATTGCGGAGGAATGTCGAAATGATAAATCCAATTTATTTTGATGCTTTGTGGACTTTAGAAAGGCTTTCGATACGGTTCCTAGATACAACCTTTGGAATAGATTAAAATAGCTAAAGGTTCCTCTCGAGTTAAGAGCTGCCACTATAAGGTTATACGAGAATGTAATTGCCAAGCTAAAGAGCAATGAGGGGTGGTCAAAAGATATTAAGTGTAACATCGGAGTCAAACAAGGTTGCCCCCTCTCCCCTACCCTATTTGGCATTTACATCGATAAGCTTGAAGGCTACTTAGAGGAAGCAGGATGTGATGGCACGATCTTAGCTGGGATAGTCGTCATCCTTCTTCTCTATGCTAACGATATTGTTCTTTTGGCAAGGTGCCCATCTAATCATGATAAGCAACTCAGGCTTCTTAAGGATTTCTACTCTACCATGGGTATGACTGTTAACATTGACAAAACAAAAGTTATGATTATCAAATCCAAGAAGGACACTTACGCTAATTTTATGTATGACAATAATAACTTGGAGGAAGTGTATTCTTACAAGTACCTAGGAATTGATATTCATCACAAGCTCAACTAGAACCATAGCATTGAGAAAAGGATTAATGGGGGGTGGAAAGCTTATTTTGGTCTTGAAAATAATTGTAAAATAGTAAACCTCGTAATGTGGGATAAAAAGAAGTTCCTCTTTGAAACTTTAGTCACTCCTGTTATCTTATATGGCTCTGAGGTTTGGGGTTGCAGCATCTCCAGAGAATCATGGAGAAAGATTGAGCAAATTCAGAAGCGTTTTATAGCTTATAACCTGAAAATTAAAAGTAATACACCATATCCTATTCTCCTTATCGAAGCAGGTCTTTCCCCTATTGAGAGCTTAGCTATTATTAGGTTTCTGTTGTAGAAGCACAAACTCAATAACATAGACGATCATAGACTTCCTAAGCTAGCTTTAAATTCTAGCCAAAACCACCTAAGGCTCAATCGAGGGTGGCATAAAGACACAAGGGCCTGGTTAAACTATTGGGAGATCAACGAGAATGATGCATTGCAAGACATAAATAACATTAAAGATATTGTTATTTCTAAGTTCAAAGAAAAAATGTGGTGTGAGAAAGATTTAGCGGCTAAAATAAAATTAAGTTATTATAAGAAGGTCTCAACCCCACCCTAGAAGATCAAAACTATCTCTCTATTTTAACTAGCTCAAAGAAGAAAATTAATATAGCAAAGATTAGAACGAATTCTCATGAGCTCCATAGTGAAACAGGTCGTTGGGTAGTTCCTAAAACACCCTGGATGGAAAGGATCTGCCATATATGTGAGAATAAGAACATGGAGGATGAAAACCACTTCCTCTTAGAGTGCCCGACATACAACCACATTAGATCTCAGTTTCACAATCTTTGTTACAATACTGACCTTCCTAGCCTTTTACAATGTCAAAATTATAGTGAGCTCGGAAGGCTTCTCTCCAAGATTTTTGAGCATAGGAATAAAATCTTAAATCAAATTAAATAATTTGTTTTTAGGTCCAATAAACCAATGTTTGGTCTCAGGGGACATTAACCATCATCATCATCATCATCATGTATCCAAGTCATGCTCAAGTCTCAACCTCATCATATATTGGAAACCCAACCTTGTAGACACATGACTAATGTTAGACACAGCAAGTCAAAGCTCCACATATTAGAATAAAATTTATAGAAATGGAAATCTGATACTAAATATTCCCTTTATCCTAGTCATGAAACATTATTCTTCATATTCATAAATCTATGACTATTCTTGATCTGAAAAATAAGAGAGTTGTTGTGATTGAGCACATGCATTATTTTATGAGGAGGTGATTGATATGCATTGATCAACAGATTTGGAGAAGAGCAATCTCAAAGATAGAGGGCGGGCTTTAGGAAGGGCCACCAAGACATTTATCACATTTTCACTTTACAAGCTATCATTGAAGAAGCTAGAAAAAAAACTGTTGAAAATTGGCAACAAGAAATTGCTAAAAATAGAGTGCTAAAAACAACAGTTTGGCCATCATTGCTGGATTGGGCAACAGGGAATGAAAAATGGAAGTGCTAAAAATAGAACTTCTATTTTTAGTAGTTCAAGTTGGATTCCTATTTTTAGACAGTCCTTGGTCTAAATAGGAAGTAAAATTCAAATTTGGTCTTGCCAGCAGTTTGAATATTAATTAATTAATTCTCCATGAGTTAATTAGTTAAGGAAAATCAAACTTGAACTCTTTGTGAGAACATGCAATAATTTCTCCACTGATTTGGGAATGTGTCCTTGATTTGCTCCACTGATTGAGGAATTAAGGATGAGTTCTATATTGAGAGGATCAGTTGACTTAGTTTAACTTAGTCAAGTTCAGTTAGATTAATTTAACAAGTTGTTAAATTAATGAGATACAATTTGTTAATGCTTGCATGCATGTGACAACTGTTATTTTCAGATAACTGAGTATTCACTCATGGATAACTATTGCATGTCAGTTCTGTCAGAGACCTAGTTGAGATCAGAGAAGGGATAATGTACTATCAGTTGGATGAATATTTTTCCTATAAATGAAGCTCATCCATGATGAGGATTTATCTCCTTCAAGTTTGTGCAGTTAGATTAGAGGTTAGTGAGTGTGTGAAGATGCCAATTCACACAGGTGGCAGCACTAGACCCCAAGGAAACTGCACAAGGAAACATGAGCCTTGGAGGGCAAAGGAGAAGGTTTGTGAGAAGCCTTTGACTATCTATGAGTAGCAGAGGGATTGTACTAAGAGTTGGATAGCTTCCGAGCTAAGGGTTTGTGTAATCCAGACTATATTTCCACATGTATGATAATACAGAGATGGGGTTTTAGGAAGGTGCTTTCCCCGGGTAAATTCTTCTGTGTTATGTGTGATTTATTCCTTCTTATAAGTTATATGTGTTCTTATTAATGTTACTCATGGTTGATTAAGCTTCCACTAAATTGTTTGTAGAAGTAGATCAAGTGTTTTTCTTTAGTATATTGCATTGCCAGGTTGATCTACAGGTGGTAAATTTCTACATGGTATCAGAGCTAGCTGATTTGTAGAAAAAGTTCTACATGGTATAAAAGTTATCTTATTTGTAGGGAAAATTCTACAAAATTCTACATGGTATCGGAGCACAGGTGATCAAGGAGAGAACAGTGTACTGAGAGGAGATTTGAAAGTTTTGAGTTTTGGGCCGAGAGTTTGCAGAGTAGATCTGAACATTTCTATACAAAATTTTCAGAAATAAATAGAAGATTTGCATTGCTTGTTGAAAAATACCCAAAATCAAAACAAAAATCAGTTGAATCGAAGTTTGGATGAGGGAGATATCGCTGATTTAAAATCAGCTCTTTTTCTAGAAAATTTCATGATGACGGGAAAGTGGAAATAGATTGTTGTACTAGCCAAGAACTTGTATGCACTTGAGGTACAAGATGCATGCAAAGCCTTGAGGAACAAGGAAAATGTTAGATACTTGGTGGCTGAGAGGGAGAGTAAATTAGCTCTCAACATGCAGTGCCAAAAGAAGTCTCAGACAATTATGGAGGAGCCACGATTGGTGCAACAACTTCAGGAGGTTGTGGAGCAGCCACAACTAGAGAAGATGAGAGGAGATTGAGTAGAGACATCTACTCATACAGAGAACTCCAGTAGGGGGAAACTTTGAGCCAGGTGGGCAAAGGGATCACATGCAGCCATACCTCTAGGTAGGAGGTGGGGTGATGTGGAGTGATCCTCCCATAGGGAGGGGCAGGATCCTTGAGGTACCCAACCTCTTGGATGAGACCTTGCTACGGGAGCCCTAATGTGGAGTAGCAGGAACTGAATAATTGGGTAGAGACAGATGCGGATGGAGCGACAGAGGGAGCTACAGTGTAGGGAATCCTAGGACAGCGCAAAGCATGCAGGTTGTAGCAATGCAAGAGGCACAAATGTGTTGCACTGTACAGGGTAGCACAGAGAAGGGTGCAACAGTGCGAGATGCATGGAGATGTTGCAGTGGTGCAGAGGTCAGAGAGGGAGCACTTGTTAGCAATAGGTAGAGCTTCAGCATCAGAGTATGTTTCTAGCCCAACAGAGTGGTTGGTTGGGAGTTTTTTTTGTTCTGAGAGTTGCTGCAGCAACCACACTTGGTAGATGTGCTGCATGCAAAAAATTCCAGAGGTATAGGATCGGGTTCAAGAGGAAGCCTTTCTTGTTGAGAGGGAGTGTTGAAAATTGACAACAAGAAATTGCTAAAATTAGAAGTGCTAAAAATAGCACTGCTAAAAATAGCAGTTTGGGCATCAGTGCTGTATTGGGCAATAAGGAATGAAAAATGGAACTGCTAAAAGTATAAGTTCTATTTTAGCAGTTCAAGTTGGATTCCTATTTTTAGATAGTCCCTGGTCTAAAATAAGAAGTAAAATTTGAATTTGGTCTTACAAGCAGTTTGAATATTAATTAATTAATTATCCATGAGTTAATTAGTTAAGGAAAATCAAACTTGAAGTCTTTGTGAGAACATGTAATAATCTCTCTACTAATTGGGGAATGTGTGCTTGATTTGCTCAATTGATTGAGGAATTAAGGATGAGTTCTATATTGAGAGGATCGGTTGACTTACTTTAACTTAGTCAAATTCAGTTAGATTAATCTAACAAGTTGTTAAATTAATGAGATACAATTTGTTAATTCTTGCATGCATGTGACAACTGTTATTTTCAGGTAACTGAGTATTCACTCATGGATAACTAATGCATGTCAATTATGTCAGAGACCCAGTTGAGATCAAAGAAGGGACAGTGTACTATCAGTTGGATGAATATTTTTCCTATAGAGGAAGCTCATCCATGATGAGGATTTACCTCTTTCAAGTTTGTGCAGTTATATCAGAGGTTAGTGAGTGTGTGAAGAGGCCAATTCACACAACTGGCAGCACTGGACCCCAAGGAAATTGCACAAGTGAATAGGAGGCTTGGAGGGTAGAGGAGAAGGTTTGTGAGAAGCCTTTGACTGTCTATGATTAACAGAGGGATTGTACTGAGAGTTGGATAGCTTCCGAGCTAAGGTTTTTTGTAATCCGGACTATATTTCCACTTGTATGATAATACAGAGATGGAGTTTTAGGCAGGTGCTTTCCTCGGGTAAATTCTTCTGTGTTATGTGTGATTGATTCCTTCTTACTAGTTATATGTGTTCTTATTGATGTTGCTTATGTTTATTAAGCTTCCGCTAAATTGTTTGTAGAAGTAGATAAAGTGTTTTGCTTTAGTACATTGCATTACCAGGTTGATCTATAGGTGGGAAATTTCTACATGGTATCAAAGCTAGCTGATTTGTAGAAAAAGTTCTACATGGTATAAAAGCTATCTGATTTGTAGGAAAAATTCTACAAAAACAATGCCAAGCCTTTTCCTTTGTTGCTGTTGTTTTCTTTTCTATTCTTGGTTTTAATGGATGGTCAAGACTGCTTCGAAGATGAAAGAAAAGAAAAGGAGATAGATACTGGAATTTAGTATTGTGTTGCTTAGGAAACCCATTATATTTGAAAGAAATCTCCCTTGACAAAATGGTAGTCATATTTATCTTAGAGCAATTCCTTTTTGTGGCCACACCTCATCACTTTTTCTCTCCACAAATTTCAAGTTGATTAATTTTCTCAGCAAAAAGAACCATGAAATTCTAAACTTCTTATCTCTTTGGATGAAATTTCCTACAGCGGCTATGGGGTGTTTTGAAGAAATTGTAAAGCTATGGTTATGTGTATATAGATATGGTTCTCTAATGTATACATTTTCTGATGTAGAAACCTTGTGCAATATGTCTTGATGCAATGAAACTAGGTCATTTCCATGCCATATTTACTGCAGAGTGTTCCCACACTATCCACTTTTCTTGCATTGCTTCCAATGTGAAGCATGGAAATAGGGTGTGCCCAGTTTGTCGAGCAAAGTTGAAATAAGTTCCCTTACAAGGGATTCGTTCAGAGCCAGTGCGTTGTAGAGCACGAATAAGTCCTTTGAATTGGCCAGAAAAGCAAGATAGTAGGACAACAATTTTACCTCGTTTGTCACCTGCTCGTTCCCCACATCCTGAGGTTGCAAGACGTGTTACAAACCCTGTTGTTTTTGCTGATGATGAGCCATTGGAGCATCGATCAAGTGGAGAAAATGGGTCAGGTGTGGAAAATGGGAATGAACCTACTTTGGTTGAAATTGAGATAGCAGCAAGAAATTCACAGGCTATAGATTCAAGAGGAAAATTGGCATAAGTGGTGGGATTCAAGGTAGAGATGTTGATAGTACATCTGTACAGTTAAAAATGTTTCCTGATTTTTCTAGAATTCCATGCTCAGAGTTTCGTGAGAAGTTCAGTGTCCTAGTACATTTGAAAGTTCAATGTCCCTGTACATCTAGTGCAAAAAAGCAACACAGCCAAAGAACTTGGAATATTGGAAATCCATCCCAAACCCCTGATATGCCCATAGATCAAGCCCCCATTGATCTTGTAATTTTTCTTGATGTTGGTGGAATCATGGCAGGCACAAAACTGGCACTATTGAAGTGTGTTGTGGGCTTCATGATTCATAATGTTGGCCCCATGGACTGCGTTTCAATCATTGTCTTCTCATCAACTGCTAGTCATTTGTTTCCTCTATGATGTATGTCTCAGGAGGGTCAGTAGTTTTCTTTGTAATCAGTGAATGGCCTAGTGTCCACTGGTGGAACCAACAATGTTGAAGGAATGAAAAAGGGTGCCAAAGTGTTGGAAGACTGGCGTGAGAAGAACCTTGTCTGTAGTATCATTTTACTCTCGGATGGTCAGGAAACCTAAAATGTGAGAAACCATAGGAAGGTTTCCGTTTTATCAAATTCCAAGAGGGTTTTGGATTATCAATGCTTGTTGCCAAGATCAATAAGGAAAACTTGCAGAGCAACGTAACATACAGATCCTTGTGCACACTTTTGGATTTGGGACAGATCATGATTCAACATCCATGCACCCCATATCAAAGATTTCTGGTGGCACCTTTTCCTTCAATGAGACATAAAGTTTTATTCAAGATGCTCTTTCAAAGTGCATTGGTGGTTTGCTAGGTGTGGTGATTCAGGATATGCATGTTATTATCACATATGCAAGTTCAAGAGTGCAATTAAGTGCCATACATGCAGGTAGTTATGTAGGAAATATTCTAGACGATGGGAAGAAGTTATTGGTAAGGATTGTAGATTTGTATGTAGACGAGGAGAGAGACTTCTTGGTTCATGTTAAGCTTCCTCCATTTAGAAAACTTGAAGAGAGCACCATTGTTAATGAAATTAAAATGCTAAAAGTTATTTGTTCTTATAGGGATCCTATTTCACAAGAAATTATTTAGACACAAGTGGCATAACTATCTATTCAACGTCCTGAATATGTTAGCAACAAAGAACATGCTATTTTTCTTGAGGTTGACAGGCAAAGACATAGATTGTGCACCGCAAAATCCATAGCAGAAGCTAGAGCACTAGTAGATGTGTGATTTGATAGGTGCCCAACTTGTATTGGGGATCCGAAGAAGGGATTTGTAGGCATCCCAACACTTTATGGATTAGTTATCAGTTGGTTTTGAAAACCCATTGGCTTCTCTAACCTTATTCTAAGCATTGAGGGGCTTAAACAGGGCTACAATCTTTTCCCCATCTTAATCAGGATTTACATTGAATCATGAGCTTGACTAGTTTTTAAGGGAGATGACACAAGCCAGCAAAGGGTGCAATTTACACCATGGTCTAAGTACTTATTGTCATTGACTGCTTTGTTCTTAATTGCTTCCTCTCTTGAGAGTCTTCAGTCACAGATTGATTTGTTGGCTTTCAATTCATAAGTTGGTGTTGTTAATCTTAGTAAGGCTAAGAATACATATTTTAGTGTAACCAAAGATACTATGTCTTGGTTTCATTTCTCCAACAGAGGAGAACCTGTTAAGTTCACCCATACCTATTACTATTAAGTTATTTGAGTGTCCAGTTTTCAAGGCCACATTTCAATTTGGGACCAGCTTCTCAAATGTGGTTATGCAAGGCATACACTTCTTTAGCCGTTTTGGAAAAGCAACACTTCCAATTTCATTTTCAAGACATCCTTCGATGATGGCACTCCTTCACTATCTTGTTAGACCAATTGCATTGCATGGATCAAAGATCTAATTAGATCAAACTTGGGTGAGGCTAGTTGATCACTTGTTGATATATGATTAGATGATAGATCAACCATCATGCTCCACTAAATGATCATATGTAAGCACATAGTTCCACATGCCATTATACAAGTTGATTTACACCTCACCCACTTCAACTAGAGACTTTGTTCAAGCTTACCTCTTACCTATACAACCTTTTCACTCTTGGACATTTGGCCTTTGGAGAGGAGAGGTATGTTATGAAACCAGCTCATAAAAGGAAAGAAAAGATAGATCAATGCTTTAGAAATAAGCCTCTTCCAGAGGGAAACCTCCTTTACATTACACAAATGAACAATTCTTTGATGATTCAAATGAAAAAAACCTCCTTTCTATATATAGGAGTCTAAGGGGTCACAATATAACCAAAGCTGACCTAACAATAATAATATAAAGGCACAATAATAACAATATGGGGACAATAGGGGCACAACAATAATAATAACTGATACAATGACAATAGTAATGGGAGAATCACTAGTATTATAGGGACCTAACATGCCCCTCTCCTTCAAAAAAGTGTTTTCCTCAACGCTTGAGTTGTTTTGGATGCTTCTATATAAAATTCTTATCCTCCCATGTGGAATCTTCAATGGGTAAGTTCTTCCACTTGATGAGATACTCTGAAATTGATCGATTTCGTAGCTGTTGAGTTCTTGTTTCTTTGACTGCTTTAGGTTCCAATATGATTTTTCCTTCCTCATCAAGTTCTGGCAATATTGTTTGAACTGGAAGCTTGTCACCTATAACGTTGTTTAAGCATGAAACATGGAAAACTGGGTGCACTTGGGAAGCTGTAGAAAGCTCCAATTTGTATGCCATAGTACCTATATTTTGCAACACCTTGTATGGACCATAATACTTTGGTGATAATTTATTATGCTTCTTAGCTTGCTTGAGGGACATTTTTTAATATGGTTGTAGCCATAGGAATACCCAATCACCTACATCAAAACTTATTTTGCTGCGATGTTGATTTTCCTGTTGTTTCATTCTATTCTGCGCCAAGGTGAGGTTATCCTTTAAGAGTTGGAGAACTTGTTGCTGATGCTCGATGTGATCCTCAAACAACTCATAAATGTTGACACATTTTTAATGAGTATTTATTGAAATCGTCGAACAATTAGAGATTTTTTTATAAGAATCGGAAAAATATTAACGTTCAAGCAACCTTTGTGACAAATATAGGTAGCCATTGAGGTTTCCCATGTTGAAACAATTTATAATAAGCTACTACCTATTCATGGAACAATATGCTTTGTAGAATACAATCGATGGAAACATTTTATTTTATGGACAGCGAGTTGCAAAGAGGTGTTATGAATAAAATTATTTTTGTATTAATTTTTACATAGGAAATTTATTTTGAAATATTTTAAAATTTGTAATGGAATTAAATTCAAATTAATTTATATTTTATTTAAGCAATTTAGGGTTATTTTCTTTAAGGAGGCTACTAAGTAAAATTATATTTTTAAAATATATGAAATATTTTAAAATTTATGTCTAAATTAAATTTATATTATTTTGACTTATATTTAAACATAAAAAATTATTGTGGAAATATTTTAAAATCTACAATTAAAATATAAGCATATTGTTTATTTCCATGCACATAACACTTTCTGTAGGAAACATTAGATGCAAAGAAGGAAGCCATTATGAAGAAGAGGCTGAGAAATGACTTCAACAAATAGAAATTGTCTTATATTATCAATTAAATCAATGCACTCCACTAAATTTTCTTATACTATTGCTTAAATCACTCGATTCAATGAAAGAAGGATTTTTATCTAGTTGAAAGGTTGATGAGTAAAAGGGAAAATTAGAATATGAATAGGCAAGATTGGAAAAGGTTTATACAATGACAAAGTATAAAATAAATAATGTTTTAAAAATATTTATTTCTATTAATATATTTAAATTTTATTATAAATCAATTAAAATTGTAAAGCATCTCTATATACATTATAAATAAACTTTTCTATTGCCATAAAGTTAAGAAAAAAAATATGACAAAAAACAGAATTTAAGGTGCATAGCTAAGCTCTCCAACATAATTAGAAATTGGAAAAACAAAATTGGACAAAACAAAAATTGGATTGATAGAAATCCTAGTAACAGAAATGTATTTACATGGAATTTCTACTCGTTGTATAAAAATTTGAATGGCCTATAATCAACAAAATTCAAATGCACAATTAAATTATCCATGACATCTAAATTAGAGATAAGTTAACCTGTGAAAATGGTAGACAATATGGCATATTGTAAAGGTCCTTTAACAACTTGCGAAAACCCCAAGGATGATGTAGTCAATATAATGAATTTTGATAAAAATACTTAAATGCTCGACAAGCACTGAAATAAAATTGTTATGTGCACCTATTAATAAGGGTTGTAATATTCAAGTTTAAATCTGATAAAAATTCTCGACATTTCAATTAACATAGTGATTATTGGGGAAAATGTAAAATTTCTTACTATTGAAAGCTCAAGGTACAATTTCAATAAGGAATGTGAGACGTGCTCTGTAAAAACCATAATTATCATTTACCAAAATGAGAAACTCTATAAACCCTAGTCTGATGCAGCTGAAATTTTGAGCAATCAAGAAAAAATAATGTGAAATAAGGACTCGATGGGTAGTGAATTCTACAAATTTGATCCACTATTTTATCTCTGAAAATCACTAATTTTCTATACATGCATCCACAAACTCATGCGCTCTTATTGTGCAGAGGGGAGGGGAGAATAGAAGTACTGTCAGTAGATAAAACATAATGAATAGGTGAAATTGATGGAAACCCCTGTTATTTGGAATTGGATACAGGTTATCAATGTTTTGAAATGGATAATCATGTTAATCCGAAATACACCTGTCCACTACTATGAGTGTAACGTGTTGTAATCCTCTTATTATTGTTATGGTAGGTGTGTGTAACTTTTTGTAGTCTTACCATTCTCGTTAATCGTGATAGGTGTCAATTAATAAATGGCATGGTAAATTTTTAATCAAGATTTGTCAACATTTAATTTAAACAAGGTTTAATCATGTTATTTAGATATGCAGGGAAGTTAGTGGTGTGAATTGCATCCATTGATATTGTGGCGATACTGACATCTTTAAATTTAAACCATCTGATCAATTTTTTTAATTAGTGGAATGATTAAAGTACCCAATTCCAATAGGAGGGATGCCTATCAGTGTACTAATCCCTGCAACACATTGATAAGATTTCAGGAAAATCTTGTTGGGGTTCCACATAATCCCAAGACCCCAATAAACCCAGCGCTCCAGTAATGCATACATGCGACTCAGAAAGAATTGACAGAGTGGCTCGAAAAATCATGGTTTCTAGGATAAGAATCAAAGATGGATTACAAGTCTAATGAGACCCTTAATGGAACGGATTTTATGGGTCGCCCCCAAACCTTTGATGTTCATTGAGATCATTATCATGGGGTCACCTCAAAAACTAGTGTATCCCCTCTTAGGACCTAGTGACTGTCAACATCAGAAATAGACATGGTCCCTACCATATAGGTAGCATCGATATTAGAAGGTGCATCGCGATCTCCAGACCCTGAAGCCGCAGAGAATTCAAGATTGTCATAAGCAGAAACCTTCTTGTATCTGGGGGGCTTCTTTTTTTTCTGTGAGTAACATTATGTCGGGACAAGGGACAGTGCGAATCTGACATGCCATGGAAAAATGATCTTTTGATGAAAAGGGGCTCCAACCTTTCCGAAGATGTGAGAAGAGCCTCTATTTCCCTGTCTGGCGAACCAGAGAAATTACTAACCGACTCCCGAGGTAGGGTCGTTAGGGTCGTTGAGGGGGATCCAAGATGTGGACCATAATCCGATGGAATGAAGAAACTAACCTTGTTATGATTTATACCCAAATTTGTTTGCGAGACCGAATTATTACCACGACGTTGAACCGGGCCATAATTATTGCCTAAATCAGACTTATGAAAATCCTTGGTGATAGACCTTTCAATATTTGGATTCTTAAATCTTAAATCATTAAGGAATACATCTAAATCCTTATCGAAAGAAAAGAATTACTGGCGGAATATGGGCAGACATTTATCCCTTTGTCTGTCACTGAATATTTCGATATATAAGAATTTCTGAATCTGCTTTCCCCGCTAACTCTGGAACCCTTTGATGGAGAGAGAAATTGTGGACATTGTTGAATGAGGTGTCCCATACCGTGGCACGGTAAACATCAATATGGAACCCCAATAGTGAATGGATAACTTGGAAGTAAAATTGTTCCATTTTATATCTAATTCAGCTAACAACCCACATCCCTTCTCAACCTCCACCAAAAACCATGCCATATGTGTATCCATCTTCCCGAAGCTACCTTCATACCAGTAATAATACTTCCCTATACGATTAGCAATCTCCGTAATAGCCACAAAGTTCCATAGTTCCATATCTTGTTATACATATACAATCTCAAAAAATTCTAATATCACCATAACTCAATTCGTAATTTAATATATTTATCGTTAGATCTGGGGATTTCGTGATCCAAAATGTAATAAGAATATTTTTCAGATTTATCATATCATTATTGGTCGACGTTTCGAACCAACTAATGCGGTTCATCCGCATGACAAAGTTGATGTGATTAATACGAAAAAGCATTCTTTTTATATTCATTATTGTGAATCTAGCAATTAAATAAGTATAAAAAAGAATTAATTAAGCAACACTATGTTTTAATCAATTGAAAGAATGGAAAAGGAGAATGTCACTTGAACCAGGGAAAATTTTATTATAATAAACCAAACCATAACTTAATCCATGTCTAATATCTTCATTATTGTGAATTGAATAATTAGATAAGCATAAAAATGATTTAACTAAATAAACACCACGTTTAAATAAATTGAAGGAAGGAAGAATAAAACTAGCACAACCACATTTACCAATGTAAATGATATATGCCTATGGGTGTATATGAAACGCATATACAACAACATTTAGCAATGTAGTTGATATATGCCAATAGGCATATAGGCATATATCAACTACCCACCACATTGATAACTTTAAGTGTATTTTGTTAAAAGTTCTCATTACTGATAACTATATAAATAACAAGTGCTGCATGCAGCCGGTAGTCCCTGCCGCAAGGGAATGCCTTTTTTTGATTTGTGCACCATTTCTCGTGCTTTCGGCAAAGAAGCTAGCTGACATGAATTCAATTCATGTGGGTGTTGTATCACAGTGAGTTTTAATTTCAAATTTCTTTTGAGAGGAGCGTTCGTGGGTTGATTCCTCAACTCCTCTCTGCGTTACATTACTAATGAAGAACGTCAAACAAGCCAAGCCAAGCCAAAACCACAATGTTAAAGAGGCTGAGAAGAAATCGCTGCAATGCTTGTTTGCTTTTGGGAAGGGCTTTAAATAAGCTCAATTTCCAACTGTCACTAACTCCACACGTTTAAATTAATCTAAATCTTTTTGTGGGGCCGCATTTTTCCTTGCTGAAATCCAGATTAAAATTTTTAGTAAATTATGTTGTTATTTAGCAGAGAAAACATTTATGTCACGATTCACAAATTTTTACCAAGTTTAATTTAGTAAATTATGTTGTTATTTAGCAGAGAAAACATTTATGTCACGATTCACAAATTTTTACCAAGTTTAAATTTAGTTGTTCAAGATTAAATTTAAATTGTTGCACTAAGAGGACTGTCACTAACTCCACACATTTAAATTAATCTAAATCTTTTTGTGGGCCGCATTTTTCATTGCTGAAATCCAGATTAAATTTTTTAGTAAATTATGTTGTTATTTAACAGAGAAAACATTTATGTCACGATTCACAAATTTTTACCAAGTTTAATTTAGTAATTATGTTGTTATTTAGCAGAGAAAACATTTATGTCACGATTCACAAATTTTTACCAAGTTTAAGGCGTTTATTTAAATATCACTGGCATGTTTTAAATTTTATGTAAAAAAAAATATTTATTAAAATAAAATTAAGGTGTGTTTTTTCTAAATATCATCATTTATATAATAAATTTTTGTTATATTTTGTTAATATTATTATAGGATTTTGATAAAAAAAATTGAAATAAAAATTTAAAAAATGAGTGTTAATTTTTTATGTTTTTGTCCAAAATAAAATTCACTAATTCAGTGAACTAAGATCTGAAAAAATCATAATTTAAAAAAGTTCAAAAAATTGAACACCTTTTTCCAGATTGGAAAATGAACATGTCCCAAAAGAAACAGATTTTTTGAAAATTGTTCTTGGCCCATGTAACATGCAACACCATACAAAATTGTTCTTGGCACATGTAACATGTAACACCATATGTTGGATATGCAATTAAACATTTTATTAAAACGACACCCCAAACATGCAACACCATATGTTGGATATGCAATTAAACATTTTATTAAGACGACACGTATAAAACAGAGTTGTCAATGGACATGATCACTTGCAACAAATGGTAGCTACTCCAAAATGCTTCAACTTACCATATTATTTGTTTCACATGATTACCTGAAACAAGAGTGACCTGGGAATGGATATCCAACGACATAGAAAACCATCGAAGCAGCGTGAGTTGGAGAATGCTTACTTATTTGGACAGCGCTATCACAGACGCGTAGGGTTATATCCTATTCAAACCTAAAGCATTTCGTGTATAAATTTGTGGCTACAACTCGCATCATATTGTCTGAGTGCTCTTCTTACCTATTAGAGTTTGAGCAAACGCTGGGAATTGCAAAATCTGAGTTTTCTGCATTGTAGAAATAACTGGTTTGAGATCAGAGATTTATGAAGTCCACTAGAGTATCTACCAGATTGGGAGGAAGTAGGAAGCACAAAAAGATGAAGCAGTTGCAAGCGAGCAAGCAGCAGGGCATCCTATGACCTATTTCAATCTCAGGTATGGTGTTCATCTCACCCTTTTATTCTCTATTTGTTTGGATTCCTGGTAGCAAGAAAATAGTACTGGGGTCTCTGTTGTCAAGTGATTACATACCAGTAAGCGCTCTCATAGTATATACTAAGTGCTTGAATTGGTGCCCTCACAAACCGGAGAAACATCTAACTAAGCATCATTTATAACGATATTAATTTTATTTAAGAAATAAATAAATCCACATTCCCCATTGCAGTTGGCTTTTAGGAGAATACTGAAAACGCCTATAATTGATCGCAAAATACAGTAATCGTAGACAGTTATCATAATTTTTGACATAATACACACTGTTTGTACTCAGTGCTTGAATTGGGACGCAGCAATTGGAAATTATACAAAATGCATTGACGCCACTCACCTTCAGCTCAAGGAGATCGTGTTGAATGACCATCAGAATATCAGTACCAGTCTTCTGCACACGGCTTCCAGAGACATCAGTGCATAGCTCAGAGTTAGTGGTCAATCGAAAACATAATAGTCATAAAGTGAATCACACGTTATAAGAGACAACCGTAAGGTCAGATTATACCTTTAAAGGTTATTGAAATCAAGCCCTCAGTCAAGCCAACTATCAAAGCTGAAAAATCTTTTTAAAGATTAAATTCTGGGCAAATAGAAAAATAAAACGAAAAAGCAAACTCACTCTGCTCATCTGATTGTCTTTCAACAGAGAGGCTCTTCCTTTAAGACATACGATATTCTTTAACGCGTAGTTTAAAAAATCTACAAAATAGTTCAGGAATTTTAGCAAGATTATAAAAATTCTGGTAATTTTTTTGAAAATTTTAATTACAGCTGTTAAACCTCAGTATTAGCCCTCAGTCAAGCCAACTATCAAAGCTGAAAAATCTTTTTAAAGATTAAATTCTGGGCAAATAGAAAAATAAAACGAAAAAGCAAACTCACTCTCCTCATCTGATTGTCTTTCAACAGAGAGGCTCTTCCTTTAAACATACGATATTCTTTAACGCGTAGTTTAAAAAATCTACAAAATAGTTTAGGAATTTTAACAAGATTATAAAAATTCTGGTAATTTTTTGAAAATTTTAATTACAGCTGTTAAACCTCAGTATTTTAGGTGCCGCAAAGGTTTTAGTGGTGCTAATCTATTAAAAAATTTACCCCAACTAAAAACTGCCTTCAGGCGAGCTATTTTGTTGCGTCGGTAGACAACTCCATTTTAGTAACAGTTCAGCGAAACCCTAACAACCCACCAAAGAAATTTAAACCAATTGACGTGTACGCAGAAAATACCTGGAATGGCTCGCTTTCAATTGAAATGCCAATGGGCTTTCTCCATTGCATTAAAACCCTGCAATTCCCCTGAGATAAAAATAATAAAAACTGTCACACTCTCCTAAACCAATCCATTGTCTAGCAGAGTTAGGTTTTGTCAGATTAATTCCGCAAAGCCAGAATGAAAGAAAATCGGAGGAATGCAACCCTACCTTCATGGAGACGAGGGCTGAATCGGTGAGGCAAGAACGACCGCATTTAGCGATGTCACGCACAGGCCAATTCCACATCCACATCAAAAAATATTGAGTTTATCGTTATCTTCTGCTCTTCTCACTCACCTGCAAACCAACGAAACACGACCTCAGAAAGATAAAGATGGAAAAAAAGACTGATGCAGAGAGCACTACAAAAAGCAAGCCACGCGTGTTAAGGATTAAATTGTTGAGAAACAGAGGAATCCGAACCAATCCAAGCGAGGCCATAATCTAACAGGCAGCATCCGCTTTCTATATATACACTAGTTTGAAAACATTCGAAATATCTGTCTATGGATTCACATTAAACCAAACAAAAGCATACCTCTATGAATTCGAAATCAGGGATTCCTTTTCTGTCTGCCTTCCCTCTACTCTGCATTCCGCAATTTAAAATTAAAGGAAAAAAAAATAGTTCCGCAGATGAAACAATACAAACAAAAGAAAAATGAAAAAGAAAACATCAACCAGAACCAAAATTAGAATGAAAAAAGAAACGCAGATGAAACAATACAAACAAAAGAAAACATCAACCAGAACCAAAATTAGAATGAAAAAAGAAACGCATGCATGGCCATGCCGGGGAGCAGACAAACAACTGAGAACAACAATTAGGCAATTCATTGCAGAATTAAAAGAAAAAAGAGATGAAGCACATCCCCAGAAGTGTTGGGACGGAGTTGCTAGGTACCTTGCAAATATGAATCAACTCTTTGCACTCAGTGCTCTGCCCAGGAAACAGGAAAGAATAAATAAATAAACTAAAAACTATTATTGCAGAAAATGTAGAAATATTCCATGAATTGTTTAAACTAAAACCGGAGAAATTAAAGATTTCAATCCATCCATCCAGCATAGCAATGGAAATTGTGTCGATCAATTTGGCTTACAGAATCACCTTTCCTTCAGAAATTAGGAAGGTACCTTAATGTGGTAGCGAGCTACTTGAGAGGTGGCAGACGGTGGCAGACAGTGGTAGCCAGCTGCGTGAGAGGTGGCAGCTATATAATAAACTTTGCATGCACCTAAGTTTCATGTTTGTCACCATAATTTTCCAGACTTTGGATAAAATACAAATTGGAAATGGTATATAAAATGACATGGTATATAAAATGACAAAACTTTGGTTAAAATAGTATTGCCACAATTTTCTTGCATCGGGCCACCTGAAGCCTGCAATAAGAGGTACAATGCGCTTTCACAAACTTTGGATAAAATTTAAGTGAACAAAATTGCTACGATTAAACTTTGGTTAAAACACAAGAAAACGTAAAAAAAAAGGGTCAACAGATGGATTAATAGGCGGTCAAACATTCGATCGAACGCTGTAGTCCGGGCAGGGACTAATAATAGCTTTATTATTTTTTATTTATTAGATATATTTATTATATTAACATTGTTTTGTATATTAATAAAATATTAGCTATTACTTAAAATTTTGCTAATATATTAATAGTTGTATTTAAAACTATAATATAATTCATATGTAATATAATAATAATATTTAGTTATTATTAATAATATGCATTTATCTTTACTATTATATTTTTTTTTTCTTCTGAATTAAGACTAATTCTATTAAGCAAAAATATTGTACAAGAGGATACATTCCAGAGAGACAAGGAACCGGCCACTGGAAATGATAGGACTATCAACCTCGGTTCCGGAGAAGGAGTTAAGCAAGCAAGGAGCTACAACAAGTCACTGGGAACCCAAAGAAGCATTGATTCCTACCCTGAAAGGGTAGAGGCATCAACACGAAGCTTTTTCCCTTTCCTTTTTTTGACTTCAACCCAGCCATTTTGGGGTGGATGAGCGATAACAACTTGAAGATTGGGTTCCTCCACAGGAGAGCCCTCATTTTCTGAATCAGAGGAGGAGGACAAATGGACACGTTTCTGAGCAGTGGCTGAGTCAGAGGAAGGCTCCAGACCATCGGTGGAAGGGGCCACGAAATGAGGGGCCTGATTCAATTCTTCATCACTATCTTCATCTTCAGAGCTGGAGGAATCAGAATCCATGACAGGAGGAGGAGAGCAAGGAGCCCATCGTTTGGACTTGGGCTTGGAGACGTTGGACTTGTTCTTTTTTGTCGGGCGAGATGGGCATGTATTCTGCAAATGCCCAGATTGGTGGCAATGGCGGCACCGAAAAGCCGTATTCTCGTAATCCAGTGTCTGGGTCCAGAAAAAGTCGTTTATCTTCAGATTGATTTGTTCTGGAAGTCCTTTGCTCAGGTCTAACTCAGCACATACTCTTATATATGAGTAGAAACCTTTGGATTCCCGCCATAAATCACCCCTGATGAAGCTGCCCAAGGTGTCTCCTATGGCTCTGAAGACACGAGTACTCCATAGGTGGGCAGGTAAGTTTGGAAGCCGGATCCATACAGGTGTCTTGGTAATGACTGCAGTAGATGGGTCAAAATCTGGGAACCAAGGAGTCAATAATAGCCCTGCAGTTCCCATGAACCAAGGGCCCTCTACTAAGGCTTTTTCATAATGCTTACTGTTATCAAATAAAACAATGAAGTAACCTTTCGAACAAAAAAGGATCTTACAATGATGTGTCCAGTTTGGATGGATCCATGCATAAAGATCCTGAGATCGCGGCCACAATCCGTTGAATCTGCAAATGATGGCTCTTTCTGCAAATACTTGAAGATGGGAAGCCAGATCTTCATGAATGAGTTCAACAGAGGGAACTTCTTCAATCTTGTCAACCAAGAAGGCCTTAGATTTAAGGGCTTCTGGGGGTTTGGGGATCTCAGAGTGAACTGCGTCTTTGTATGAGAAAGGCCAAGAAGAGGAAGACTGTCCCGCTGCCCCTCCTCTCAAACGAAGGGTTACCACCACAGAGATGTTCCTGGAAATGCTGTAAGCAGAGAGGGGAAGATGGTCTTCAAGTTGTTTACCTTGAAAGAGAAGTCGTTGAAGGCTTGAAGGGATCCCCATTCTGCGCTCTAGCTTCAGTTTGAGATCCTGCACCAGATCTGAAGGACTAACCCATTGCATGATGGTTCTGCCTGTAGGCTGAGAAATTTGGATCTGAAAGGAGCCAGGTAAGGGCCTTGACCCCATGCCAGGGCTTTTTGAGCTTCATAGAGCAGATCTGCCGTGGCCATTTCCCATCCGAGGGAGCAGACCTGCAAGATCTTGGCCGATCTGTTTGATGAGAGCCCGATCTGCTTGATCAGCGGCGGATCTGGGGATTTTATATCTTCTTATGCTTGAAGTGAACGTCTCGTCTCCTTGCCTCGTTCTCCCAAGGCCTGAGGTAGCAGATCCGTGCAGTGGGTTGCGAGTCCTTCGCTGACGGCAATGCGGACCCCGCTTCTCTGAGATTGTTTGAACTTCATCTGGTAGGGGCGGTAAAATAAATTGGGATTTCCAGATTCCAGGCAGCACTGTCCAGATTTTCCATGCAGACCCTTCTCTGCGATTTGAGACTGCGGTTCGGAAAAGGACCGAGCCAAGATGTGTACAGATCTCTGGATCTGGCCAGAGCGTGGGCTTTTCTGCCTTCTGGGTGACCGGATCTGGCAGATCTTTGTCAGATCTGAAGCAAAGACTGTGTTTCGGAGAGCGAGTGATTGCCCCAGATCTAAACAAAGACCATGCAAATGTTGAGATCTCCTGCTCTGGTTTGTGGCAAAAGCGCACGGATAACTGTCCGGCCGAGACCAGAATGGCGAGTGCAGATCTGCTGTGAAGGCAAAAGGGTCCCGAGCTGTGCTTGCTGCGGCTGCCCTGAATGCTGGACTGGAACGTTGCGTGAAGGATAACTGCAATAACCTTCTCCGATTCGACGTGTTTGCAGAGATTATTACGAACAAACACAGAGGCCTCCTGTCCGCCATGTCCATCGTAAACACCGATGGAAGTGCCGAAGGGAGAAACCCTAACCTGAGCGGCCGAAGGCGAAGATCAAAGCACCTGTGCAGCAATTGCGTCCATCGTTCAGTTATCCTCTGTTTTTAATAAAGTATTACAAGCAACCTATCTTTACTATTATATTATCTTCAATTATTATTATATAATTGTCAATATATTGTATATATTTACTGGGAGTATATCAATAATAATATATCAATTATATATATATATATATATATATATATATATATATATATATATATATATATATATATATATATATATATATATATATATACACACATTAAACTAAAATATATTATACTATTACTTGCAAATAAAATGTATAATATAAATAACAATTTAATATAATAATATAATATGTAATAATAATATATTATAAAATTTAAACCGTAGCATTGAGTACTGAAAACCTAGGGTTTATTAATTCTTGGGTTTATTAATCCTTTGTGTTTAAATAATGAGCCCAAGATAATAATAACTTCTACGAATTAATATTTTAAACTCAACAGATTAATAACTGAAGGGATTAAATCATAAAACCCAAGAAATTATTAATATTATAAATTGAAGTTACCAATAAACCTAGAGGTTTAATAATATAATATCAGTGAATTAGTAAACCCAAATGCTAAATATTATAAACCTAAAGGATTAACAAATGTAAGGAATCAATATTAAAACACATGGGATTAATAAACCCTAACAATTAAAAATCTAAACCCAAGAGTTAATGAACCATAGGAATTAATATTTTAAGCTAAAGCGATTATTAATATTATAAACCCAATGGATCAAATTATAAACCTAAGGAATTATTAATAAGATAAACCCAATGGACTAATAAACCCAAGAGATTGATAAACCCTTCGGATTTTTAATATTAAAACTCTATCGATTGTTAATATTATAAACTCAACCACATTAATAAATGTGGTAGAAAAATGTTGTTAATCATATAAATCTAATATTAATCACAAAAGTAATATTCACATCAATAAATATACAACAATAAAAATAATATTACTAATATTAAAACATAAATATTATAATAAAAAAGTTATTATTATTAATTAATTATAATGTTAATAAATTATTATTATAATCCTTTTAAAATAATTATAGTGATTACTAATTATATGTTTTTATTATTATTAAAATTATTTATTATTAATTAATTAATATTACTAATATTATTATTTTTATTAAATTTAATATCGTTATTAATTAATAAATAATAATAATAATAAATTATTTAATTAATAATAATTTCATAATAATTATTAATATTTATTAAAAAATATAAATAATTTTTTTTATTATTTATATTATTTATCTTTAATAATAGTAATAACAGTAACAACCCAAGGGATTAATACTAAAAACCCAAGGGACTATAAACCCAAGGGAATAAAATTACACCAAAGGGATTAATATTATAAACCCAAGGTATATAATTCCTAAGATAAATCTAGAATTATCATGGTTAACCATGGTTTTCCATTGTTAATTTCATATTGAGACAATGTCTATGACAATGCAAAGTTGCACCATGGTTGACCATGATTGATTTTCATATGCATAAAATATTTGTCACAATGTAATGTTAGACCATGGTTGATTTTCATATTGAAAAAATCCTTGTCACAATGTGACTTTGGACCATTGTTGGCCATGGTTATAAGCCAAGGGGATTTATCTTAGACCTAGAGATTAATATTATAAATCATATGAATAATATTAAACCCTAGGAATAATAACTCTTCTATTAATAAGCATAAGACATTGATATTATAAACCCAAGAGAATAATAAACTAAAGGGATCAATACTAAAGCCCCAAGGGAATAATAGTAAACTCAAGGGAAAAATATTATAAACCCAAAGTATATAAACCCTAAGATAAATAGTATAAACCCTAAAATAAACATTGTTGACCATGGTTTAATATGGTTGATTTTCATATTGAGACAATATTTGTCACAATGCGACGTTGGACCATGGTTGATAATGGTTAATTTTAAATATTGAAACAATCTTTGTCACAATGTGATGTTGGACCATGGTTGGCCATGGATGACAATGTTTGATTTTCATATTGAGACAATCCTTCTCATAATTTAACATTGGAACATGGTTGACCATGGTTGACCATGATTATAAACCCAAGGGATTTATATTAAATCGTAGGATTAATATTAAAACCCTATGAATAATATTTCATATTAACACAGTCTTTGTCAGAATGCAACGTTGAACCATGTTTGACCATGCTTGATTTTCATATTGAGATAGTGTTTGTCACAGTGGGACATCACACCATGGTTGACCATGATTGATTTTCATATGGAGAAAATCTTAGTCAAAATGGGATGTTGGACCATGGTTGATTTTTATATTGAGAATATATTTGTCACAGTGTGACGTTGGACCATGGTTGACCATGGCTATAAACCAAGGAGATTTATATTAGACCCAATGATTAATATTATAAACTAAATTATTAATATTATAATCCTTAGGAATAATATTAAAACCTAGGTATAAGAACCCTTAGATTAATAAACCTAGGGAATTGATATTATAAACCCAAGCGAATAATAAACCAAAGGGATTAATACTAAAAATGCAAGGGATTATAAACCCAAGGGGATAATATTAAACTCGAGGGGAAAATATTATAAACCCTAAGTATATAAACCCTAAGATATATAATATAAACCCTAAAATAAACATGGTTGACCATGGTTTTCCATGGTTGATTTTCAGATTGAGAGAATATTTATCACAATGCAATGTTGGACCATGGTTAACCATGGTTGATTTTCATATTGAAACGATCTTTGTCACAATGTGACGTTGCACCATGGTTGACAATGTTTGATTTTCATATTGAGACAATATTTGTCGCAATGTGACATTGGAAAATGGTCAAGTGTGGTTGCCCATAATTATAAACCGAAGGGATTTATATTAAATCATAAGATTAATATTATAAACCCTATGAATAATATTTCGTATGAAGACGATATTTGTAAGAATGCGACGTTTGACCATGGTTGACCATAGGTTATTTTCATATTGAGATAATCTTTGTCACAGTGCGATGTCACACCATGGTTGACCGTCATTGATTTTCATATGGAGACAATATTTGTCACAATGCAATGTTGGACCATGGTTGATTTTCATATTGAGAAAATATTTGTCACAGTGTGACATTGAACCATGCTTGACCATGACTATAAAATAAAGAGATGTATACTAGACCCGAGGATTAATATTATAAACCCTATGAATAATATTATACCATAGCAACAATAATTCTTAGATTAATAAACCCAAAGGATTCACGTTATAAATCTGAGGGAATAATAAATCAAAAAGATTAATACTAAAAACCAAAGCGATTATAAACCCAAAGTAATAATATTAAACCCAAGGGATAAATATTATAAACCCAAAGTATATAAAGTCAAAGATAAATATTATAAACCCTAAAATAAACATTGTTGACAATGTTTTGCCATGGTCGATTTTCATTTTGAGACAATCCTTGTCACAATGCGATGTAGGACGATGGTTGACGATGTTTGACCATTATTGATTGCCATATCGACACAATATTTGTCACAATGCAACAATGGACTATGAAAACCATCTGAATAATATTATGCCTTAGGAATAAGAACACTTAGATTAATAAACCCAGGGGGTTGACATTATAAACCCAAGGGAATAATAAACCAAAAGGATTAATGCTCTAAACCCAAGGGAATAATATTAGACCCAAGGGATAAATATTATAAACCCAAGGTATATAAATGCCAAGATAAATATTATAAACCTTAAAATAGACATGGTTGACAATGGTTTACCAACATTGATTTTCATATTGAGACAATCCTTGTCATAATGCAACATAGAAACAATGGTCGACCATGTTTGACCATTATTGATAGCCATATCGACACAATCTTTATCAGAATACGATGTTGCACTGTGGAACCCCTATGAATAATATTACACGCTAGGAATATGAATCCTTAAATTAATAAACCCAAGGGATGGACATTATAAACCCAAGGGAATAATAAACCAAAAGGGTTAATACTGAAAACCCAAGGGAATAGTATTAAACCTAAGGGATAAATATTATAAACCCAAGGGAATAATATTAAACCCAAGGATTAAATATTATAAACCTAAACTATATAAATCCTAGGATAAATATTGTAAACCCTAAAATAAACATGGCTGGCCATGGTTTACCATGGTTGATTTTCATATTGAGACAATCCTTGTCACAATGCAATGTAGGATGATGGTCAACCCTATTTGACCATTATTGATTTCGATATTGACACAATCTTTGTCACAATGCGACAGTGGATTGTGGAAACCCTATGAATAATATTATACCCTAGGAATAAGAAGCCTTATATTAATAAACCCAATACAATGTTGCTCATATTTCTGCACTATTTCAACATCATGATATTAAACACTAATATTGAATTGAATATTATAAACCCTTACATAATAAACACAATATTATAAACCATAAGGTTATAAACCCTAAGATATATATATTAAACCTAAGATTATAAACCCTAACATTAGTATTATAAACTCAAGGGGTAAACCCTTGCGGTTATAATATTAATCCTAAGGGTTAGGGAGATATTTTGTTAATTATATATATATATATATATATATATATATATATATATATATATATATATATATATATATATATACTATCAATATTATTAATATTAATATTACAATTTAATGTTATTATGTTAATAACAATAAATGTTAATAAATTTTAAAAATGATTATGAAAAATAATGTTATTAACATTATTTTTTTAAACAAGATTTATATTGTATTAATGATGTTATTAATTTTACTAATAATATTCCCCCAATCACGGTGCATGCCAGGTCACTGTCCCACTTGGGACTCATGATAATGGTGATTATATGGAAGGTATTGAGGAGGGGCAACTTTGGCAGACGAACGACATGTGTGACCAGATGGATGCGATTGGAGGATGTGTGGTAGGTATTAAGGCAGGTGTTAATTTTTGTCGCAATATAATCCTCCAGGTAGTGGAAGTATGCATCGCATTTCATGCAATTGAATTGTGGTACAATGAGGTTTTGAGAGCTGTGAGGAAACACGGTGGCTCCCTTCTCGTGGCAAGCTTGGCAAGGAGGCAGCAGTTCTGGGAGGTAAGTCGAGTTGGCTCTATAGCGCTAGTAACAGGGTATGTATCATTTCTCTCCACCCATCCTTGCTCATGACATACTGGTACTCTTAATGTTGCCTATAGAATTTTTGTACCCTCCTGCAAATGGGTGATTACGCATCTTAGTAATGTTTGTTCATCTAAAGAGCATGTCTCTATGGCTCAATTTTATCTTGGAATAGTTGTTTCCAATATGATATCTGCTTCCTATGGTATCTTATTTCTTCATATGGGAATGTATGGTTTAATTTGCGCTCCTTGTTTGTATGGAAACAAATTACCATCCGATTTGAATTGGTTTTTGTGTACTCTCCGCTTGTCACTGGTGCTAGTTTTGCAATGTGTTGGTGTTTGCATATATGGGAAGTGGTTAGAGGTGTCGGTGGGTAGTTCTGCCGTATGGTGGAGATAGACCCTCTTTGGCTTTCATATATTTTGTGCAATGTCTGAGCACAGACTACGGGTAATGGGATGAAAGAGCTAATGGAGGATGGTCGGCACGCCCTACTCTTCTTTCACTCTCATTAGGTTTAATATTTCTTGTTTCTTGCTCCTGTTATCTATAATTATTCCAAGTGTTATTAATTGGAGAGACCCCCTAGTCGATGAGTTAAGGGTAGCCGCTCATTTAACAATTTGGTTAGTTAATTATATGGTAACTTAAAAGAAGTTGACGGAAATGGCAAGACCATCCATGGGCACAAGCAAGGCAGGAATTGGGGGTTGCAGATGCAGTTGTAAGAGAGATTCTTTGAGACGACGAGGAGCATCCTCGTCGAACTCGCTGAGGAGAAGCAAATGAAAAATGAATGCCCAACATATCACTGACATGACCCATGCATATACAACAAGTACTCTTTAGTAAGTAAGACAAATGATAATGGGTTGGGAGGATGACCTCATCTAACGGGCTGAAAAGGAAATTCAGATGGAGGATTGGTGCTTGCCAGTCCCTGATCCTAGCCACACCTGGGGTTGTCTTACCCAATACAAGAAGACTATTCATTTCTATCATATGATCTTAGCTAGAGGTATCATGCATGCAATAGGTTCCATCAAAGTTGATCTTGGATTCCAAGAAATTCAGAAAGAATTCCAGCTTGTCTAATTTCAAATTCAGTAGTAGAATGTTTGTCTGGGTCATATTGAAAAGAACATTCCATGCCTTCCTCAATCTGAATTACTAGGTTCCAGTCCAAAGGACCCTACTCCGTGGAGTCCTCTGATGAATAGTTTTTAGCTATTTTCCTTTTGTCAAATTTTGAGTATGTATATGTTGAGTAACAGTACTTTTGTTAGCATGTTAAGGGTGAAACGTTTTTTAGACTTTCGGGTGTATAAGTTTGAATATGAAATACTTAAGAACCTCATATTTTGGTTGGCTTATAATGCGTTCTGGTGGCCGACATACCTCATTGCCCATTGGGCAGGTTCTGGCCACAAAATGTCTTCTATGGTTGTAACCTGCTTTGAAAATGAATAAATGAAAGGTCCTACTAAACTTACAAAAAAAAAATACTAATAATATTGTTTTTAATTTTAATATTAATGTTATATTTAATCATCATTTTTATTTTTATTTTCTTTAAGAGATATTATTTATTTATGATAATAACTATTATAAACTTATGAAAAGCTTACTATAAACTATTTATAAACTAATTTAAAAGTCTAATAATAATATTATAAACCCAAAGCATTAATATTATAAACTTTTGGGATTAATATTATATGTGTGAAAGATTAACATTATAAACCCAAGGGATTAAACCCTTGGGTTTTCATATTAATCCCTTGAGTTTATAATATTAATCTGATAGTTTTATAATATTAATTGGGATGCCTTTTGCTAATATATTAATATCTATAATATTAAATATTGGTATGATTATAAATAATAACCATTATAATAATTATGGTTAATTATAATTGATAAACACATTAATACTATTATGAATATGATTAATTTTAATAATTTTAACTATTTGTATTAATATTAATATTAATATGAATTATAATAATAATAATTATTATAATATTAATAGGGTTAATATAAATATGTTTTTAATACTATCTACCTAATATTTAAGATATGTATATTGATAATAATATTAGTATTCCTGTTAATAATATTAATATGGATGTTAATAGTAACATTATTATATTATTTTATTTTTAATAGCAAAAATATATTAAATATCTACAACATTAATATTAATATAAATAATTAATTTAACATTATTCTAATTACTAATAATAATATTATTAAGGTTATTAGTATTATTATAAATATTAATATTATCATTATTTGGAAAATTATTACTAAAAATTAATATTATTATTATATAATTATTATTAGAGATTTCTAGAATAATACTGTGTAACATGTATGAATTGTCCAACGTTTCAGATGGTGACTCCATCCATCATCAGGGACTACAAATATCTTTATGGGAAAACGAGTGTTGGATAGTCTTTTTATAGGAAAAACTAGTTAAATGTTGGATTGATGGTAAAAAATTAATAAATAATATTGACCAAATTTTGAGATAAAAAATTATTTGAATTAAATAAATAACAATATTTGACCAATAATAGCCATTAGCTTTGAAATCCGGTCTGCTGCTCACCCCAAACCCAAAAAGTTGGACCCCTTTTCCTCTTGTGGCCTTATAACCCTTCCTTGCATCAAAGGGACCATGGATCTTATTGCTAAAATTCTGACTAAGAAAAGCATAAAACCCGTATTTAGGCCCCAAAAAACCCTCAAGCAATTGTTCTGATCAGCCAAAGGCACTCCAGATCCCATGCAAGGATCACAGGGTCACAAAATTCACTGTTCCTGCAGTAAAGTTTACATTGGTCAAAAGAGTCGACCTTTCAAGGCCCACCCCAAGGAACACATTTCTGACACCAACCACAACTGGATTTCAAAGTTTGTCATAGCTTAACACTCTCATAAATCCAAAAACTTAATTTGTTTCGTTCAATCCAAAATCATAGCCCCTGGACCATTCATCTCTCGTATTATTCGAGAAGCCCTCGAAATGGAGAAGAACCCTAATAACTTTAATAGAGAGGATGGTTATAACCTCATTCGTTCTAGGAAACCCGTCATCCACCATCTCACCCATTGAATCTTAACACATCTATGATCCTCGTCTTCCTCCTCTTTATCCCTCCCTTCATCTTAAAGTTTTTGATGGTTAGCTTTTAGAATATTTATCTATAATTACCTCTTCATCTTATTTTATATTAACCCTTAACTTTATTTCTTAACCTTTACTCTTTTTTATCGGCTTTAATCATTTTCTCCTTAACCTCCATTTATTATTTTCTTTTATATTCTATATTCCTCCTTTAATCCTTAGCCTCTCTCCTAGTCATTATGATTGTCTCTTGTTGATCCCCCATTTTAATATTTCGTTAAATCTATGATTTAATAATAGATTTAGATGGACCAATTTCTTATTAATTGTTCATTGAATTTCATATAATTATCTTTCATTTAATTCGTATTATTCATAAATAAAAAAATCTTAATTCTTAACTAAATCTTAATTTGCTATTAAAATATAAAAATAAAAATCTTATTTCAAAATTTTTACTATTTAAAATTTCCAAAAATCACCCAATCATAATTATTATTTCTTAAATATGGTTATTTATTTAATTCGAATAATTTTTGGTCTCAAAATTTGGTCAAATATTATTTATTAATTTTTTACCGTTAATTCAACATTTAACTATTAATATGATGGATCCGAAAAGTTGGACAGATCACACGTGTTACACAGTATTATTTCGGAAATACCTAACATTATAACAAACTATGTAAGTCTCCAATCACTTATATATAATTATTATTAATATTATATATAAAGCATATTTAATATTTAATATTATTAATAATAATCAATAATTTTATTATTAATATTAACATTGTTAATATCATTGTGTTTTTAATATATATATATATATATATAATTTTAATATTTATTAATATTTATGTTAAGAGCGATATTAATATTAATATTAATATGATATTAGTTTTTAATAATACAACACATTATTTTATATATATATATATATAAATCGGTCTCATAATTAATATAATATTGTTAATGTAATACCGTATTAATGTAATATTATTATAATTATTAATAATATTAGTATTAAACATTTTATTATAATATAAAATTACAAACCATCTGATTATTATTTTTAATATAACAAATATTTAATCTTTAATATTATTATATTATTGGTAAAATAAATAATAATATTACTGAACATTATTTTAAAACAAAACTAAAGTAATTATAAAAATAGTTTTTCTCAAAAGAAAAATAAAAAAGCCCTGTTAAATTTAATATTAATATTATTAAACATAATACTAAAACTTGATAGGATTATAAGCATAATAAAAATTAATATTTCTATTATAAAACCTAATATTATTATTATATTACTACCTTAATTAAAACTTAATAATTATTATTAAATTTATAATAAAAATAATAAACTTAAACTTAATAACAAATTTAAATCTAAATATAATAATAATAAAATTTATTCTATTATATTAAAATTTAATAATAGAAATTCTAAAAGCCTTATAAAACCTATCTACTAAAAAAAATTAAAAACCTGAAAAATATCATTAAATTAAAACATATCATATAACTTAATAATTATTATTAAATTTATAATAAAAATAATATACTTAAATTTAATAACAAATTTAAATCTAAATATAATAATAATAAAACTTATTCTATTATATTAGAAGTTCTAAAATCCTTATAAAACCTACCTGTTAAAACATTAAAAGCCTGGAAAATATCATTAAATTAAAACATATCACATAGTACAAATTTTAATGAATAATAAACCATTATGATTTAATAGGTTTTATATTATCATACATCGACATATTATATTATATTAAATAAAACATTAAAACCCTCATATTATATTTGGAGACCGTTATACAACTGTTATTAATGGAATCTTTATATAATTGCTATATTAGGATATAATTGAAGGAACCTCATATAATTAAGGGAGGGTTATATAACATTGTCATATTATACCCTTTCATGTTATATTTACACTAAAATGTACACCCTAAAAAATAGTTATGGAGCGTTATAGGTGTCGTATTTTAGTTATGGCTCGTTACAACTATGGCTGCAAACCCCAATAGCTATTCCTCATCGGCATGGCCTAAACTACAACGCACATCGGAGAAACATAACGTACGTGTTTTAATGGGCGTTTCATAACTTTTGATGGGCATATCACGATTTGAATTGTAACATACAATTTAAGTTAAGAGGGACACGTTAACAAACATCCACATTTCGACCTACTTTTTATTTTTAATTGTATCTTTTTATAATACGTGTTTTCATTTTTCTCTAATACTCATACATGGACATAAACAAAAAGCATAGAAATTTGGCAAAAAGTTATTTTAAACGATGTTTAAACATTTGATTTAGATATGAAAGGAAGTTAACTTTATTCATTGATTTAGTTGAAATAATGAGAATATACTTATATTTTTCAATTTACACTATGCAATCAAAAATTTTCATTAGAAAATTTATTAAAATAGCCAATTCCAATAAGGGGGACACCTATCGGCATGATTATCACTTCAAAGTGGATAAGTGATCATAATTCCCTATTATAATAAATTAAATGCACTAGATAATATGACCCTTTAAATGTAAGTGTAATAATTAAGAGTTATGGTTACATGTTTAATATACTCCATTTAAAAAATTGTCCCCATAATGTTGATGAGTTATGGAAGTTGTTGCATAAATTTTTTTATCTTTAAAAGTCACATATTTTATTAGTAGGTTCTTTCACTAGATAAGAAACCTAGTAATATCATGGGTCCTTAATTGCTTGATCCACGTTTCAATGGTTATTTCAACATTTAATATGATTTTTTTTTTTTTAAACTAGGACTCAAAATATTTATATTAATATAAAATCCATTCTTAGAGACATGGCCTTGCTTCAAAATTACAAAAATAAATGTTTCCTCTCTTGAGTCTATAGTTACATATAGGCCCTTCTAGGATCAACAACCAAAATTCTCAATTTGTATTAGTGCAAAACTAATTAACTTAGAAACATGGATTCTCCAAAGCACCCCTAATATCTCAATACATTTAAATTGCAAACAAATTAAATAGTAGAAGGGGGGGAACCATTAGTGCCTTGTCCAAACTCATCAGTAGGAAAAACATACAAATTTGGGAGACATTCCATGGCCAAAGAAGATAAATCAACTAAAGAGGTTTCCCCTTAATTGTGCTAGGGTACAAAAAGTTTAAGTTCTAACAATTGTTGACAAAGTGCTGCCAAATCATTCTCAAGACCATGCAATTTCACTCCATGTTATACTGATAATTCCATGTGAACAATCAAAGATGACATAGTTTATTTTTGCTAAAGATGGAGATGCTATAGATCTTGTTGCAATTGTGATATGACCTCTTCCTACATTTGTCGAAGAGATTTCCTAGGTATTGGTTTTTACATGCATTTAATCGTAAGGATCCAAATTGAAATTAATTCATGAAAGAGACACAATATTCTCCAAAGAATAAAAGGTACAACACCCCATGACATCGAAACTAAGATAGACCCATTCAACCACCAAAACCATTTAAATCCCAACCTTGAAAAGGTATCACTCAGAAGCTAGAGTCACTTCACCACCTAGAATTGGGGAGGAGAGAAATCAAAGAAGAGATAGAAAAACCTAATTTTCCATGTTGTAGCCTAAAGAAAAACGAGGGAAATTTCCCAATCTAGAACTAACACAATCCACATCAAATTAGAAATAACATCCTTAGAAGGTTGACATTAAAGGAAAACCAGAATAAAGACAGAAAGAATTCACATCAGTGCCAACATGCTACCAAAACTCACAGGATAACTTCCTCCTCCCAATTAAATATAAAGATTCCCAAATTGAGAAATCCTTGAGGAAAAAAGGCTACCTAGAGGCTATGATAAAACCATACACCAGAAGTCTCTCATGGAGCCCCTACCTAGAGATAATCATAACCTTTACAATATATAACCCATATAAATTAGGAAAGCAAAAATTTAAGGACATACAAATGTCATAAATCAAAATCATCATACCTTGTTGTGCATAATTTTTAATAAATTAATATAAAATATCGCACATGTAAATCTACAAATAAAAAATCTCTCGGATTGCAAAGAACTCCCTCACCCACCTCATGAATTAATGCTCAATTGTCACCTCCTAGATTTGAAGCATTAAGATGCTCAATTGAGGTGTGCCTCATTTGTGCCAAATGAAAATGAAGGATTGCGGACCCATCACTATCTGAGGAAAACCAATATCACTCTTTATCTTGTTGAATTTACCAGTTACACCTTTTTATACCCACGATGAGTCATGGTTAGTTAATCCATGTGCACGCATTTTGAAGCTTTAGAAGTACCATACAATGATGAACTTGCATGGAAGGAGTATTGAGGGGGAGAGGATCCATGGCCCCTAAAACAATATTAATGACCTAAAATGATATTCACTAGATGAACACAATTTAACTTTTTTCAGTAAAGGATTCTACACTCGAACTCTGAATTTGACCTTTTGCAAACAAAGGAAGAATCATGAGATAGGAGAGTAGAATACTTGATTGTTAATTAATAACAATCCCCCCTTTAATATAACTTCCTAATTTTGCATTTCATTTTCCTTGTAATTATTACTCCCTAAAACATGAAAGCATTGGTAATCAAAGAATTAAGGGAGAATAATCCTTATACAACTAAATATTTAATTGAGAAGAGGGTTCTTAGGATTGAATCGATATTGAAGGTGGCCTATAATGAGTTTAATGAGTTTGAAGTCTCCAATTATGATAGCCCTTACAATATTACTTGTATGGGCCAAAGAAAGCCTTAGAAAGAGCCCATACCCTTTTTTCTTGATTATTAGCAGTCACCCCAAAATGTCGAGCAAAGGTACTTCCTAATTTCCCACCAGGGCTTAAAATAACCCCACCTTCCCCACACCTACCAACCCTAGATTCATTTTAGATGCACCATCAAAATGACAAATATAAGTGTACTAAGAGACTACCCATATTTTAAAACCCTCCAGGGAGAGGTGCCAACACCATCCTTCCTATTGAGACCTCATATTAGGGGATTATAACAAGATGTTCAAATTATTCCACCAAAGGTATTCATGAGATTCCAGTTGTCGAGGAGAAGAGAAGGAAAAGTTCAAAGAGTTGGAATAATCTAACAGAGGGGAGAGAGGTCAAATTGCAATTTCTTCACTTTAATCTTTGGAAAAATAATCAACATATGGGTACTTATACTAATTTCCTTATCCAAAAAAGAAGCATGGAAGGTTATGTTGACCATGAAGAAGGTGATAGAAACAATTTGTAGTGAACGCTGATGATCCTGTTGGCATTATGATACATGTGCTGTCCTTGATGACAACTCTCTCAGATGAGAGTTCACAGTGTAGCAGGTTAACAACAAAGGATTACAGATTAGAATCCAAAGAATGAAGAAAGAGAGGGATACGCTAGTTCACTTTGTCCAAGAAGCGTATACATGTGGGTTAATAGAACAAAAGAAGCGTATAACATATACATGAACTTTCACAGGAGTAAAAGTGCGTACAAGTTGGAAAACCAAGTATTTGATCCAAGGTATTTTGATCCAAGGTATCGGTCCAAGGTATTTGGTCTGAGGTATTTGGTCCAAGGTATTGACCGTAGGTATTTGGTCCAAGGTATTGGTCCTAAGTGGTTTTGGTTGAAGGTATTGAAAAAGGCCTAAGAGTATATATGGAGGAGAAGATCATTAGGCCATGTGTTCAAGCAATAAGATTCTAAGGAATACTTCTATGTGAAGTATATTTTATGTTGCAGGGTTATCTTTGGGACTAGATATGAAAAATTCATGTGCACCTTCAGTCCAATATTGGATCAGGAATCATGAGACTTGAAATGACTTATTCTTGAATGATATGATATTGGGTGAGACTAGATTTGATGTTTTGCTCATGTTCTATTCATAATCTGGGTTTGTCTAAAATCTGGAATAGCAGTAAAGTTCTGAGTCAATATTTGCAGATCTGTACGCAAGTTCGTCTCAGCTAAAGAGCGTATACACGCAGGTTCGTTTCTTTCAAGTAGCGTATACAAAAGAAACACTTCCTTTCAGATCTAATTGATCTATCTGATAAAATTCTGTTATTTTACTGTTGTCTGGCAATGAAGTATTCTTAGATCTGAATGTAAAACTGAATCCATAAGAAGGTTGGCATTTGATTGATTGATTGTATAAGTAAGAAGAAGTGATCTCTATCCTCGCCTGTGTAAAGCTCCGATAATTGGAAGTAGATACTCTGAATATTGATAGTGGGTACAGACTTGATTCAAAATTTTATGTTTGTAGTAGTTTTTAAGGTATACGTAGGTTCAATTAATGGAAGTAGCGTATACACACAGTTTGGGTGCAACCAAGTAGTGTATACACTCTAATGCAAGATTTTTGAGGTTACAGCTAGTTCAGAATGATGATGTAGGGTTCTGGGTTCAGTACAGTGTTCTAGTGTCAGTGATATGATTGTTCAGATCAACTGAATATTGGTTGATGCAGTTTAAGTTTAAAAGTTTTGATGGGTCCAGTGTGAAAATTTGATGAAATGTGGCCTTTAGTTTGTGGTGTTGTGATCCAGGAGTATCCAGTCTGAAAATTCATGAAACATGGTCCCCGATGGAAGAGTGGAGTTTTTCTGTAGGCTGGCACCTACATACTAGTAAACACTTTGGCTAGTACAAGAGCTAGGGGGTTGTAGCTCCCTTCCAGTAAAAGCTGGAGAATGAGAGAAGGTTTTAACCTTCTGCAGGTAGAAGCCTGTGTACTAGTATGAGTCTGCACTAGCACAAGATTGTAAACATATTTTTTTTTATTAAAAGAAGATAGAGATGACAGCAACAGGTGGTTTTTACCCACATTGGGTTTCCACCTTAAATCTTGGTTTTCATGTGTGTTTCTTACGTGTGATCATGCTTTATTATGCTTTTACTGCACTATCTAATAAATCTCTTATATATTGGCTTAAGCTCAACACATAAATCACAAGTTCTCTGCATATACAATGGTTTCTTTAAGCAGAGTCATGTATACACGCTAGTTCACTTCACTAAAGTAGCGTATATAAATCTGTTTGGGAAATAAAATTTTTGATTAGATAATATTGATTCACCCCCCTCTCAGTATTATTTCCAACAATTGGTATCAGAGCAGGTCCTTTAGAAGAAGCTTGATCGCTTGAAGGGAGTTCCATCAACATGAATAATCAAGAAAGCATGGGATCTATCAGACCACCAATCTTCGATGGGAACAACTTTGTTTATTGGAAAATAAGAACAATAGCCTATCTACAATCGCTTGGAACAGATGCCAAAGATGTCAATACTTTATTGGGAAGTCTGTCACAATCATAGTTTGTCAAAGTCATGCAGCTCAAATCAGCCAAAGAAATATGGGACAAAATTGTTCTGAGCTACGAAGGAGATTCTCAGGTAAAATGTGCTAAGCTTCAAACTCTCAGAATTCAGTATGAAACTCTTAAGATGCATAGTGATGAAAGTATACCTAGTTACTTATTATGTATAGATGAGGTTGTTAATTGTATGAAGAATCTGGGTGAAGAAATAAAGGAAGTTACCTTAGTTCAGAAAGTTTTGAGATCCTTGCCTACTAAATTTGAATTCAAAGTGTCTGCCATAGAAGAAAAATAGGATCTGCAGAATATCACTATGACACAGCTTCACAAAATATTAATTACCTTCGAGATGAGAAAAGGAGGACCATCATATATGAGAGAAGTCGCATTTAAAGCTTCAGCAAAAGGAAAGGAAGAACACAATGAATAAGGACATATTTCAAAAGAAGAAGATGAGGTAAACTTTGTGAAGAAGCTTCAACGGGGTTCTGGAAGGTTTAGAGGTAAGCTACCCTTCAAATGCTTCGCTTGTGGCAGAGTCGGTCATTATGTTGCCAGATGTCCTCATAAATATAAATATGAAAAAGGAAAGGAATATGCAAAACAGAATAGAAAACAAGTTGTGAATAAAAGGAGTAACTATACTCATGAAGATAGTGATGGTTTATCTAATAATGATGAAGATGAAACTAGACAAGATTACAGACTTCTCATGGCTTATGATAGCAATGATTTTTGGGATAGTTTAGAAGAGGATAGTGTTGCTTTATCTAATAGAGATAATTATAGACTTCTCATGGTTTATGACGATGATAATTTTTGGGATGCTTTACAAGAGGAAGATCTTCATGAAGAAATATCTAAACTCAAAATCTCTTTGGAAGAAAATAATATGATTATAGATACCTTGACATACCAACTTGCTGAAAAGGAAAAACAAAATGAAAAACTAGAATGTGAAATTGTGGGTCTAAGAAAGGATCTTGAGAAAATGAAATCTCTCAATATTAGATTTGCTAAAGGATCATAAACTTTAAATGAAATTATCAAAGTTCAGCATTCTCCTCTAATAAAGACAGGTCTTGGATATACTGAAGAAGCATCTCAATCACAAAAGCTGTCAACCTCCACCAAAAGCTATCTTGATGCGGCAAATACCAGTGAATAGTATGAAAGTCATCAGAAAAGGCATAAAGCAGATCACCAGGTAAATCATACTCAATTTACTCCAAGGATGAATACAAGGCAAAACCAATCTCACACAAATCATACTCAATTTTCTCCAAAGATGAATATCAATAGAAACTACAATCACCAAGTTAATAGATTCGATAGTCGCAAGAACTTCTTTAATGGGCAATGTTTTTCATGTCATAATTTTGGGCACAAAGTTGCTCAATGCATTGCTTACAAAACCATCATGACTAGAGAAGCATGAAAACAAAGGAATGTAACAGGGATCAAGATAAGTTCCTATAATAACTTTTCTCCTGTTGAAAATGAAATAGAATGCTCAATCTGTAACAACTTTGGTCATGAAGAATCTGAATGCAAGAGAAAATTTTGGCAAACATCTCAAAAGGCGCAAATGCCATTAAATCCCAAGATATGGAGAAAGAAAGAATCTCAAACAGAAAGATGTGGTATAGACTTGTATACAAAAGGACAATAAAATCAGTGGTACATCGACAATGGATGATCAAAACACATGACAGGTGACAAAGAAAAACTTCACTCATATAATGCCTTAGAAAAGGAAAAGAATGTCTCATTTGGAAATGACACTCCTGCTATAATAAAAGGTAAAGGCTTTATTTTCTTGAAAGAAAAGGTTAAAGATGGAAATGTTATGTATGTAGATGATTTAAAGCATAACCAGTTGAGTGTCAGTCAAATGTGTGATCAAGGAAATGAAGTGGTGTTTCGATCAAACGGATGTGTTGTTCATGAGCTTGATACAAGAGAGACCATGATCAAAGGTACAAGAACTCCAAACAACTTATACATACTCAAGGGAGGACAACAACAGTGCTATCTAAACAAAAATTATGAAAACTGGTTGTGGCATAGAAGATTGGGACATCTAAGCTTTTCTCAAATAAGAAAAGCACGCAGACTCAAGGTTGTTTGTAATCTTCCAGATATCAGTATCCCAGAAAATAAAATATGCAAACCATGTCAAATTGGTAAGAAGACCAGAGTCCACTTCATGAAAAAGAAGGGTTGGTTAGTAAGCCTCTTGAACTTGTCCATACTAATTTATGTGGACCATCAAGGAAAAAGTCACCTCGTGGAGAAGAATACTTTATTTTTTTCATTGATGATTTTTCCAGAATGTGTTGGACAGGTCTTCTAAAGCATAAAGATGAAGCATTTGAAAAGTTCCAAGCCTTCAAAGCTTTGGTTGAAAATGAATCAAATCGAAAAATCAAATGTCTCAAATCTGATCGAGGAGGGGAATTAACATCGGATGAATTCTTTGACTTTTGTGAACAACATGGAATAAAAAGGCAATTCTCCACCACAAGGACTCCTCAGCAAAATGGTGTGGTAGAAAGAATGAACAGAATAGTTTAACAAATGGCTTGAGCTATGCTAGATGAATCTGGAACTCCTGCAACCTTCTGGGGTGAATCTACATTCACTGCCGTAACTATTCTCAACAAAGCAAATGTTCGGTTAAATAGCACTCAAACTCCACATGAACTTTGGTATGGCAAGACTCCTACTATAAAACACTTTAAAGTTTTTGGAAGAAAATGTTTTATCAAAAGGATTGATGAAAAACTTGGTAAGTTTGAACCCAGAGTAGACGAACATATTCTTCTTGGTTATTCTTCCAGAAGTAAAGAATACAAATGTGATAATAAAAGACATGGGAAAATTGTTGAAAGCATTGATGTTGTATTTTATGAAGCATGCAAAAATCCGAAATAGATAAAATCAACAGAAGATTATGACAATGAAGAAGATGGGGATTATTTTCCACATCAAATCAAAATGATATTGAAGAAGAAACCAATGAAGCACTAGAAGAAGAAAAGACTCCATCCAGGTATGTTCAGAAAAATCATCGAGAAACTCAAATTTTAGGGGAAAAAGAGGTAGGGTACAGACAAGAAGAACTATCACAGGGACCTCAAGCTATCTAGCATTATTATCCTCCACCGAACCTCAAAATGTAAATGAAGCATGCAAAGATGAATGTTGGGTCAAGGCCATGGATGAATAAATTGAGAAAATTGAAAAGAACGATACTTGGGAATTAGTTCCTAGAGTTCACGATAAAAATATTATAGGAACTAAATGGATATTCAAAAACAAGATGAATGAAAATGGAGAACTCATTAGAAACAAGTCCAGACTTGTTTGTAAAGGGTATGCTCAACAAGAAGGTATATATTTTGAAGAAACCTTTGCACCTGTTGTCAGGCTTGAAGCCATAAGGATGTTTCTTGCTCCTTCTAGCTTTCATAAATTCAAAGTATACTAAATGGATGTAAAATTAGCCTTCCTTAATGAATATTTAGAAAAGGAAGTTTATATTGAATAGCCAGAAGGATTCATTCTTGGAAATGATGCAAAACTTGTATATAGACTCAAAAAGGCTCTCTATGGTTTGAAACAGGCTCCAAGGGCCTGGTATTACTGTCATGACAAATATCTAGACCATCAAGGTTTTACAAAAGGTTCTCGAGATAGTAATCTATATACAAAGATTGAAATTGGTAAATTGCTAATTATTATTGTTTATGTTGATGATATCATTTTTCGTAGCAATGAAGAATCCATGAGCTAGAATTTTGCTTCAGCAATGCAGCAAGAATTTGAAATGTCCTTGCTTGGTGAACTTACCTATTTTCTTGGTCTACAAGTTCAACAAACTAAAGATGGTATTTTTCTGTCACAAACCAAATATCTCAAACATATCTTGAAAAGGTATGGAATTGAAGATTCTAAACCTGTATCTACCCCAATGGTAATAGGATGTAGCCTCAGCTCAAATGATGAATCAGCAACAGTACATCAACCAACTTAAAGATCCATTATTGGCAGTCTGCTTTATTTAACAAGTACCCAACCTGACATCATGCATGCAGTAGGAATAGTTGGAAGATTCCAAGCAAATCCAAAGGAATCAACCTTCAGGTAGTCAAAATAATTTTCAAATATCTTCAAGGAACTTAGGACTTTGGTTTATGGTATCCTAGAGATACATATCTTACTCTTCATGCATATACAAATGCAGATTGGGAAGGACGTGTTGATGATAGAAAAAGCACTAGTGGTGGTGCATTCTATATGCGTTCTGGGTTAGTGTCTTGGTTCACTAAGAAACAAAGTTCAATTGTTTTATCTACAACTGAAGTAGAATATGTGGTTGTTGCATCTTGTTGCACACAACTACTTTGGATGATGCAAACTTTAAAACACATTCAGATCACATGTACTCCACCTGTCTCCATTCTATGTGATAATACAAGTGCCATCAGTATTTCAAAGAATCCAGTCATGCACTCCAAGACCAAGCACATACCCATCAAGTATCATTTTTTACTTGAACAAGTGCTTGAACAAAAGGTCAAACTAGAGTATGTTCCCTCCAAAGAACAGGTTGCTGATATATTCACTAAACCACTGCCCAGAGAAATGTTTCAATATCTTAGACAAAAGCCAGGAGTAGTTGTTGCATCATCCTCCAGTTAAATCCAACTTTTTCATAGAAATGTTATTATACGGGTGTTTCATGAAGTATAGTTGCATACACACGCGGGTTTTTGTGGGTCAAGGAGCGTATATGTTCTTTAGATAGGAAAATAAGAGGCGCAGACTCTGATTTGCGTGCTATGTCTAATGTTGATGATTACTATCTCTCAATATGCTTTGTTCATTAATTTTTATCTGACTGACAAAGGTGCCTTGATCATTGACTTGTCAAAAATGCACAAGTAGCACATGTTCAGGGGGGGCATTAGCCTTCATGTACTTCCAGTATTGTTGGTATTATGGTTACTGAGTCCAGCTATGACTTTAGATATTTATACCATTTGTTGCTTAAGTCATGTAAAAGTCTAGGGTGTGATATGTCTTCTCATACATTTGAATGAGTCCTCTTGGACAAAGGATGTAATTTGTATCCCCACTTTGCATGGGATGGATGATGCAATATTTATTGTTTCTGTCATGTATAAACATTTGGTGTATTCCCCCTTGATTGGGAGATGGATGTATGTATGAGTCATTGGTGATAGGAAAGTCATATGCATATAGTGGAGTTATAGAGTCATTTTATTCTTTTGGAGAATATTTTTGCGGACTCTGCATGTGCTCAGGGGGAGCATGAAAGGTTTCCGTGCATCTCAACATGTACAAATGGGATCTCAATCAGAGAATTCAGCACGTACTCAAGGAGAGCATGGACAACATAATTTATGTCAAAGGGAGAGAATATCTTGGTCCGCCCTTTGCCCTTGATGTCAAAGGGGGAGAGTGTCTTGGTGTTGTTGTTGCCATCAAGTCTAAAGAGGGAGATTGTTGGCATTATGATATAGGTGTTGTCCTTGATGGAAACTCTCTCAGATGGCAGTTCACAGTGCAGCAGGTTAACAACAAAGGATTACAGATCAGAATCCAAAGAATGAAGAAAGAGACATATACGTTGGTTCACTTTGTCCAAGAAGCATATACACACGGTTAGCAGAAGAAAAGAAGTGTATAACGTATACACGCACTTTCATATGAGGAAAAGTGCATACATGTTGGAAAACCAAGTATTTGATCCAAGGTATTTGATCCAAGGTATTTGGTCCAAGGTATTGGTCCTAAGTGGTTTTGGTCTAAGGTATTGAGAAAGGACTAAGAGTATATAAGAGGAGAGGATCATTAGCCCAAGTGTGCAAGGAATAAGATTCTAAGGAATACTTCTATCTGAAGTATATTTTATGTTGTAGGGTTATGTTTCGGACTAGATCTGAAATATTCATGTGCACCTTGAGTCCAATATTGGATCAAGAATCATGAGACTTGAAATGACTTATTCTTGAATGATCTGATATTGGGTGAGAGTAGATCTGATTTTTTTCACCTGTTCTATTCATGATATGGGTTTGTTTGAAGTCTGGAATAGTAGCAAAGTTTTGAGTCAATATTTGCAGATTAGTACGCAGGTTCGTCTCAGCGAAAGAGAGTATACACGCAGGTTTGTCTTAGCCAAAGAGCATATACATGCAAGTTAAATTCTTTCAAGTAGCATATACAAAAGAAAAGATTCTTTTCTGATTTGATTGATCTATCTGATAAAACTCTGTTATTTTACTATTGTCTGTCAATGAAGTCTTCTTAGATCTGAATGTAAAACTGAATGCATAAGAAGGTTGGCATTTGATTGATTGATTATATAAGTAATAAGATGTGATCTCTGTCCACGCCTGTGTAAAGCTCTAATAGTTGACAGTAGATACTCATAGTATTGATAGTGGGTACAAACTTGATTCAAAAGTTTATGTTTGCAGTAGTTTTTAAGGTATACGCAGGTTCAATTAACAGAAGTAGCGTATACACACAGTTTGGGTGCAGCCAAGTAGCATATACACTCTAATGCATTATATTTTAGGTTACGGCTAGTTCAGAATGATGATGTAGGGTTTTGGATTCAGCACAGTGTTCTTGTGTCAATGATCTGATTGTTCAGATCAAATGAATATTGGTTGATGCAGTTTAAGTTTAAAAGCTCTGATGGGTCTAGTGTTAAAATTTGATGAAACATGGCCTTCAGTTTGTGGTGTTGTGATCCAGGAGTATCCAGTCTAAAAAATCATGAAACATGGTCCTTGGTGGAAGAGTGGAGTTTTTCTCTAGGTTGGCACCTACATACTAGTAAACATATTAGCTAGTACAAGAGCTAGGGGGTTGTAGCTCCCTTCCAATAGAAGTTCCAGAATGAGAGAAGGTTGTAACCTTCTACAGGTAGAAACTTAGGTACTGGTATGACTCTGCACTAGTACAAGATTGTAAATAGATTTTCTTATTATTAAGAGAAGACAAAGACGATAGCGGCAGGTGGTTTTTACCCACATTGGGTTTCCACCTTAAATCTTGGTGTTCATGTGTGATGCTTTATTCTGATTTTACTGCACTGTCTAATAAATCTCTAATATACTGGTTTAGGCTCAACACATAAATCACAAGTTCTCTGCATATACGCTGGTTTCTTTAAGCACAGTCACATATACACGCTAGTTCACTTCATTGAAGTAGTGTATATAAATATGTTTGGGAAATAAAAATTTTGATAAGATAATACTGATTCACCCCCCTCTCAGTATTATTTCCAATAGATCCTCTATAACATCTTAGACGAACCATAGCAATTGGATGCAAACTTATTTCTCTTCTCTTTCTCCTTGAAGGAAAATAGCTTTTATTAGTCAAGCCCAATAAATACCCGATACCCACAACAAAGTTCCTTTCACTATAAAGTTGAATTACTTGTTGTTTCATCATATTTTGTATTATATCTGAGTTGTCCTTCACTAGTTGGGGAACCACTTGTTGGTGCTAGATTCAATCCTCTAATTCTTGAAACTTTGGTTTCCCTCTTAAAAGTGATGTGATGAATGAACATATATATCTATAAAGTAATATAGATAGGGACATTTTTAGGGTTCTTTCTCCCCTAACCCCCCCAAGTAGATAGATAGCTTACTATGTAATTTTATGTATCAAAGCCATCATTAGTAAATAATTTCCACATAGTACTGTGTAAGTAATAAATATAGCAATATTTATAATAAGGTCCAACATGCTAGAAAATTATTTCTATAGAATATTCCTAGGGATAGAAGCTTCTATACCTACATGTAAAATAATTGCAAAAGATGCCTTATAAAATCATGTGTAATCAGAGTTATGCTCTATTGGAGGTCTCCTCGAAAAGAAGGAAGTGAGCATTGCTTCCATATATATAAAGGTATAATATATTGTTTATATTTGTCTATTGCATTTATAAATATGTTATTTTATGCATTAGACCTAAGTAATATTAGTGATTTTTACTTTGAAAAATTTTAATCGGCATGTCACAAGTGGTAAGAGTGCACATTTTTAGGGATTTTTTTCTTTTTTAAGATACAGAAATGTTCTTATGTCCATAAATAACATATTGATATGTGATCTATCAGGTAAAATTATGATCAAAGACGTATACATGAAGGAAATACAAGATGTTTCACTTTGTTGGAAACAATTGTGACCCATACTATCCCTTGAGTAGTACCACATCAAAAGACACATGCATACAAAGTTTCACTTCCACTTAATGTCAGGTATATTAAAATTCTTTTAGGTGTCCTAAAATATGTTGTAGATTGGCTAGTTGGTTACTTAGCTACTATATTGGCATCAAGAACAATGCTTTTGAAGATTACTCTCAAATACCCTAGTAAATGGATAGTACAATTGAGGGTACCATTGAACATCCTTTGTTGGATACATAAGATGTTCAATAAAGTAAAATTATTAGACCTCACACACATATCAAAGAGTTATAGTATAGGGCATTTCCTTGTCCATAGGATGCTTGAAGCCTGACTCCTTGCTTCTAGGCTTGAAAGAACATATTTTTAGTGCTCCTAGATCTTAAGGGAAATAATCACTCTGGAAAAATCCCTTCCCATATCCAACAACTAATATATTTTTATTTCAATCATAACCAGTTATCAGGAAATATTCTTGAAATTCTATGGAAATGTCTTAAGTTACTACAACTAGATTTGTCATATAACAAGCTTAGTGGGCATATACCTCCACATGTTGTGGGTCCTGCAAATTTATCTTTCTATTTCAATCTTTAAAACATCTTATTGTAAGGCCCTCTGGCTTTGGAACTAAAAAAATTATTAAAGTTCAAGCTATAGACATTTCAACAGATAATTTAATACGAAGCATTCGAAGTGCACTTGGGAGTTGTGAAGCACTAGTATACTTATATCTTTCTCACAAAAAACTTGAAGGTTCAATACCAATTTCATTGGGAGAGCTTCAAAATCTCCAGGACATGGATTTATCCTTCAATAACTTGTCTAGTCGAATACTTGTATCATTGAAAAATCTCAAAATTCTTAACCATTTAGATTTTTATTTTAACAAGTTGTTAGGTAAAGTATCTCAAGAAGGTGTTTTAAAAAATTCCAATGCCATTGTATTTATGGGAAATATTGATATTTCTAGAATCTAGAGGTAAGTTTGTCACCATGATCTATTCGCAATCATAATCAACTTTTTCATTTCAAAAGAGTTTTCATACATCTTGTTGTAGTCATTGTAATTATAGTATGGTATTTGTATTTTGGAATCTTATGGAGACAAAATGGAAAGATAAATATTGTGAGTGATTCTTTAGGATATTTCAATGGCTGTGATCGAGAAATTGAATAGAGATCTCATGGCTACAACAAATGAATTAACTGTTGCGAACTTGTTAGGAGTTGGAAATTTTGGGAAAGTGTACAAATGAATTCTTAATAATGACACAATCATTGTTTTCAACCTTCTCAAATTGGAGAATGAAGGATCTCACCATAGTTTTGATAGAGAGTGCATTGTTTTGGGAAAAGTGAGGCACTGAAATCTTATTATATTAATATCATCTTATTCAAAACTCTGTTTCAATGCTTTTATATTTCCATTAATGTCAAATGGATGTTTAGAAAAGTGGTTATATCCTAGTGGAGATGCAAAAATGTGTGGGTTTTGATCGATTGGGTGAATATAGAAATAGACCCTATCCAGGGCATGGCATATCTTCATCAACATTGTGTTATTTAAGTGATTCATTATCATATGTAACCCAATAATGTGCTTCTTGGTTAAGATATGGAGATACATTTAGTAGAATTTGGCACTGCTACTATATGTTTTACAAAAATTGAGGATCCAATTTTTACTTCCACCTAAGTTGCATGAAGCGTCGAAAGGTTTCAAAGTTTCCAAAATGGATATATTTATAAATGTCACCTCCCAAAAATGGAAACATTGGTTGAAACATCGGTGAAAACGTCACACACACACACACACATCTAAGTGAATAACACATTATCTTGCCAAAAGAAGGGAATAAGACCCATATATGGTAATTGAGAAGGAAAACCATGTCTATATTAACTCTCATAGGTGATTGCATGATGGTCGAGTTTTGGTTGAGTTTCAACCGAGTTCTAGAGTTTTAGGTATAGGTACAACCTGGAATGTCTAGTTCATTGAAGTTTGGTCCAAGATAGACTTCCAAAAATGCACTCAAAGGGTCCTTAGGCTACATTTTTCCAGGTATTGTTATTTGATATATTACAGACAAGATTTCCTATTTTTACCCAAAAAATTAATTTAGAAACATGATTATGAGGATTTCTTATTTTTATTAAAAATTGTGAATAAAAAATATTATTTTGAGGATATTTGAGTGCATAATATGGGCTTATAGGGCATCTCACAATGATAGGACATGTTTATAGCTATAGAATATTGTTATTGAAAATATTGACATTTAGTGAGTATTGTTGTTCCAAATGAAGTTGGAGAAGTAGTGGATAAGATTCTATTAAGGAGGAATAGTAATAAGACAATCAGTGAAGAAAATAAGGAGATATATTGTGTTAATTAGTTGCTAAGTTCGGGTTTGCATTTCACAAGAGAATCTCATCAAAAAAGACCTAATATGATAGACATTGTGAACACACTACAAAGAATTAAAGGTGTTTTTTCTGGACATTATTGGCAATACATACATCCAAACAAATGCATCAAGCCGATGGAAACAATATTGACAACAATATTATTCAACAATCTATAAGAAATAAATACTTCGAAATAAATATATTTGACTTCATTGCCATTATCAATTGTAATGTTCATTACCCATATATAATTACCTGAAATACATTAATTGATTTGTATTTTAAATAAAACTATATATAAATTTTTGCAACTATTCAAAAAAATCATAGATATATATATATATAATGCATCTAAAATGTTTTAAAATATATAAAAACAAAAATAAGTATCTTCCAAATGGTATTTTTTCTTAATGAGAACCTAAATGACCTGAAAACTGTCTTCTTTATGATAATTCTCCAATGTTGATTATATATGTAGTTAAAATTAAATAGAATATTGAATCACTAATAGGGCCCGCATCTACAGAGATGGTTACTCAATTTCACACATAAAAAGAAAGACATGCTCTCTATAATGATTTTTTTCAGAAGCCATGACTTGTGTACTAGATCTTGGTTGGGATGCATGTTAGAAATGGTAATTACTCCGGCACGAGGAGTTGGGTAAATATAGAGAGTTAACTTTGAGGAGTTGGGTAAACATAGAGAGTAAGTTAATTGAGTGACTGAGTGTTGAGAGTTGAGTTAAGTCCAGTTATGGATAAAGAGTTAAGTGCAGTCCATATTTAGAGTGTGAGTTAATTGAGTCAAGTTGTGTGGTTGGATGTCAAGATATTTTAGGTGAGTCACTAGTTGAAAAGATTTACCCTTCATCCGGTATCATGTTTTGTGTGATCAATAGAAGAGCAATGGCAACAGGTCATATTTTATGTGTGAATTCATGCTTTGTCTCCTCCACCTTTCCAACAAATTAGTAACGGCTCATGTTTTATGTGTGAATTCATGCTTTGTCTCCTCCACCTTTCCAACAAATTAGTATCAGAACAAAATTTGAGACAGAAAGAATCTACAGCTGCAGCTTTCAGAGTCGCATTGTGTGAGTTATAAGAGAATCGAAAGTTTCTCGTGGCCGAGCTCCTTTGGTCTGCAGACAACGTGGAAAACTCGTGTTTTGAAAAAGTAGCCGCAGCGGCCATAAACACCGATCGCTCCGTGCTCTCAAATAAGTGAACGTCAGCTTGCAGAGACGCCACTATATTTAAAAGATACGGTAGCCACGGATTTCCTGCGATATTGAGGTGTCGTAGCCTTGATCCAGCGGCCTCCTGTGCATGCAGGTTTTTGGCTCCGCCAAGAGCGTTGGAACACTAATGCGTGAGTTCGGCTTCGTGAACAGCATTTGCACCCAGCCCTCTCATCACAAGATGCGCGTTAATAGACCGAAGAGGATTTTTCGAAGTCAAGTTGTCTGACGGTCAAGCGACAGCCATAACCAACGGAACGAACCGGCAGCCTCATTTATAAATTGGTGAGTCAACGGCAGCAGCGCGTCGTAAAAACCATTCTGTGGCCAATGTTTTAGAGTGCTTGGGAAAATATTCACCGAAACTTGTTTTGAAAGTCATGTGGGGGAGTAAACAGGTTTGGAAAACAACCATTATTAGGGGTGTTTTAAAGTACTTTTTAAAAAGGGCCACCAAAAGTTATTCAAAGGGTATTTTAAAAGGGTTTTAATATTAAAAGTGCATGGTACGAAAAGAATTAAAAAGGAAAGGTTTATAAGAGGTTTCTAAAGTGGAAAATTTTTGTGGAAGATATTTAAAGTAATTTTTATTAAAAGAAAATCAAATAAATAAAAATATTTTATTGGGAAGAAAGTTTACAGTAAGATATGAAGTAGTTGGAACTGCTCATGAAGCAGTGTGTTATCTAGTAGCAGTTGATGATCAAGAACAAGATAAGGTTTTTGATGAAAATATCCACTAACATCATACCAATGGAAAACAACCTCCATGTAGTTGAAAAGAAGGCATATGTAGAACAAGAAGCTCTCATTGAAGAAAGTCATATTAAAGATGTTTTTAACATTATTTTTTAATATGCAGGTGTTCAAAATAGCACAAGAGCAGAAGTTGAAAACAAAGTTGTTATAATGTTTGATGCGGATTTGAAGCTCATTGAAAAATGGATTTAGAAACCAATAGAACAAATTGAAACAAGTCTTAAAGCACCAGTTGGAATAATAGAATTTAATGGAATGGTGAATGATGATCTTGAGTGTGCAGATTATAGGAAAAAAGCAGAAGTGAAAAGAATGATATGGATGTTTCTAAAGACAAAGATGAATGCATTGAAACCATTTTTCAGCAATGGAGTCAAGAAGAGATAAGATTCTACTATCAAGAAATATGGCAAAGAAAAAATGAGAAATATGAAAAACAAGAAGAAAAACAAAGAAGAAAGTTTGAAGATGCAATGTTTTGGCAGTAATCCATGGTTGAACGAATATTTGAAGAGGAATATGTAGTAGACAAGATTAAATTGTGTTTCAGCACAAATTCAAGAAAGGTCAAAGAAAAACTACAACAACAACATGTAAATAAACCCTGAGCAAAAAAGTTCAACAGAGAATGAAGCAATTTCGAGGATATAAAATTTGGAAGAAAAGAAAAATAAAATGCAAAATTGTGAAAGTCTTGAGTCATTGTAAGCCTAGCTCAGACATAGACTAGTAGACATGTTTGAGTGATAATCAAGTCCAGTTAAGTTATGTTGACTCATACGATTGTAATTAAGGGGGAGTGTTAGAAATTGCAATTACTCCCACATGAAGAGTTGGATAAACATAGAGAGTCAGTTACTGAGTGATTGAGTGGTTGAGTGTTGAGCATTGAGTCAAGTCAAGTCATGGATAAAGAGTTGAGTGCACTCCATATTTAGAGTGTGAGTTAACTGAGTTAAGTTGTGTGGTTGCATGTCAAGATATTTTAGACGAGTCACTAGTGAAAAATGTTTAAATACCCTTCATCAGGTTCATTATAAGTATCATGTTTTGTGTGATTGCATGTCACTAGTGAAAAATATTTAAATACCCTTCATCAGGTTCATTATAAGTATCATGTTTTGTGTGATCAATAGAAGAGCAGTAGCTGATGTTTTATGTGTGAATTCATGTTTTGTCTCCTCTGCCTTTCCAACAATGCACCATACAAACTCTATCCTATATTCTCGTTGGGGATGCATCGTACAATCTCTGTACTATATTCTCATTAGAATGCACCTTATAATACTATATTCTAATGAAAAGAGTGTGAGTGTAAAAGCACTCATATGTTCAAAGAATTTGTGAATTGATACAATGCATTTTAATAAATGTAGTGCATAATGAATGCCATATTCAATGTATTTGGGTATAACTAATAACGTAAAAGTACAAAAAATAATATAAGTATTTATATAATTAAATTGAAATGTTTTTGTTGTTTAAAATGTATTTTTAGTTATATATATATTTAAAATTTTAAACATTTATAAATTTATGATTCAAATTTGTAATTTCAACAAATCAAATATCAATAAAATTTTGAATAAATTCAACTAAATAATATGCCAAAAAATATTCCAAAACTTATAATGTAAATGTAAATGTAGTGTACACCATTCGAGTTCTTCAATGCATTAGGGAATAACTATACAACATGAGGGAGCAAGAACTGCAATAACCAGTGTATGTTAGGGCTTTGAAATGATTTTATGCAAGAACGGGATTTTCGTTATTTAACCTTGTTTTTCTACCAGGACAAGGAAAATTCCATGTATTACGGACTAGTTTGATTCATATGGCTTACTGAATTGAAATTAAGGTTAGCACAACGTTCAATAGATTGGAGAGATTTTAAAGGTTTGGTTAACTATATCGACCACTGTATTTGTAATTTACGTAGATGGAGAATATATCTTGATGTTCAAATAATGGCAAATAGATTTTGATTGAAAGTTTGAGCGCTAGAATGACTTTATTGCAACCTGGCCACGGGACTTGGTGATTGGGTTCCTTTTTAGTATATGTAGATTTGGGATTATTGAAGAATTTTCACATTGCTATGGTCTTGATTTCGCATAACCTGTCAGAGATAATAAGAAAATTGATTGTACAATGTAACAGAATGAGATACAAGTTAACGTAATTGCGGCTGCTTGTTAGAACCAAATATTTGGATGTGGTATCCTGGTCACGTTGTAATGGGGCAGAGCCAGAGATAGTGAGATCGGCGTCTAGCAGAATGAGTGTCAGGAAAGATTGAGAACACCGAGGCAAAATATGTATATTTTGAATGCAAATATGTTCGTAGATGAAGAGTTTTTATTAATCAAATGTGGTTTAATAAAGTAAATAAGAATTTTTTTATAAGTGGAAACCAGTGGTGAGAACAGCTATATCTAGTTGTTAACCCAGGTTGTTTCATTAACAAACTGTCTCATTACTGTTATTTAAGGAAAACCATGTCATTTGAAGAATTTGTTGGTGATACATAAGGGGGTAAACTTTCACTCATCTAAGTCTTGGGTAGTTAACTTGTTTCCTTTGAAAAAATGAGCTCTTAACTGTTATTTAAGGAAAACCATGTCATTTGAAGAATTTGTTGGTGATACATAAGGGGGTAAACTTTCACTCATCTAAGTCTTGGGTAGTTAACTTGTTTCCTTTGAAAAAATGAGCTCTTAGCCAAACAAAAGCAATTTTAGAGCATACTCTAGACCTTAGATAAATAAGAAATTATTAAAAATAAAATAATAAATAATTAATTTATTATATAATTTATTATTTTACTAAATTGATATGGTGGTTTGTTGATTAAAAATATGTGTTTTCTCTTAAAACTTCGTAAATTAAAATTCAAAGGGGAATACAATTTATTATACATTATACATAAAACAAAACTAACCTAAACTATTTGAATATCCAAAAATTATAATATTTAATTGGTAGTAAAAGTTTATAAACATTATTAATTTTCCTTTTCAAAAATTACAAGTGAAAAATGTAAATGATAAAAATGTCACTAAGCGTTGAATTTGCATTATTTATATCACTATATTTTAATATATTGATTATTGTGAATTTAATAATTAAATAATTTAGTTCATGTTATATAAATTTGCAAAACATATTAATGTGTAAAAAAATATTATTTAATTATTGGCCTAATTCAAATGATTACAAAAGCATTTAGTTCAATTTATATATGAAGTTACATAAATTGAATATTTTTGGCTTTATTGTAATGAATTTGTGTAATTGATTTACACAGAAGGAAAAACATATTAATTATTATCCTAAATCAAGTGATTTTTTTTCCACAGAAAAAAACGAACCATCCATTAATAAAAATAGAGAGTTACAGAGCATATGCAGAGCATTTCCGAAAGACTCGTTCTTTGCCTTAAAAAAGGTAGAGGAAAAGAGACTCAGCTGGTTGAAAAAAACCAGCCCAACATCCTCAGCTGGTTAGCAAAGAACCAGTGCAACAGCCTCAGCTGGAGGACAAGAAAGAATAGAAAAGAGAAAGAGACCAAAAGAAATAAAATACAAAGAGGGAGGGAAATTATGATTTTCTCCCCTTTTTCTTCTCAACCTTTCGCCACTCCCCATGAGATGGAGAGGATGGAATAAGGACAAGAGAAGAGTCCTTCACAATGCAAGGAGCATCCTTATCTGAATCGGAGTGTTCTGGAGAATGATGTCTTTTAGCCCCGCTAGTGTCCTCAAGAACTGGATTTTTCTTCGGCAAAGAGGCCAACATTCCCTGAGCTGCCAAATTCTCAGATTCTGGCGACATGTGAGCTTGATTGTTTGCTATGGGGGAGGAAGTCGTGGCTTCGCCCCCAATTGGATCATCGTTATGATCAGGTGGAGGGTTATCTACCTCTTCATCTTATGTTTCTTCTCCTGGGTTCGCTGTGTGTTGCCAGCCTCTTGGTTTTTTTGCTTGTTTCTTGTTCCTTCTGCTTTCTCTTTTGACTTGAGGACAGTTATTATGGAGGTGACCTGTTTGTTGACAGCCTCGGCACCTGAAGGCCGTGTTTTCGTAATCTAGTGGTTGTTTCCACTGGGAGTTGTTATGGATCAGAATGATGCTATCAGGTAGCCCTTGACTGAGGTCAACTTCGACACAGATTCTGGCAAAGGTATGTATGCATTTAGCAATTCTTTCCACATCTTGCTTGATGTATTTGCCTATTGCATTCCCCATTGCTTCAAAAACTTTGGGAAGCCAGAAATGTAGCGGGAGGTTGTGTAACCTGACCCAGACCGGCATTTTGGAAACCACCATAGAGGAGGGGTCAAAACCCGGAAACCAGGGGGTCGTGAAGAGTCCTGCATTGCCCCAGAACCATGGCCCCTCATGGAGGACATGGTCTTTTTCCTCGACTGTGTCAAATTTAACAATAAAAAATCCTTTGGAGCATAAATGGATGTCACAGTTTGGTGACCATGTGGAAAAGATCCAATGTCGTAAAGCATCTGTTTTAGGCCAAAAGCCATTGAATCTACAAATGACTGCCAAGGAAGAGAAATCAGCATGAAAGTTGTTTACCTCAGGCAGATCGATTGTCAAAACTGGAGTCTGCTTGCTTTGCTCCACTATATAATGACCAGGAAGATCTTGAGATGGTGTTGGCTTGTTGGTGGCTTCCCCTTTTCCTTTGACCGCCTCCTTGAACGAACCTGTGCCCTTTGAGCTACATCCAAAACTTCCACCTCTCGGCCTCATGCTCAGAAAAATAGTTGAATCTCTCACTATTCCATAGTGTTGCACTGTAAATTTTTCCTGTAAAATGTGTCCTGCATAAACCAAGCTCAGCAAGCTTACTGATATGCCTAATAATTCTTGTATTTTGTCCTTCAAGTTTTTTATCAGCATCCATTTTTTAATTTGCTTGCAGATCGTATTCCCTGACAGGGTTCTGATGAAGATTTGTATCACTTCAAGACCGGGATCCTTAATTGCTAAATTTGTTTTTTGCCTGGATCCTTCTTCTAGTTGATTCTCTAGGACAGGAAGGGGAGCTAGCTTGCCATGGTCGATTCTCCGGCGTTCATTTAAAGAATCTAGAGGACCTTCCAAGATGATAGCTTCCCACATCTGCTCGGGGGTGAACAGGGGAGCCTCAAATCATAGGGAACCCAGTCCCAAGCTCCCACCCCATACTTGGTCTTCAACCAAACCTTTAAAAGACTGCCAGAAAGCAGCAGATCGGGCCCGCAACATACCAAAGGGAGGCAAAGGAACAGGCAGCCGCAAATTTTTCCAAGAGACGCAGACGTTGCTGCCTAGCCAGGCCGACACACCCGCGACGGAGAGCACAACTACCCGAAACAGGGTAGGGTCTGGATGATTTGAACCAAAACGCCCAAGGAAATGAGGAAACGTGCTCAGATCTGCCCAGCGAAAACCAACCTGAGCCAAGAAGGGAGAGAAATCCTCCGATCTTTGATTGCTTTGATTCGGACCATGATACTCCTTTCCAGCAAAGGATCCGGGCCAAAACCAAAGTGGAGAATCGAGCTCTGAGAACCCAGCAGCTAGGCTCCAAGCAGTTCCAAAACAACACTGATCACTGGGAGCAGCGGCAGCACAAAATGATTTTGAAACCCTAATCAATCTAAAACCTGCCATCGCACCAGTCCCATCCTAAACCAAGTGATTACAAAAAAAAAAAAAAATCAATTTATGTATGAAGTAACATGAATTGAATTTTTATGGCCTAATTTTAAACTTTTTTTTTAGTTGATTTAGACGAAACTAAATGAACATGAACCATGAGTAATATGCTCATAAAATTTGTAGCATCTCAAATCGTATTTATGCATTGTGATAAGATTACTAATAAATACACACTCCCAATCAAAATAAAGGAGTCATATTTTTATACAGAAATCAAAATATTATTTGTTTGTAAGTATTGCATAATTAATTAGGTTATGAAACTATTGAGTAACCGTATTGTTCATGGAAACAAGTTCCTTAGCATGGGAGGAGTGTGGTTACTAGGACCGCATACAAAATATTTTCATATATTTTTCTATTGAAAAGAAAGCTGGAAAAAAGGACAGATTGCAAAAGAAATTTAGGGAATGCACTATATATGGCAATTGGTTGTTAAACAAAATATATATAGACAGAAAGCAGGGTGTATTGAATGTATTGAACAATGATACTCTAATAAATGTGATGTTGTTCACGACCCCTTCACCTTTTGAATCTCACTGAATGGAGATATATCATAGAGGGAAAGACTGTGACACAATACATAATGGTGGTAGATGATGAGAAGAGAAATGGTGGCGATCCCGAGGAGGGACACGTAGCTATAACCATTTAATTCTTTCGCTTTTGAATTAAATTTGGTGGCAGGGTTTTGGTATATGGCTTTAGTATGGTTTATTGTATATTACTCGCCCTCTGTACTGACCTCAGGCTTGCAACCATGGGTTATCACTTTTGTCTAGGGTATTTGGAATTCATTTATTCTTTGCTATGGTTTGGCGTTGTGGGTGATCGGTGCTTTCACCTTGTTCTTGTGATGGTTGGTAAGTATCTTGCCTTGCTTGTCCCATATGGTGGTTTGTTGTGCTTCGTTGGTTCTCTGTGGTTTGTTGGTGTTGTGCCTCTGCTCGCTCTCTGTGGTGATTCTCTGCTCTGGTTTTTGGAGGGTTTCAGGTCATTTTCCACCCGCAAGTCTATTCGTCTTGTCATTTGGCTCAAGCTTCGTTTTTGCTATGTTTGTGGTGATTTGTGTGTTTAATGTTGGGTCTAGTGCTGGTTCGACTCTACAAACATAGGTTCCTACCTTGTCGTTGCACGAGACAGCTCGGCGAACTCACTCTCAGGTAATCTTCTCGTTCCAATTGCAATTTGTCCCTTGGTTTTTGAGGTTCTAATGCTTTGGCTCCTTGGTGAGTAGGCAGAATGTGTTCATGGCACTTCTATTGGGAGAAACCCTCTATTGCGGGTCTCGGCTCTCGTCCTGTGTCATGAAATCAATCCTCCTCTAGGTAAAACCCTCACTCCTCTTTCGGTTTGATGTTCACTGTTGTTTTGGTATCGTGGCCTTAACTAATCATTTCTCTATTTTGTGGTGGTGTGCAGGCCCTTCCAGGGGGACACCACTCCACAGCTTCGTCCTTAGGACTATTCACAGGCTTAGGGAAAACTCGGATAGGGTCTTTTCATGGTTGTAGTGGTTTCTGCTTGATTTGTTGCTTGTTCTGTCTGTAATTGCTCTGTTTCTTGCTTTGTCTGTAGTCGGTTATACCCTTGGCGTTTTAGTTCCTTCGTGTACGTATGTGGTCTCCGGGGTGTTCATGCCCTTTCTGTTTGATTAGGGTCTAGCCTGTGGACTGTAATGTATTTGGTTTGCATGGGTTTGGAACCCTCCACGATTTCCAGGTTATAGATTTTGTACAGTGCACTTTGTTGAATGGAAAACGAAAATGCAATGTACAGGAAATGCTTAAAGTGTTGAATAAAGTAGTACCTGGTATTTTTTTTGAGGAAAAGGGAAAAATATATACCATGTACCATTGCTTGGTTCTTGGTTTTGAAATGCTTCCTGTTACCAAATTCTTTTCGATGCTTATTTGGATCTTTTGATAAATTGTTTCACTATCTTTCTTTCATTTTGATGCCTGAAACATCTATGCACAGGGAATATAATAAAACTTACTCTACTTCACTAATGATATATATTTTGAATTGTTTGCTTCTATAGAGATTCAAAATAATTATAAATTACAACTTCTGGGCTCTCTCTCCTCTCTGGATGGCAGCCCCTCCATCCTCTCTGCTTTTTCCTTTTCAATGCATTATTAGCAGTTTCTTTATAGTTGAGGAATTGTTCTTCGGTTTATTTTCAATTGCTTAGCAGTTTCTTCAATCAAGTCCCTAACTAATCCTATCTTGATCTGCTTGCCTAGTTTTAAAAACTAACAATGGATGAGTCAAACTTCATTTTAAATGAAACAGAAACTCAAAGTGTTTTCCTCTCTGTCCAGCAAAATAAAATAAAATAAAAGCATTTCCTAGTTGTCACCTTTTCACTCAGATGCTCTTGCATCAGGCTCCTGGGGTAAATTAAACTCATGGCTCCTGTCCATGATCTCTTCAATAGAGTACCCAATGCTTTGAATCTGGCCAGCATCTAACCAAGAACTATCTTCAATAGGATGACCCTTCCACTTGACTAGGTACTACAAATATTCTTTCCTTCGAGTCCGTTTGGCCACCTGGGTGTCTAGGATTTGTTCGATCTCTAGAGGCTTTGCTAGTGGCATTTGTTTAATCCACGAATCATTCTCATTCTAGGTGTCCCGTGTTTGTCTTTCTGAACTGTCTACTTCATCTACCGCAATGTAGGGGTACAGATCTGCCACATTGAAAATGGATTAAATTCCAATACATGGGTGTAACTGCAATTCTTAAGCATTCGCAAAAAAATTATGAAAAATCCTGCAAGGCCCAAGTTTTTTTCATTTCAACTTGTATTCACCAATAGGAAACCTCTCCTTGCATAGGTGTGCTAATACCAGGTCTCCTACGTTGAATTGTACCTCCCACCTTTTTAAATCTGCTTTCTACTTGTATCTTTGGATGCTATCTTGTAATTTTAATTTCACTTGTTCATAAAGATCATTAATTAGCTTCGCAAAATATTCACCATTAGCACTCCTGTGCTCCAACTGACCCAAATCCCATAACCCTTGTACTCCACATGGGTACATTCTGTATGGGATCTGGAAAGCACAACTGCCTATACTTTGGTTGGCTGAATCATTATAAGTGAATTCCACTTATGCTAGCACATGATCCCACAGTCGAGAATTTTCTCCAACCAAACTCCTCAATAAATTTCGCAAACTTTGGATCACCACTTTGGTTTGACCATTGATAAGTTGAGCTGAAGTTTAGTTTGGTGCCTAATTTTTCCCATAAGGTTCGCCAAAAATGTCTTGTAAACTTAACGTCTCAGTCCAAAATGTTAGTTTCATCCTTTGCAGCCTTCCTCCAGTGATCAAACATGCTCTTACAAAGTGATTTTAAAGTGTCAAGGTCAAATTTTGTCATTTCAGTGAGTCTTCAAAGCAAAATTTGGTGACTAGGTACTAGGTCTAGGGTTTGCTTTTACTCCTCTCAAAGTTGTCCAAATGTCAGTCCATGTCACCGTTCAGCTAAGTGCACCATCATTTAGAGGGTTTTCATTATCATTTCAAGTTCCACTGGGTCATTTTACACCTTATTCATGCTTCAGTTGCACCTAGGTAAGGTCATTTCCCTCTCCTAGGGTTTTGAAGGCAATTTCTCTTGGACGGTCAAATCATCGGCAAATATTGTATCCTGATGTTCATACACCTTCTCCTATCCTTAAATTACCTTATCAAACATTTCCCATCACTGAGATCCGCCAAATTCCTCATTTTCACACAAACCCTACTTTCTTGCTACAACCTGGCAATTTTCTAGGTTGGACCTGTGTTTTACCTTTTTGGACAGCTTCCCCTCACTCAATATTTAAATTTCCCTTTCCCCTGCTTCTTAACATCCCTCCCTACTTCCAAGAATTTTCCCAAGAATTTAGAAGCCGCTTATCCCCTTCATTTCGCTTCATTTCGACAAATCCCTTGTTCCACACATTGGGATAGGTTTCACTCAAACGATGTTTCTGAGCAATAGAAGATGAATTTTTGAAAACTGAGGTTTTTTTCCACAACATGCCAGGAAGAAAAACCTCCTTCAATTTTTACACAGGTGTCACGGTTTTAAAGAAATGTCAAAAATACAATCGCCTCGGGAGAATTGATGCACCTCTGAAGTGACCTTGAGAAAATCAAGTTTTCTCCTAGCTCGGTTGGCCAAATGACATGCTTGATGAGCCAAATGATAACTAAACACAAAGGTATTTCGAATGAACTATCATGAGCTAAATGTGGAGTTGAGGAAGGCATTCAAAAGTTGACTGTAACAGCACTCTGCCTTTAGGCAACCTCATTTGGCACATTTTGACGAGTCGTGGGAGATTTGATTTTTGGCAGGGCAAATGAACTCCAAATTGAAAAATTTTGGTTGGGTTAGAAATTAGACTCAAATAAATTTCCAACGAGCTATCTTTTGCCCAATTTGGACACTAGGAAGGCCTCCAAAAGTCACCTGGAAAAGGGCGTGACACACATAGAGAGCATGGCGCACTGGGAGAAATTTTCCATTGTAAATTTACACTGGCGCAACACACATGGGAGGCGCGGCGCACAGGGCTAAAAGGCCTGAATTTCATCAAAATATTCCTCGAAATTGAAAATACTTCATTCTTCCAAGTAATTAAATCATTCCTAAGTGCCATTGCAAGAGTTTTGATCCTCCTTGATGGTGTGTAAATAGGTGAAAAGACAAACCCTAGTTTGCTGCACAGTGTACTAAAAAACTATCTAGGGTTTTCAAAAGTTGTCATAGTTGCTCTTTGCTCCCTGCAATCATTTTCACATTCCTCCACTACGCTCCCCTCATTTCATATCCCTTACCCATCTCTCATTCACATTCATCCTACCCGCCTATCCCTAAAATCCTAAACCCTAACAACAAATTCCCATTATTACCCTAAACCCTAATCCTCATTCCCCAAACCATATCACTCTATTATAACCCTATAGTCAGCACAAAATCTCTCATTCACAGTCCCACTCATCAATTCCATTCATCAAATAGCAAACACCTATTCTTGATATAAAATATATTCATACTCATCATTGAACATCAAACAGTGGCAAATATGGAAACTCATTTAGCTTATGAAAGGGGTGAGGAAATAGTGAGTGATTCCTCCCAAGAAATTCATGCATTAAGAAGACCACATAAGGGAGGAAAAAACATCTGAGAGGAGCCCACTACACTCATAGAGCTATTAGCTTGTCCTCTTGCAGTAGCATGTTTCAAACATCAGTCAGACCGCTACTATGCCAGTATTCATCACACATCAGAGAGGCAGTAGACATTTGTTTGCAGTAACAAAGCGAGTGTTATCTCCACCCGGGGTGGAAGGGGCCTCACTTCCGACATCAGAATCATACGAGCAGGGCAGAGGTAAGGAGCCAGTGTAGGAGGAAGGGCCATCAAGTGAACTAAAGACCGAATTCATTCTCCTCCATGATGATGAGATAGATACAGAACCAACAAATGCAGAGCTTGAAGAGATCATCCAGGAGCAGAAATCGGTGATTGAGGCCTTATCCCTAGACTTGGAGAGGGCCAAGTGGAATATGAAGTACCTAGAGCAGAGAAAAAAATAGTTAGAGGATCGACAGGCGATTATGGAGCTACAAAACATTCGTGAGTATCGCCAAGCTGAAGCTGCTCAAAGGAGAAGAGTTGAGCTCACATCATTGGAGCAAGAGATCAACGAGGATCAGGAGGCCAACATTGAGAGAGTCAACATGCACTTGGAGAGGTTGTTGGACAAGGCCGATCAGGACCTTGCCTTACTGGGACACATGGCTTTCCATTACAGGGCATGAAACATGAGTGCAAAGGCCCGAACAAGGAGCTTGAAGGCAAAATTGAGCAAAGCAACAAAAGAGGCAAAAGAGGCAAAAGAGCAAGATCAGCTTCGAATCTTGGCTGAGGCTTCCTTGGCACATCATAGCACTCCATAGAGAAACTCCATCCCAAAATTTCAAGGAATTTGGTGAAATTTTGGTCACATGACAAATTTTTGGGCAAAACACAGGTTTTTTCTCCCTGTGGCGTGGCGCTAAAAATCAGGAGCTCCAAATGAAGAATGGTTTGCATTTCTACATTCAGCATGGAAAATCACGACTACTAGTGCTTGGACAAGAAATTTGGGCAATATCTGAGTCTACAGGAGATCAAAAACACCCAAAAAATGGCCTCTCTGCCCCTTTTTTGACACACAGGAAGCAGTCTTGGGAGAATGAAGATTTGGAGGGGAAAATGATCACCAAATTTAGAAATTCCAGTTGGGTTAGAAAGTAGACAGGACAGGATTTCCAACAAGACCACTTGGGTACATTTTGGACACATACAAGTGCCCCAAAATAGGACCCAAATTAGCGTGGCGCACAGAGAAAATGACGCAGTGCATAGAGGAAAAATTGCCAAATTTGCTTCCTTTTTGCGAAATTTCGATTCGTGTCTTCTCCAAGTGAGCCCGCTCATCTACACTTCGGTTTCTTGGAACCTAAGGTGGCATTTAAGTATTTTTCCCCAGATTGGCTTCTATCCAAGTGGCGAAGGAAGGCAAACGGTCACCCAAGCCATTTGTCATGTTTGTAACGCTACACCTGTAGCTGATGGTTGGCTCGTCATCTCCATTTTGTAATGATTTGAGTAACTCCCCAACCCTTGGGCGTTCTATCTCTTCATGGCACATTCTATATATTGTATGCAAGCTATTTGCAAAAGGTCAGTTGGCTTGTAACTTCTGGGAGACTGCAGGAAAGAAAATCTGTTTCTTCACTGTGTATTTTTGACAGAAAATTAATGAAAGGCAGTGGCTTTGTTTCATGAGATCCTTGTGGTTGTGAGTGTAGCAAATGTATCTCTTATGTTTTCATATGTATTTCGTTATGTTTCATAATTCAATTCATGTTCATTTCCAGTGAAATTTTCTGAGTGAGATTAGGTAGAATTCAATTTTACTGCTCTGCCTATGGGAAAATTTCATGTTCAGTGTCATTCTTTTGTTGAAAAGGATTCATGTTCCTATGCCCTTTTCACACTCCTCAACAATCTCTCCGTTCCGCGTTATTCCAAACTAAATTGCTACACTTTCCGCCTACCTTTCCTCATGAAGTAATCTGTGCCTTTGTATTAAATTCTTTGTTATTTGCTGACCGTTGGTCCCATACCACCCTAGAGGCTCGGTCATTCATAAAAATTGTTTCTTGTATCCATATTCACTTACTAGCCTAAGATCAATATTTCACTATAAGTCATCTCAGACCGTTTTTTGCTTATCTATTCACTGAGCGTGACTCAGAGAGAGCCCTCTCATGTTCTGGTAGGGCTAGCTACCAGACTGAGAGTGGTTTGTGGTTACCTTGAATTTTGCCTTCCTTCAGCCTAGGGCAGATTTAGGTGCTAACATAGTGGCGACTCCACTGGAGAAGAAAATGGTTTGCTTGAAGATTGTTCTGCCCTAGTACATCTATCAAGCTCAGATCTAATGGTTGATGGTGAAAATCGATCAGACATAAGAAGACGGCTGAAATCATGCACCTGGCGACTCCATTCACTAAAGAATCTAGCAATCAGTGCTTCATGGCGACTCCATTGCAGAGAGGTCAGTAGCTTTGAGATTTTCAAGATGGATTGGGTTGCAAGAAGATATGCTCCCATGAGCCGAGATCACATTCCAGGCTTTCCAAATAAGATTCCGAAAGTAGATTGGTCAAGGAATTTTCCTACATTTAAAGATGATGGTAAGAAGGACGCTGCTTTACATCTAGTTCGATTTCACATGCATATTCGCAAGTTGAAGGTTGATTTTCCTGAAGATTGCTTAATGAAGATATTCATGGCCACTCTAGAAGGTGAAGCCCAATCTTGGTATGAAAGTTTGCTGCTTGCTTTTATTTACTGTTTAAAGGATTTTCATGCCATGTTCATTGAAAGATATAAAGACTCTTATCCATCATTAAATCTAGTTCATGACTGTTGCAAACATGCTTCTACTTTTATTGAAAGCCTTGAAAAATACTATGAGGATGATAATTTTATGGATGATGAGATCATGGAAGCCCTAGATGAAAATCCCTTCTAGCAGCGTAAAGACAATCATGAAAATTTGCAGCATGATCAAGATTGTAGTATGGTGGAAGAGGAAAGAATTTTGCATCTTGACAATCAATTGGAATTACATGAAATGGATTAGCAATATGAGGAATATTTATATACACCTTCACTTGAAATTAATGAAGACAATCACTGTTTGAGCGAAAGGAAACAAAAGGTCTTATCTCCTTTGTCTGAAGACGAGATAGGTAAACTCTTGCATGGTTATGTTCCAGCTCAAGCTAAAGCGGATTTGCAGTGCACACATGGTCAAGAAAGTGTTGGTGAAACTTCTTCCTCTTTTGAAAAGGATGATAGTATAGTGAAGAGCTTTATAGATCAGCCGGTTGAAGAATTCCATATGGCTGAAAGTGATGAAAGAAAAAGTGTCGTTTCGGATCTGACCATAGAAGAATACATCATGCAGGGAAGTCCAGTTCTACTTTCAGAATGTGATAACGTTAAGTCAACCCTTTCAGATCCAGATTCAGATTATGGTGACCAAGAAAACCTTGTACTAAGTCCCATGAAAGAGAACTCTGCTGCTGAAATCATCTGGGATGAAGAAGACAGAGTTTTGGATCCAAATGTTCTCATGTCATCAGAACACAGTCTTCATGAAGAGGTAATCCAGTCAGCTCATGAACAGCAAGATGAGAATTTTGTTCAAGTAAGTGAAAAAGGTTCCTTGGATGAATTGTTGGTAGATGATAGAAATTTCATGCTTGGGTTTCAAGAATCATTCGAAGTTTCTTTTCTCATGATTGATGAATGCAAAGACAATCTGGTTGTCATATCATATGAAGGTGACCTACAATACATTCAGGCTATCGAAGAGCAGAACATTCAAGATTGTCTTTCAAACTCTTCCTCATATGTTTCATGTTTTGAAGTGTTCTTTGAAGAGGAAATCCGCTCATCTGCTTGTTCAAATTTTTTTGAAGACCAGGAGCATACTCTTATTTATGAAAAAAGACCAGAATCAAGAGGAAAAGATACCTTGTTTTTTTAGCAGGAGGAAAGACTTCATTTTTTCAGGATCCAATGGAATATTTTCTACAGTCAGCAGTGAAGGTGATTATTGCAGTATTCAGTGATGAAGGGGATCATGGTCAATTGTGTTTTTGGAGGCACAATTACAAGTATCTTTTGTTGACCAGAAGATCTGATCCGGAGAATCAATCAAGGAGGCATCTACTTGATTGGTTACATTGGAAGACACATTACACATGATTGCACATATTGCATTAGTACACAGGTGGCTATCATCATGATTTGAAACCCTTGAATCTTGATGGACTGCTGCCATTGAATAAGTTTTGTCAGTTCTTGTTTTAGTTAAGTCAGTCATGAGTCATTTCCTTTTGCATTGAGTTAGTTTTTTGAGTCATGTTGGTTTCATAATTAAGTCGGTTTAAGTCAAGTTTCAGTCAATAAATGAGTCGAAGTCTTGTGTTGTTTGTCGAAATAATGACTCCATAGCCCAATGGACGAAGGCACTATCTAGCTCTTCCAGAGATCTGCAGTTCTTGGCACCTCCAAGGAGCTACCATCCCCCATTGGAGCCAATGTTAGTGTCAGTCTTTGCAGCCTTCCTCCAGTGATCAAACATGTTGTTACAAAGTGATTTTAAAGTGTCGAGGTCAAATTTTGTCATTTCAGTGAGTCTTCAAAAAAAAATTTGGTCATTGGGTACTAGGTCTAGGGTTTGCTTTTACTCCTATCAAAGTTGTCCAAGTGTCAATCCATTTCACCGTTTAGCTGAGTGTACCATCATTCAGAGGGTTTTCATTATCATGTCAAGTTCCACTGGGTCATTTGACACCTTATTCATGCTTCAATTGTGCCTAGGTAAGGTCATTTCCCTCTCCTAGGGTTTTGAAGGCAATTTCTCTTGGACGGTCAACTCATCGGTAAATATTGTATCTTGATGTTCATACAACTTCCCCTATCCTTAAATTACCTTATCAAACACTTCCCATCACTGAGATCCCCAAAATTCCTCATTTTTGCACAAACCCTAGTTTCTTGCTACAACCTGGCAATTTTCTAGGTTGGACCTGTGTTTTTCCTTTTTGGACCCCTTCCCCTCACTCAATATTTGAAATTCCACTTTCCCCTGCTTCATAACATCCCTCCCTACTTCCAAGAATTTTCCCAAGAATTTTGAAGCCGCTTATCCCCTTCATTTCGCTTCATTTCGACAAATCCCTTGTTCCACACATCGAGATAGGTTTCACTCAAATGATGTTTCTGAGCAATAGAAGATGAATTTTTGAAAACTGAGAGACGTTTTTGTCCAAAACATGAGAAGGAAGAAAAATGTCATTCAATTTTTACACAGGTGTCATGGTTTTGGAGAAATGTCAAAAATACAATTGCCTCGAGAGAATTGATGCACCTCTGAAGTGACCTTGGGAAAATCAAGTTTTCTCCTAGCTCGGTTGGCCAAATGACTCGCTTCATGAGCCAAATGATAACTATACACAAAGATATTTCCAATGAGCTATCATGAGCTGAATTTGGAGTTGAGGAAGGCATTCAAAAGTTGACTGTAACAGCACTCTGCCTTTAGGCAGCCTCATTTGGTACATTTTGACCAGTCTTGGAAGATTTGATTTTTGACAGAGCAAATGAACTCCAAATTGAAACATTCTAGTTGGGTTGGAAGGTAAACTCAAATACCTTTCCCAAGAGATATCTTGTGCCCAATTTAGACATCAGGAAGGCCTCCAAAAGTCACCTGGAAAAGGGCACGATGCACATAGAGAGGTCGGCGCACTGGGAGAAATTTTCCAGTGTAAATTTACACTGGCGCAACGCACATGGGAGGCGCGGCGCACAGGGCTAAAAGGCCTGACTTTCATTAAAATATTCCTCCAAATTGAAAATACTTCATTCTTCCAAGTAAGTAAATCATCCCTAAGTTCCATTGCAAGAGTTTTCATCCTCCTTGATGGTGTGTAAATAGGTGAAAAGACAAACCCTAGTTTGCTGCACAGTGTAGTAAAAAACTATCAAGGGTTTTCAAAAGTTGTCATTGTGGTTGTTTTCTCCCTGGAATCATTTTCACATTCCTCCACTACACTCCCCTCATTTCATATCTCTTACCCTTCTCTCATTCACATTCATCCTACCCCCCTATCCCTAAAATCCTAAACCCTAACAACAAATTACCATTATTACCCTAAACCCTAATCCTCATTCCCCAAACCATATCACTCCCTTATAACCCTATAGTCAGCACAAAATCTCTCATTCATAGTCCCACTAATCAATTCCATTCGTCAAATAGCAAACACCTATTCTTGATATAAAATCTATTCATACTCATCATTGAACATCAAACAGTGGCAAATATGGAAACTGCTTTAGCTTATGAAAGGGGTGAGGAAACGGTGAGTGATTCCTCCCAAGAAATTCATGCACCGAGAAGACCACATAAGGGAGGAAAACACATCTGAGAGGAGCCCACTACACTCATAGAGCTATTGGCTTTTCCTCTTGCAGTAGCATGTTTCAAACATTAGTCAGACCGCTACATGTCGGTATTCATCATACATCAGAGAGGGAGTAGACATTTGTTTGCAGTAGCAAAGCGAGTGTTATCTCCACCCGGGGTGGAAGGGGCCTCACTTCTGACATCAGCATCACAGGAGCGAGGCCGAGGTAAGGAGCCAGTGTAGGAGGAAGGGCCATCAAGTGAACGAGAGACCGAATTTGTTCTCCCCCATGATCATGAGACAGATATAGAACCAACAAATGCAGAGCTTTTAGAGATCATCTAGGAGCAGCAATTAGTGATTGAGGCGTTATCCATTGACTTGGAGAGGGCCAAGTGGAACATGAAGTACCTGCAGCAGAGAAACAAACAGCTAGAGGATTGACAGGTGATTATGGAGCTGCAAAACATTCGTGAGCATCGCCAAGCTGCTCAAAGGAGAAGAGTTGAGCTCACATCATTGGAGCAAGAGATCAATGAGGATCAGGAGGCCAATCTCGAGAGAGTCAACATGCACTTGGAGAGGCCACTAGACAAGGCTGATGAGGACCTTGCCTTACTGAGACACATGGCTTTCCATTACAGGGCACAAAACATGAGTGCAAAGGCCCGAATAAGGAGCTTGAAGGAAAAATTGAGCAAAGCAACAAAAGAGGCAAAAGAGGCAAAAGAGAGAGATCGGCTTCGAATCTTGGCTGAGGCTTCCTTAGCATATCATAGCACTCCATAGAGAAACTCCAGCCCAAATTTCAAGGAACTTGTGGAAATTTTGGTCACATGACAAATTTTTGGGCAAAACACAGGTTTTTTCTCCCTGTGGCGCGGCGCTAAAAATCGGGAGCTCCAAATGAAGAATGGTTTGCATTTTTCGATTTACCATGGAAAATCACGACTACTGGTGCTTGGACAAGAAATTTGGGTAATATCTGAGTCTCCAGGACGTCAAAAACACCCAAAAAATGGCCTCTCTGCCCCTTTTTTGACACACAAGAAGCACTATTGGGAGAATGAATATTTGGAGGGGCAAATGAGCACCGAATTTAGAAATTCCAGTGGGGTTAGAAAGTAGACAAGACATGATTTCCAACAAGCCCACTTGGCCACATTTTGGACACCTGAAAATGCCCCAAAATAGGCCCCAACGTAGCATAGTCCACAAAGGAAAAGTTGCGAAATTTGTTTCCGTTTAGCGAAATTTTGATTTGCGACTTCTCCAAGTGGGCCCGCTCATCTACACTTCGGTTTTTTGGCACCTAAGGCAGCATTTAAAGTATTTTTTTCCCCATATTGGCTTCTATCCAAGTGGCGAAGGAAGGCAAACGGTCACCCAAGCCATTTTTCATGTTTGTAACGCTGCACCTGTAGCTGATGGTTGGCTCTTCATCTCCATTTTGTAATGATTCGAGTAACTCCCCAACCCTTGGGCATTCTATCTCTTCATGGCACATTCTATATATTGTATGCAAGCTATTTGCAAAAGGTTGGTTGGCTTGTAACTTCTGGGAGTCTGTGGGAAAGAAACTTTGTTTCTTCACTGTGTATTTTTGACAGAGAATTAATGAAAGGCAGCGGCTCTGTTTCATGAGATTCTTGTGGTTGTGAGTGTAGTAAATGTGTCTCTTATGTTTTCATATGTATTTCTTTATGTTTCATAATTCAATTCATGTTCATTTGCAGTGAAATTTTCTAAGTGAGATTAGGTAGAATTCAATTTTATTGCTCTGCCTGTTGGAAAATTTCATGTTTAGTGTTCTTCTTGCGTTGAAAAGGATTCATGTTCCTATGCCCTTTTCACACTCCTCAGCAATCTCTCCATTCTGCGTTATTCCAAACTAAATTGCTACACTTTCCACCTTCCTTTCCTCACGAAGTAATCTGTGCCTTTGTATTAAATTCTCTATTCTTTGTTGACTGTTGGTCCCATACCACCCCAGAGGCTCGGTCATTCATAAAAATTGTTTCTTGTATCCATATTTACTTACTAGCCTAAGATCAATATTTCACTTTAAGTCATCTCAGACCATTTTTTTCTTATCTATTCACTAAGTGTGACTCGGAGAGAGCCCTCTCCTGTTCTGGTAGGGCTAGCTACCAGACTGAGCGTGGTTTGTTGTTACACGAAACAATAGACTTCGGCAAGCCATGTAATCTGACTATCTCTGTGAAGAACAAATGTGCTACATGTGTGGCATCACTGGTTTTCCTGCATGGAATGAAATGTGCCATTTTGGTGAAATGATCCACCACCACCATGACGGAATCAAATCCCCATTGTTTCTTCGGTAGACCTAAGACAAAGTCGAAACTGACTGAGTCCCATGGTCTGCTTGGAATAGGTAAGGGTGTATACAACCCTATGTTCTGGTTGTGTCCCTTTGCAAGCTGACACACTTTGCATCTATTCACAAACCTTTGTGCATCTCTACGCATCTTCGGCCAATAATAAAAGCGGCTCAACTAATCTAAGGTCTTGTCTATGCCAAAATTCCTGGCTAAACCTCCATTATACTTTTCCTTAATTAATTTATCTCTCATAGAATACTCCGAAATACACAATTGCCCTCCTTCGAACTTAAACCCTTCCTGCATATTATAGTCTAGCCATGAGATGTTATATCTCAACAATGGATTTTGGCAAGCTTCATAAGCTTCCTTAAAATCTATATCTGCCTCATACAAGTCCTTAAGATGTTAAAATCCTACTACTTGTATCGTACTTTCCTGTAGGATCAAATTCCTCCTGTTCAATGCATCTACCACTTTGTTGGCTTGACCGTTGATGTGTTTCAACACAAATGTAAAACTCTATAGGTACTCCACCCACTTCGCATGTTTATGGTTTAGCTTATGTTGCTGCATAATATACTGCAATGCAGAATTGTCTGAAAATAATACAAATTCATTGGCCAATAGATAATGTCTCCAATGATTTAGCGCTTGAACCATTGCATAAAATTCCTTGTCATAAGATGTGTACTTCTACCTACTTTCATTTAGTTTCTCACTGAAATAGGCTACTGGCTTGTCCTCTTGACTAAGTACTGCACCAATGGCTATCCCACTGGCATCACAACTTACTTGAAAAACTTTGTTAAATTCTGGTAATCTCAAAATTGGTTTTTCAGTAATTTTTCTTTTGAAATGCTGAAAACACTTCTCTTCCATTTCTTTCCAATGGAAAGGCTAATTTGCCTTCTTAATGGTTTCCACTACGGGTGCAAAAATCCCACTGAAATGTTTAATAAATTTCTGATTAAAACTCGTCAATACATGTGAACTTCGTACCTCAAACAAACTTTTGGGAGATGGGCAGGTAACTATGGCTGCAACCTTTTCCGGATCCATTTTTAGTTCATTCTTGGAAATCACAAACCCCAAATAAATTAAATCTTTCTTGGAAAAAGAACATTTCTTCAAATTTATCAGTAATTTATTTTTCTGCAATTTTTCCAATACATACCTCATGTGTCAAAAATTCTCTTCCTCCATCTTGCTAAATATAAGTATATCATCCAGATATACAATCAAAAATTTACCAATGAATTTCTTCAGCATCCCATTCATCAACTGCATGAACGTGCTGGGGGCATTGCTCAATCCAAATGGCATAACAAGCCATTCGTACAAGCCTTCATTAGTCTTGAAATTTGTCTTCCACTCGTCACCTTCTCGAATTCTGATTTGGTGGTAGCTGCTTTTTAGGTCTATCTTTGAAAAGTACACTGCTCCACTCAAAAAATCCATCATATCATCCATTTGAGGTAGAGGGAACCTGTACCTGATAGTGATCTTGTTAATGGCTAGGGAATCTGTGCACATTCGCCACTCACCTCCTTTCTTGGGAGCTAAAATAGTCGGAACTGCACAAGGGCTTAAACTCTCCCAAATCAGACCCTTATCCAACAACTCCTGCACCTACTTCCGGATTTATTCATTATCCTTCAGTCTCATCTGGTAGGCAGCCTTGTTTGGCAAACTGGCTCCTGGAATAAAATCGATATGGTGACTAATGCTGCGCTTTGGTGGTAATTTGTCCAGTAGATTGTCTACCACAATATCACTAAACTCCTGCAACATGTCCTGTATCTCCTTAGGTAAGTCAGTGACTTCAGTATCGATCAAAATTGGTTTTGGCCTTCACACAACTGCATACTTCACCTCATCATCCTCCATCTATCACATAAACCCTTTTCTGCCTAATAGTAATGCTTTTGTCCCACTGATTTCTGCAGCATCCTCTTCCTTCATGGGCACCAGCATATGCTTTATCCCATCTTTAACAAACTTGTAACAATTTGTTGCCCAGTCATGGACGACCTTCCTATCATACTGCCGTGGTCTACCCAACGAAATGTGCCACACATCCATAGGCATGATATCACAAGTCACCTTGTCCTTGTACTTGCCAATATGAAACTCTACTTCACACTAATCATCGACCAGCAGTCGATGACCTTTCTGTAACCAAGACACCCTATATGGAGTTGGGTGCTTCAACTTCTTCAAACCTAATTTCCCCACCATTTTAGTAGATACCAGATTATCAATACTTCCACTGTCTAAGATTAATTTGCAGCATTTCCCATGTGACTTGCACACAGTCTCGAACAATGCTTTCCTCTGTGTTTGATCAGTTACTTCCTTCGCTATTTTTAATAATACCTTGTTCAACACCAAGGCTTCCCTGGTTTTTGGAATATTTTCCACCTCCTGTGGTGGTGCCTCCACTTCGTTGGGCTGAGCGACATATGCTCCCTTCTGCCTAGTTTTTTCATTTTCAGGACATTCAAAGGACCTGTGTCCCCACTTGTGACACTTGTAACATTGATAGGAATTTCCTCTACCTCTACCGTTACCTCTTCCTCGCTAGTATGACCTTCCTCCTCTAATGTTACCTTCCCTTTCACTCTGTCCCGAAGTCTTCAAACTACTGCCCTCTTCATTGTTGTTGGCAGTCCTATCTTTCCCAAAGGTCTATCCCTGACCTCTACTAGAACCACGTCCTCTTCTAGCATTTTGTTTCCCATAAATCTTTTCCTCTGCCTTCAGAGCACTCAGATAAGATTCCCCTATGGTCTTAGGGGAAAGAATACTAATTTCGTCTAGGATCTTCATCCGTAGACCATTTACAAACCTCGATATTTTCTCAGGGCTATCTTCAACATAACCAACTCCCAAGTTAACTTTATAAAATTCTTCAGTATATTCCTTTATGGTCATCATTCTGCGCCTCAAGTTCTGTACTTGTCTATAAAGGGAAATTTGATAATCTTTAGGTAGAAACTTGCTCTTCATTTTAGCAACCATCCTATCCCATTTTTTAATCAATGGTTTGTTCAATCTCCTCCTTTTTGCCTATACACTGTCCCACCATAGTGCTGCATGTCCCTTCAACTTGGTGACAACAAACCTGATCCTCTTGTCTTCGTTGATTTCTTCATACTCAAAATATTTATCTAGTTCACTTATCTAGTCTAATAATGCCTCTATGGAAAAACTATCATCATAATTAGAGAGCTTCGGTCTTGGCTTGTTGCTAGCCAACAAAAATGACCTGAATAGTTTAATTTATGGTCCTTCATCATCTGACCCATCCGTCATGGGTATGTCTTCCTCCTCAATATCATCCCCACCTTCGAGATCTCTATGCATTCCAGCTTCCACTGCTGCCAAACGTGCAGTTAAATTCCTAATTTCTCCTCATAATCCTTCATCTGCTACTCTTCTGATGGCTCTTCCTTGACCCCTTCTTTCTACCTCCATCTTTGCTGAGAGAAAGGAACAACCTTCTCTGATACCAAAAATTAGTGACAATCCTAAAGAGTGACACGTAGCTATGAACATTTAATTCTTTTGCTTTTGAATTAAATTTAGTGGCAGGGTTTTGGTATATGGCTTTAATGCGATTTACTGTATACCGCTCGCCCTCTGTACTAGCCTCGAGCTTGCAACCATGGGTTATCACTTTCGCCGAGGGTATTTCAGATTCATTTCTTCTTTGCTATGGTTTGGCTCTATGGGTGCTCGGTGCTTTCGCCTGGTTCTTGCGATGGTTGGTAAGTATCATGCCTTGCTTGTCCCGTATGGTGGTTTATTGTGCTTCACTGGTTCTCTGTGGTTTGTTGGTGTTGTGCCTCTGGTTGCTCTCTGTGGTGATTCTCTGCTCTAGTTTGTGGAGGGTTTCAGGTCATTTTCCACCCGCAAGTCTATTTGTCTCTGTCATTTGGCTCAAGCTTTGTTTATGCTCTATTTGTGGTGATTTATATGTTTGATGTTGGGTCTAGTGATGGTTCGGCTCTACAAACAAAAATCCCTGCCTGGCTGCTGCATGGGACAAATCATCTAACTCGCTCTCAGGTAATCTCCTTGTTCCAATTACAATTTCCCCCTTTGTTTTTGAGGTTCTAACGCTCTATCTCCTTGGTGAGCAGGCAGAATGTGATCATGGCACTTCTATTCATAGAAACCCTCTATTGCGGGTCTCGAATCTTGTCCTCTATCGCGGAATTGATCCTCCTCCAGGTAAAACCCTTGCTCCTCTTTCAGTTTGTTGTTCACTGTTATTTTGGTATCATGGCCCTAACTAACCACTTCCCTATTCTCTGGTGGTGTGCAGGCCCTTCCAGGAGGACGTTGCTCCACGACTTCATCCTTGGGACTGTTCGCAGGCTTAGAGAAAACTCGGGTAGGGTCTTCCCATGGTTGTAGCAGGTTCTTGCTTTCTTTGTTTCTTATTATGTCTGTAATTTCTCTGTTGCTTGCTTTGTCTGTAATCGGTTATACCCTTGGGGTTTCAACTCCTTCGTGTATGTATGTGGTATCTGAGGTGTTCATGCCCTCGCTGTTTGATTAGGGTCTAGCCTGTGGACTGTCATGTTTTTGGTTTGCATGGGTTTGGAACCCTCAACGATTTCCAGATTATAGATTTTGTACAATGAACTTTGTTGAATGGAAAACGAAAATGAAATCTACAGGAAATGCTTAAAGTGTTGAATATAATAGTACCTAGTTTTTTTGTTGAGGAAAAGGGAACAATATATTCTAGTGTACCTCCGTAAAGTTCTCAGTCTTGAAATGCTTCCTGTTACAAAATTCTTGTCGATGCTTATTCAGATCTTTTTATAAATTGTTTCACTCTCTTGCTTTCATTTTGATGCGCCTAAAACATCTATGCATAGGGAATGTAATAAAAAATACTCTACATCCTTAATGACAGATATGTTGAATTGTTTGCTTCTATAGAGATTCAAAATAATTGTAAATTACAACTTCTGGGCTCTCTCTCCTCTCTGGATGGAAACTCCTCCATCCTCTCTGGTTTTTCCTTTTCAATGCATTATTAGCAGTTTCTTTACAGTTTTTTTTTTTCTCGGTAAAAAGGCTAATCTATTAAATATGTACAGAGTTCAAAATTACATCAAGTGAAACCAGTATGCTCTTGCCCTCACAGGGGCACCAGACAAAGACAGAAACTAAGACTGACAGAAACCAAGACATAGTCCCCCACAGCAAGCCCGCGCAGGGGTAGTAAACTGAAATACCAAGACTGCCCATAGACGATGGCCCTCGCAGGGGCCTTAGACAAAAAGGTGCCAACCAAATCCTCCCGCGCAGGGGAGACAATTCCTGCTCTCATCAATAACACAAAATACCCAACAGCTATAACACCCCAGAAAACACTAACTGAACAGATAACAAAACAGAAAACGATAACTGGACCTTGAGTGACCTGGTGAAGCATGAGCGCTGGCGCCGTCATTCATTCGGTTCGTCTGGTTGCTCTTCCACAATTGGGCACCACCCATAGTAATCCGGCTCAGCTCCAGTAGGAGAGGTCGCTTCCTCTTCCCCAATTTCCGCGTTTGGAGCATTCTGGGTATGCTTGGATTTTTCCTTATCAGTAACCCGGCCCTTTGCTTCCTGCTCCATCTCAGCTGTCGGAGCCTGCTCTGCTTCCCCAGGGTAGTCTTGCATCCCTTGCTCCCGAGCATCTATGGGGTCATCAACCTCTGGAGGATTCTCAATGAACAGAATGGAAACATGCGCGCTGATTCTTGGGTTTATCGTTGAGCTGGTGAAATTGAAGATGGTGGAACCAAAAGCTAGCAAGGTGGCCGAGCCTGAAGCCCCTGCATCCATGTGTTGACCTGAGTGTAGGGGGGTGGCTCCAATGGAGCTTGCAATATTGCAGTGGCAACAATGCCTAGCACTATCCCTTTCAGGTCTGTGCGAGCCCCCTCCTCTGGATGAGCCTCAATGGTTTAGCATCCGCTGTCGGGGTCTCACCATAGTGGGATGAGACTTCTAGCAAACTACCAAGTGAACCAGACTATCAACTGCAAGAGCCAGCCACATGATGGACTCGTCCGTCTGAGAAGGGACCGCTTCAACGACAGAGAGGCCAGCCGAATGCATCACAACCAACATTGCCTGCTCCAGTCCAGTTTCATTCTCCTCATCCTCACCTACCCTGCTCGGGATCACATCTGCCATTACTGCTGCCTTGCTCTAGATCGAGTGCACTCTCCGGGCATTAACTGTCCCAGGTCCCTTCGCCTTAAACCTTCTTTATCCTATCTAGCTGCTCGCTTGGGGTGCAACGTGATGGCTGAGGGGCGGCATGTGGCTAGCCCCCGACTCCCGTCCCATCACCCTAATCACCCGCATCCGGGGGAGTTTCCTCCTTTTGGACCAGTCAAGAGCATTCTTGGGCTTCCTCATGCGGTAATATAGCATTCAGCTGACCTGTGATTAGAGAGTGATTTCTTCCCACTCCAAAATTGGCCATGAAGTCCGCTATCTTGTTGCCCTCCCTCTTTGTATGAGTGAAGGTGATACTGTTCTATTGCCTCCAGTCGTGCTTCTAACCTCCAGCTGGTGGCTATTTTTTTGGCCATATTGATGAGGATTTGGGAGTCTCCTTCAACCTCCAGAGGGTGGAGGTTGAGCTCCCCAGCAAGTTGGAGACCCTGCCATAACCCTTCCAATTCAGCTGAGTTGTTGGTGTCCCAACCAATATTTCCATAGTAGAGTGTCATGGGAGCCCCTTCATGATTCCTGATTATTCCACCAAAGCCTGCTAACCCAGGATTCCCCTTTGAGGCTCCATCAAAGTTGAGTTTGAAAGTGTGCTTTGGCGGAGGCTTCCATTCGACTTGTTTTTCAGTGCTGGCTGCAGGGGGGTTCTGCTGGTGCATGCTTTTGGTGCATCTGATCTGCCAATTGTCCATGATAGTTTTCTCGTTGGCTAGGGAAGGCCAATCCTCCTCCTTCCAGGGTCTTAGCATCATAGTTTCTTGGATATTTTTGCAAAGCATATGCCAAATATTGTCCATCGAAGAGCGTTGGTTTTTGAAAATGCGTTTGTTTCGCTCCTTCCATATACTCCATAGGATTAGCCCAGGAATCAATCGCCAAAGATGATTGAGGATGTTGCTCTTATACGGGTCCTTTTGCCACTGTCGTATGGAATTCGTAATTTCATCTTCAAGTCTGCATCTTCTTTGACATCGAAAGCTTGCTTTCTCCCATAGCTGGTTGGCGAGGGGGAAAGAGTCCAACAAATGTTGGAGCATTTCCTCATGGGCACAGCAGTTGAAGCAGATGGAGGGTCCATGGAAATTTCTTCTTCAGAGCTTGTCCCATGTTAGGATTCTCTGATGCCCTACCAACCAGAGAAAGTGACAGATCTTGGGCCAAGAGCCAGAGTTCCATATTTGGCCCCAGATCGGATCCTGAGTAGCCAAGTCATTGCAGATTATTTTGTATGCTTCAGACGTAGTGAACGCTCCTTTTGGTAGATAGCCCCATCTTAGGATATCTTCCCTTTCGTCACACCTAATTTTTCTTTTGCTGAGCTCCGTTTCCAAAGCTGTGGATGTCTGGCGATTATCATTTGTGAGGATTTGGTTGCCTGGTTTCCAGGTTCGGTAGCCTTTCTCCACTTCCTGGGTCCAAAATTGCCTGATTTTGACTTGCTGTGTTTCCTCCTCCATATTGTGTAGAGGCTGGTTCAGAGCATTGCTGAGGGTGGGCATTTGATTCCATGTGTCCGTCTAGAATCTAGCATTATTGCCATTTCTTACCTCCCAGAAACTGTGCTGCTGGATCATCTTATAATGTTCCTTGGCAGCGTTCCATATTAACGAACCTTTGTCACTGGGCTCCAATCTAATAAGCTCTTCCTGGGGTCGCTGGTTGGCATACTTTGCTGTCCATAAAGTGACCCATGGCTTGCCTGCATTGGTGAGCCACTGCCACTAGATCTTGGCTCCCATGATGGCGTTGCTGTGCTCCGGATCCCTTAGACCAATTCCTCCCTTTTCCTTTGGCTTGCATACTGTGCTCCATTTTACGAGAGCCCATTTGCGATTGGTTGCATTGCTCCCCCAAAGGAAATCTCTCTGAATTTTCCTTAGTATTTTTAGGACCCATTTTGACGCTGCCAGGATTGACAAAAGGTACAGTGGCATAGCTTGAAGAATGGCTTTAATAAGTACCGCCCGGCTGACTAGGTTCAAAGTTCTGTGAGTCCATTGATTGAGACGAGATTCAAGTTTTTCAATTAAATTGCGCCAAGAGGAGTGATTGATGGCTGAGGTAGTGAGGGGAGCACCAAGATACTTAGAGGGGAGGGTGGCCATGGGGAATCCCAGAATGCGGACTATGGCCGACTTGACTACCGGGGGAGTGTTGAAGAAGAAAATCTGCGATTTGGAGCAGTTGATGCTGGTCCCTGAGGCTTCTGAAAAATCAATTAGCACTGCTTTGAAAATTGAGGCTTCTTGAACAGATGGGTACCCAAACAGCATCGTGTCATCAACAAATTGCTGATGGGAAGTAGCTAGCAGGTGGTGAATGGAGATACCCTTAAGCTGGTGCGTGTGGAGGGCATTCTTAATGTGACGTCCCAGGTCCTCAGCCATCAAAACAAAGAGGAAGGGGGAGAGTGGGTCACCTTGCCTGATGCCCCGGGAGGGGGAGAAAGGGGGAGAGTGGGTCACCTTGCCTGATGCCCCGGGAGGGGGAGAAAGGGCGAGAGGGGATCTCATTTACTAGGATGGAGAAGCTAGTGGAGGAGATAAGGCTCATAACCCATCGAATCCAAGTGGGGCTGAATCCAAAAGTAGATAACATTTGCTGAATATATTTCCAACTAAGTTTGTCGAAAATCTTGGAAAGATCCAGTTTAAGGAGCATACCTGCCTGCTTTGAGTGCTTGAGAGTTTGGGTGATCTCATGCATGTGGATGATTCTGTCCAAAATCTGTCTTCCTTCCACATAACCTGATTGTTCTGGTGAGATGAGCATGGGCAGGAGGGGCTTTAGGCTGTTTGCAATGACTTTAGAGATGACTTTGTATATAACATTGCATAGTGCTATTGGCCGGAATTTGTCCGGTTTGAGCGCGTCCTCTTCTTTTGGAATCAGGGCTATGAAGGTGGTGTTGAGCGAGGGAAGCAGCCAATGAGCAACTCTCGACTCCTCCACCACCTCCCAGACTTCCGGCTTTATCAAATCCCAGAACTTGTGAAAGAAAGTAGTGGTAAAACCATCCGGGCCGGGAGCTTTTCCATCTTTAAGCTGAGTCATTGCATTGTCCACTTCCTGCATTTGAATTGGGCTAAGGAGGAGTTCATTATGCTCTGCTGTGATTAATTTTGGTATATTGCAGGTAATTCTTTCAATTGCCCGATGTCTGTTGACGTCAGGTTCTTGGTGGACCTGCTTAAAGTGTTCGAGGAGTATCTTCTCAATTTCATCATGTTGCTCCACCTTTTCTCCTCCTGATTTTTGAATGTAAGGGATATTGTTGCCCATTCTGCATTGCACTGTTGTTCTGTGGAAAAATTTGGTATTTCTTTCTCCCTCTTTTAGCCATCTGATTCTTGATTTTTGTTTCTAGTATATCTCCTCCTCCTTTCTTCTTTCTTCAAGCTGATTGTGGATGCTTTGCTCCTGTTCGAGGGTTCTCTCTGTGTGCTCGCATGTACTTATTTCTCTTTGCAATTTCTCCAGGGCTTTTTGAAGATTATTTTGCGCCTTGAATATGTTTCCAAAGGTCTCTCTGTTCCATCTCTTGAGACAGAGCTTTAGATGTTTGAGTTTCTGTTGAAACTGTAACATCTTGGATCCTTCTTGAGGGTGGAAGGAGGTCCATGTGGAGTTAACGAAGTCTCTGAGAGAGGGATGAGTGAACCAAAACTCCTCAAAGCGGAAAGGTCTTCGCGTGTTATTGCCTGGACGTTGCCATTGAAGGGCAACCGGCCAATGATCAGAGCCAGAGTGTGGTAGAATGGCCGCCGAGAAATCCCCCCCCAAGTGGATCGAGTTATCTGATATGAGAAAGCGATCCAGCTTGGAGGCTATTTGATGAAGGCCTGCTCTGCGATTACTCCACGTAAAAGTGCCATTGCAGAACTGTAAGTCTATCAAGGATGCATTCTGAATAAAGTTTTTGAAGTAGGTGTTTTCCTGTTCCAACTTGTTTCTGCCGCCAATCTTCTCCTCTAATTTTGTGATCATGTTATAGTCCCCTCCCGCTATCCACAGTGGGTGCCTTCGATTGGCGTTGAGGACTTCTAAGGTGTGGAGGAGAGCAATCTTTTCCTTTGCTTCCTGAGGGAAGTAAACATTCGAGAGATTCCCATGAATATTTGTGCCGACTATGTGGAAGGTAGCCTGTATGAGATTGTGTGAAGCATGGAAGTCCGACAGAGTGAGTGCTTGAGAGTTCCATGCAATGGCTAATCCCCCTGAAGCGCCAGATGCATCTACAGCAACTGATTGACATCCTGGCCAAGCTTTGGAGAGGATTCTTTCTAGAGTTGTGCTATTACATTTTGTTTCTTGGAAAAAACAAATTTGTGGCTTTTCCATTTTTACCATATTTTTAAGCATTCTGAGTTTTCCTGGGCCGTTGAGCCCCCTGAGGTTCCATGAAATGAGCTTCATGATTCACTATTGGGGGAGGGCTTGTAGTACTTCGTAAGCTTAGCATACCTACCGGAGTCTACCAGAATCTTCCCGAGCGCTATTTTTCTTTGGAGGTCTGTTCTTCTTCCCCTTTTTTTGGAATCTTTTAGGGTTTGGCTAAGATCCCAGTGACTTCCTGGATGGATGCCAAGCTGATTTTGATAATAGGCCCTGGAAATGACCATTTCCAGTTTGTCCAGCTATAGTTCTAGGATGCTTTCATATGCTTTCTTCTTGCATGCTGCTTCTAGTTCGAGTATGTCTAATCCATGTAGATCTATACTTTTCGGCTCTTCCTCCATTTGTTGCACCTGATTGTCTTCTTCCGTGGTAATATTTCGATCCGGGACGGGGCCTGAGGATCCATCAACCTCCATTTCGCTATCTTTGTCCCGCTGCTTCTCTTTGCTCTCCAAGTTGTGGGCTGGGGGGATCTTTAGAGGGAGGGGCTTTGGATGGAGGGGCCTCGGGAGGTGGCTGTGAAGAGGAAGAGGGGTGGTCAGAACTTGGAGGAGAGGAAGTAGTATGCTCGTCCGCGATATTAGCTAGGATTCCAAAGCTATTGCCGACTGCATGGTCAGAGGCCGTATTCTGTTTGGGTTTCTTCCCGGTGGGTGGTTTTTTATGCGATCTCTTGCGAGTGGGGGCTTTGGTGAAGCCATCATTGGACTGCGAATCAGAGGGTGAGGGGGCTTTGTCTTGAGCATTCAGGGGGCAATCTCTAAATAGATGCCCTATGGCATGGCATTTACGGCAGCAAAACAGAACATGTTCATAGTCTAAAGGCTGGATCCACTCATAGTCACGGTGAGAGAGACTTACCGATTCCGGCAGGGCTTTGTCTAGGCGCATGAAGACGCATATGCGGGCGTAGGATGTATATCTTCATAGTTTTGTTTCTTCAACAGTCGTTATATATTCCCCTAAGCTGTTTCCTATGTTTTTCAGAATGTCCTCATCCTAGTATTCATCTGGTAATCCATAAAGTCTTACCTAGACTGGTGCCCATGTAAGATCCTCCTGATCCGGGTTGAATCTGGGACCCCAATCCTGCAAGTATAGGCCAGCTGAGTTGAAGAAATAAGGACCCTCAACCAGGATTCTGTATTTGTCTTCCAGGCAGAAAAAGATTGCTGTGAAGAATCCTTTTGGGCCTAACTGCAGAGTCACATCTCCCCTAGGTTTCCATTTCGCTGCAATCCAACTGTAGAGGGCTTTCTCCGTCGGCCAAAACCCTATCTACTTCCCAATGAGTGCATGATCCATCATGTATTCGATTCTTGCCTCTATTTTTCCCTCGGCAGTTTGATTCTGGGTCGATTTGTGGCTATTGGTTTGCATGTGGTTGACGAGACCCTCTGGGTACCCTCTGTTGGGGTTGGCTTCACATTCTCTCCATTTACCTTATCTTTTAGATGCTCTTTTCCTTTGCGTTCATTCTGGCGTAGGATTTCTGGATTGATGACGTTCTCATGGATTGATCCAAACCGAATTGATCTCTCATTGTGGTGCTGTACTTCATGTACGCTGGGGGAGGTGCAGAAGCCCCCCCCTGGGGGTCGCCCATGTGTCCTGTGCCCTCTTACTCCTCTGTTTTGAAAAGCCTGCTCGGATAGTCAGGTCCTTGTTGGTTGTCTGCGCAGAGCAGTCTGCGCCGTCTGAGCACAATGCAGAACCCTAGCCGTAATCTCTAGAGCTCCAACGTCTGGAGTTTATGTTTTCTAGAGGGAAGCTATCTCGGAGGAGTAGTCCTTAAGGATTATGGCCAAAGCATCGAGACGCCCTGTATGTTAGCAATCCGCAGTTTCTTTACAGTTGAGGAACTGTTCCTCAGTTACTTTTCAGTTGTTTAATAGTTTCTTCAAACAAGACCCTAACTATTCCTATCTTGATCTGCTTGCCTAATTTTAAAAACTAACAATGGTTGAGTCAGCCTTAATTTTAAATGAAACAAAATGAAGCAGAAACTCAAAGTGTTTTCCCCTCTGTCCAACAAAATAAAATAAAATAAAAACATTTTCCAGCTATTGCCTTTTCACTCGGATGCTCCTGCATCAAGAAAATGAAAATAAAAGGAAGAAAGGGGCAGATTCTTCAAAGAAAAGATAAAGAACCCCGCTCATCTTTAAAAAAAGAAATATTGCATGTGCATTTTATATAAGAAAAGATAGGATGCATGTTATTTTTTAAAAAGATTTCATATAGATTTTGTGTGTGAAATGATAAGATATTCAAGTTATTTTTTTGAAAATGAAAATAGGTTAAAGAGGATAATTCCTTAAAGTAAATAAAAGGATATGGATTGTTGCATAAAATATTTGCCACACTTATTGTTAGAAAAATATCACAGTAAAAGACAAATTCACTGTGCTAATCTATCGAAAAAAATATCATGTCATTTCTTAAAAGGAATGGATGGATTATCATGTAAATAATAATAATAATAAAAAATTATATTTCCTTAATAATATTTGCATGAATTCCTATTGGATTGAATTTTTGAAAATAAATATATAATTGCATGCAAAGAAATAGTTGCTATGCTTTTAATTTTTTGAAAAAGAAAAAAATTATAAGTTTACCTGCAAGAAAAATTGCTACCATGTATTTGAGTTCTAGAAAAAATACACGATACCTTGCATACAAAAAAAAACATGTAAGCTTTGTTTATGAAATGACAAAGAAACTAAGTTATTTCATTTAAAATATTACAGTGGATATTCTTATGATGCATATGAGCTAGATTTCTAAAAAGAAACACTGGTCTTAAAGAATATGTGTTTATGTGCATATGAATAATATCTATTATATAAGATCTATTGGAAAAGAATATGTGAATTTACATGCATGGGAAGCTTGAGTTTTCCGGAAGAGATAAGTAACTTTCTTGAGAAATATTTTACATAAAACTTTTTTATAATTTACATGCATGGGAAGCTTGAGTTGTGCGGAGGAGATAAGTAACTTTCTTGACAAATATTTTACATAATTTTTTTTATAGAATATGAGTGTTTGTGTTATTTGAGAAGAATTTGTTATTTATGCTATTTCTTGAGGAAATATTGCATATTTATCTGATCTGCGAAATGATATAAAAGATTTTGTAATGCATGCATAACGACTGGCGAGTTATCTATCTCTTGGAGAAAAAATACTTAGTGTGTTAGATTACTTGGAAAATATATATAGATATAGATATATATGAAAACATTTGTTATGTTAGAACTCTTAGAAAAAAGGAGAAGGGAAAACATGTCCTTGCGTGCATTATTGCTTTACATTATTAAAGAGAAAAACGAGTGATCACATGCTTTGTTGTGTTAAGATTTTTTAGAGAAAGATATGCCTTGCATGGATGGAAAATAATAGTTTTGGTATTAGATTTCTAGAGGAAATAAATGTGTAATTGCATAATATTTCTGGTGTTAGTCTTCTTTTGGGAAAAATAATATGCATTTGCACACATAATGGGTTTAGCTATGGTATTAGCTTTATTTTGGGAGAATATTATGTATAGTGATTGGGTTAAATCATTTGATAAGAGAAAATAAGTTCATTGCATCCACAAAAATAGAATTGTTATGCTTATATTTCTTGAGAGGAAATAAGTTATTTGTGTGCAAAAAAATAAAACGACTATGGTTGATATTTATTGAGAGGAAATAAGTTATCTGCATGCACAAAACAAAAATACTATGTTTGATATTTCTTGAAAAGAAATGTGTTATTTGCTTGCATGAAAAATAGAAATATTGTGTTTGATCTTTGAAAGAAAATATTGTCTTTACATCCACGAAAAATACAATTATGATGATGGATTCTTTGAAAAGTAATATGAATGGAAAGAATAATTATTATGAATTATTTTGGTCATTTGGAAAAGAATATTTGTAAAGGTGCACAAAATAATAGCCACGATGTAAGTCCCCTTAAAAAGAATAGGTATTTGTATACATAGAATATTGTGAATGTGTTAATGTTCTTGGAAAAGAAGATGTTATTTTGTGCCTAGTGATTTTTGTTGTTCTTACATGAAAAAAATAAGCTTTTATGTTAACCTTATTTTAGAAACAAACATGCACTTTCATGCATAATAATAGCACATATTGTGGTAGAAATATTACATAGATGCATGCACAAGAAAATAGTTGATAGGATAGTTTATTTTAATCAAGTTTATTCAATTACATGCACAAAGATCAGGGACAATTGTAGTGGTTTTTCTCTTGGAAAGGAATGTGTTATTGCATGGGGGAGTATTAGTTAATGTGGTATATATTTTATAGGTGATTTTTGATATTTATATACTTACTATTAATGCATGTACAATGTTATTAAAGGAAGCATGTCATGGTATTATATTTACATTCCATATATGCACATGGATAAATGTTGAAAAATCACTATTAAAGATTGATTATTGGTTGATTAATACTTTATAATCATGATACTAAAGTTTGTTGATGACTATAATACCCCTTTTCTTCTATGTAAATATCTTTCTATTTTTAGACTGGACTATTTTTAGATATGAGAGCTAGAAAGACATGATGTTTTGAATTAAGACGAACAATAAAGTATGATGATGTAATAAATGAATTTTATTAATGAAAAGGAAATATGGGAATTACTTGGTAAAGAAACACTTGAGTTAAGAGATTCTTGCCAATATCTGGAAATCAATGTTGGTGGATAAAGTCAAGACAAGCTTCCCTTAAATAACTCCTAAAAATATCTAGGGGTTGATCAGTAAGGTTTAATATGATAGGAGAGAAAATCTATTAAATCACTCAATTTTTGAAAAATATCGAGTAAGGGAGAATAAAGCATAATGGGTTGGCAGACCTTGACAAGTGGTACACCGCTAAGGAAAAATATACTAGGGAAGTAATATATAAAATATATTATCTGGAACCATAAGAGGTTGTTGATTCTCTGGCAAGCACATATCAACTTAGGGGGAACTAGAGGATGGCTCATGGTTGGGTGTAAGGTGGTACTCCCAAGTGGTTTCTAGTTGGTATATGGTTAGAAATTCTGATTTATTTTATTAATTTCATATTCTATACATGGATAGCCTCAGAAAATAATTAGATGTGTGAAATATCAGTTGTAAAATAGGTAAATAACGGGTGGCAATGTTTGTTGGTTTTGATTGTTGATATTTACAGATTATGTACATGCATATTGGATGAAATCGATTATGTCCATGTATATTGGATTAAATTGATTTTGTGCATGTATATTGGGTGGAATTGATTTTATGCATGTGTATCGGGTAAATTGATTGTATGTGTGAATTAGTGGTTGCAAAGAGAGAAAACATTATGTGTTAAATCCCATTGGCGTTAATGTTAAGGCATATGCATTAAACAATGCTTCTTTTGACTTATTTACATTGATGTTAGCATTTACATGTAAGTGCTATAGATAGTATTGTCATGACAAAATTATTTTGGTTAAAAGATATTTCTATCCACAACCATTCAGAATTTTGATGATGAATCTGAGTTAATATGTACCACATTTAGAATTCTCAGCCAACAAATTTCTCTAAGTAAGATAGTGATGTTGAGAAATGGCAACAAGAAATTCCAGTTTAATTTGTCGTTGAATTAAACTGTGAATTAAATTCAAATTCTATTCTCATATAAACTTAAAATAGTTAAATTAATTTTATTAAACTTACTTAACTTAGGAAATTCGAGTTGGAAGTCTTTTGTAAGTCATGTATATGTTCTCCCTACTTTGTAGGAGTCCAGTGTGAGTTAATTGTGAGTTGTAAAATAGAAGACTCAGTTTCATGAGTTAGTTCAGTTAAATTAGTTCTCAAACTGATTGAGAGAAGTAATAGTGAGTTAACAGTGAGTGGTGACACTAATGAAATCTACCAGTGCTACTCTAGTTAACTAAATATTTACTCATCAAAAACTCATGCATGTTGATTCTGAGAAATATTGAGTTGACACTAGAGTGAAAGGATAATGTACTATTTGTTTTAGATTTTTCTAAGTTGCACTGATAGTGCATGCATTCAGGAACTGATCCTTGAGGGTTTGCGTTATTTTTAGAGGCTTTATTTACCTTTAAATACAAGCTATTCTCCATTGGAATTACACATTGGAATAGAGACTTGGAGAGATTGTGAAGAGGCTAATTTTTGGCCTTGAGCTTGCTTATGAGTTGGAGATTGAATGTGTTGAGCATTAGGATTGTTATTGAGAGAACAAGCATTGTAGTTTCATAATAATTTTACAGATTAATACAAAACAGATAGTGGGGTTTTGAGCTTTGGCTTTCCCTAGATATTTATTGTGTTATGTGCCTTCGATTCTCTTCTTCTATTTATTATTATTTTCTCGATGTTTATGGGCTTCGTTGTAAAGAGTAGAAGTATATTCTTGTCTCTTTCTTTACCAAATTTCATTAGCTTGTGAATGTACAAGATTTTCAACAAGTGATTAGTAGAAACTTGGGCCCTGTAGCTCTTGGGTGAGACCAGATTAGTATACCTCTATTAAAATTTCTAAAACCTTTTCTATTTTTTAGATGGGGTCACTTGGAACAAATTCACTTCCTAAGAAGAGTGCTAGGAGCTTAGTGCAAGGATATTCAAGTTGACTTATCTCACTGAGAGGAACCTCCATGCGTCATCTAAACATGCACATCAGAGAATTTTGTATAAGTATAAACCAGTTCATTGCCTCATACGGCGAGACTGCTTTTACAAGTTATATACTACTAGACTCAGTTAGTTTTAACTATGCATGGATTCATCACCAAAAAGTATAGCAGAAATATTGACCATAGGATTGGAGGTGAGTGAAGGTTGGAACCAAGAACCCATTAAATAAATGAACTAGACTAAAATATGACCCTGTTTTCACTATATGGTTACTCTGTGGGAAATAACAAAGAATCAATAACATAGTCCTTATATAGAATAACTAGAATCATGTATTGTTACCGAGTTGAAACATATTTTCCTGAAAGGGAAAAAAATTGGTTTAGACTATTGAAAATAGCAACAAGAAATGTTAAAAATAGCATTAAGAAATTCTAATTTAATTTGTCCCTAAATTAAATTAGGAATTAAATTGTAATTCTATTCTCATAGTACCTTGTATCAATTAACTAGGTTAATTTGACTTAATTGGCTCAGAAAATTTGAGTTGGAATTCCATCTAGAGTCATGTAAAGTGATCCTAAATTTTAGGGGCCCATTTTGAGTTCTTTTGAGTTGTAATTAGATAACTCAATCTAACTGAGTTATAGTCACTTAAATTAGTTCTAACTGTTGGAGGAACTAGTATAGGTATATTAGTGGAGTAGTGCACCAGTGCATCACCAGTACCACACCAGTTAAGTTAAGATCCACTCATAAATAACTCATGCATGTTAGTTCATAGGAAGACCCAGTTGAGATTAGAGTTCAGGCACACTGTACTATTAGTTATATAATTTTCCGATTTGTATAGATGGTGCATGCAATCACTTAGGGGCCTATGGATGGATTGTATAGTCATGGGTGGATAATTTCCCAATTCAATATGGGCTAATTCTCTGAAGAATTGTGCAAGGAATTAGGGGCTTGGAAGGAAACAAATTTCACTTAGTGTTGGCTTGAGCTAGTTTGTGAAGCAGAGAGTTAGATTGTACTAGTGCAAGAATTTTTTAGGATGGACAAGAATTGTATTTACTTCTTACATCTTCTGGTTAATGTAATATAGATAGTCTAGTTTTTCAACATTTTCTTTCCCTAGAGAAATATTTTGTTATGAGTCGTGTGCGACTCATATTCTTCCTTTTTTTCTTATTGTTTTCATCAATCAAGTATTGGTTTTAATTGAAGAGTATTGTAGATTCTTGTCTTTTTTTTTAGAAAATCACATAAACTGTTGAATCTAAAGTAAAAATATAAATGGTATCAGATTTGAAGACAGTGTAGCAGAGGATAATTCGATTTTGTTGTGTAGGTGAAAATCGAATTTGCAAGTTCATACTTTAGAGAAGCAATATGTCATTCTATAGTTTGCGACTTGAGTATGCCTTGTAGGGAAGCTCGAATTACATAGCCTAGAAGGACAAGATGGAGGTAGTGTTGTAAGACAATGACCTCAGGAAATTCACAGATCATGATATTCTTAAGCCTCCAACATTGAATGTTAAAGATCTGGCCGAATGGAGAAAGTGTGTGGCAAAAGTGAGAAGAATTATCCTGGAAGGAGTTTGAGACCACATTGTCTCGAGTCTCCACAATAAGGATACTCCATACTCAATTTGGAAAGGATTGACAAACCTATTTCAAAATAGCAGTGACCATAGGAAGTTGGCAGTAAAGGAAAAAGTTAGAAATATCAAGATGGAGAAAGGTGACTCACTTCTGAATTACTTGACCAAGTTCACCCATTGTTAGGATGAGTTTGGAAGTGTCAATATTATTGCTTCTGAAGATGACATGGTGAGCCTATATCTTTTAGGACTTCCCAAGAGATGGAATAGTTACCACGACTCTGGTAACAGGATGGAGAAGCTACCAGATATGTAGCGATCGTGGTCAGATTTGGTACAGGAAGAGATTCTGCAAAACACCAGAGATGGGACCTCTTCCAAAGAAGTGGAAGAGGACTTGTTTTAGTGAGAAAAGAAAATAAATCAAATGGAAAGAAGTCCCAAGGTGAGGTGGGTGGCAATAATAATGACTTGTCGAAATTCAAGTGTTTTCACTATCATGAGTATGGGCACTTTGCCATGAATTGCCCATAGAAGAAAGCAATCAAGAAGGAGTTTTCAGTAGCAGTAGTAGGTAAAGCTCTAGCTTCAAAATTTGAACTTGATTTCACTATCATTTCATGCATGGTGAACACTGTAATGGGAAGCGTGTAGTATCTCGACAGTGGTGTCTCGTTCCATATGACGGGGAATAGAGATTCGTTTAGTGACATTCACAAGAAAGACATCAAGCAGAACATAGGGTTTGGGGATGACAAGAGGTATAGCGCTACCAAGATCGATACAATTCCCTTTCAGAGGGAATCTGGCTCCCCTCTTAGAATCACACATGTGATGTATGTTCCTGGACTAAAGAAGAATCTTGTTTCTATCACGGTATTGGAAGACCGTGGCTATGATGTGATTTTTAATAAGGGAAATGTTATCCTTAGACACGTCACCATGGGATGGGTGAAATAGATCAGTGTGTGAGTCAAGAACCTGTATGCACTTAAGGTAAAATATGCATGCAAAGCCTTGAGGAGAAATGCAAAGGTTAAAGACTTGGTGGTTGAGAGGGAGCATGAACTACCTCTCAACATGCAGCGTCAGAAAGATGTGGAGCAACCACAATTAGAGAAGGATAGAGGATATCAAGTGGAGGAATCCACTCAAGAAGAGACCTCCAGTAGGGGGGAATTTCCAGCCAGGTGGGTAGAGGGAGCACATCAAGCCATACCTCTAGGTGAGAGGTGGGGTGATGTGAAGTAATAGTCCCGAGAGTGAAGAAATTTGGGCAAAGGACCATTGAGATGTTCAGTCTCACAGATCATTACCTTTCTATGGGAGGCCACAATACATAGTAAAAGGATGGATAAGTGGCAGTTGATGCAGTCATATATCATAGTGATAGAGGCAGAGGCTAAGAGTAGTCAGATACTGGGGAGTGCAGAGCAGAGTTGAAAGTAGTGCATATGGCACAAAGGTAGAGTTAGTAGAAGCATAGAGTTTTTAGTTGATAGAGGCAGAGATAGTAGTAGTCATAGACTCTACTGACAGATGCATCATACTGATTCAGTTTGGATTCATTTTTGCTATAGATGTTGCAGCAGCAACAAAAAAAATGACAAGAGTTGCATGCAAAACATTTCAAAGGTACCAAATTAGGATAGATTTGAATTCCTTTCTTGTTGAGAGGGAGTGTTGAAAATAGCAACAAGAAATGTTAAAAGTAGAATCAAGAAATTATAATTTAATTTGTCCTTGAATTAAATTTCGAATTAAATTGTAATTCTATTCTCATAGTAGCTTGTAGCAGTTAACTAAGTTAGGTTGACATAGTTGGCTCAAGAAATTTGAGTTGGAAGTCTGTCTAGAGTCATGTAGAGTAATCGCTATATTTTTGGGGCCCAGATTTAGGTCTTATTAGTGGTAACTAATAACTCATTTTAACTATGTTATAGTCAGTTAAACTAGTTCTAACTATTGGAGGAACTAGTAGAGGTCTAGTAGTGGAGTATTGCACCAATGCATCTCCAGTACCACGCCAATTAATTGAAGATTCACTCATAAATAACACATGCATGTCAGTTCAGAGGAAGACCCAGTTGATATTAGATTTTGGGGATAGTGTACTATCAATTGTATACTTTTCCGAGTTGTACAAATGGTGCATGCAATCAGTTGAGGGCCTATGGATGGAATGCGCAGTCATGGATGGATAATTCCCCAGTTAAATATGGGCTAATTCTCTCAGGAATTTCACAAGGAAGTAGGGGCTTGACAGGCAGTAAATTAAGTTAACTGTTGGCTTAAGCTGGTTTGTGAAGCAGAGAGTTATATTGTACTATTGTAGGAATTGTTCAGGACAAACAAGCAATGTATTTTGTTCTCACATCTTTTGGTTAATGCAATATAGATAGTCGGTGTTTTTAGCAATTTATTTCCCAAGAGAAATATTTTGTTATGTGCGATTGATATTCTTCCTTTTATTCTAATTTTTTCATCGATCCATTATTGGTTTCTGCTGAAGAGTAGAGTATATTCTTGTCTTTTTTTTAAATCTACATAGATAGACACGAGATCTGAGAACTGCTCATATTGTAACTCATAGACTTTTCCAGAATTTGGATGTCCATGTAAATGGTGCCATACATTCTCTAATGTATAGTGAAATCCCAATGATAGGGGATGTTATGAAACCACCTCATAAATAGAAGAAAAGATAGATCAACAAATTCAAAATCAACCTCTTCGAGGGGGAAACCTCCTTTACATTGCACAAATGAACAATTCCTCAATGATACGAATGAAAAAACCTCCTTTCTATATATAGGAGTCTAAGGGGTAACAATATAATCAAAGCCGATATAATAATAATAATATAAGGGCACAACAATAACAATAGTGGGCTTCTATCGGGCACACTAATAACAATATGGGGACAATAGGGGCACAACAAAAATAGTAAGGGATACAATGACAATATTAATGGAAGAATCACTAGTATTATAGGGACCTAACATGCCACTCTCCTTCAAAAAAGTGTTGTCCTCAATGCTCGAGTAGTTTTGGATGCTTCTATATAAAAGTCTCATCCTCCCATGTGGAATCTTTAGTGAGTAAGTTCTTTCACTTGATGAGATACTCTGAAATTGATCAATTTCGTAGCTATCGAGTTCTTATTTATGTGACTGCTTCAGGGTCCAATATGATTTTTCCTTCCTCGTCAAGTTTTGGGAATATTGTTTGAACTGGGAGCTTGTCATCTATAACCTTCTTTAAGCATGAAACATGGAAAACTGGGTGCACTCAGGAAGCTGGAGGAAGCTCCAATTTGTATGCATGGTACCAATCTTTTGCAAAACCTTGTACGGACCATAATACTTTGGTGATAATTTATTATCCTTCTTCGCTTTCTTGAGGGACATATTTTTTATATGGTTATAGTCGTAGAAATACCCAGTCACTGACATCAAAACTTCTTTCACTGCGATATTGGTATGCTTTTTGTTTTATTCTATTCTATGCCAAAGTGAGGTTATCCTTTAATATTTGGAGCACTTGTTGTTGATACTCGATGTTATCTTCAACTGCTTGAATGTTAGAATTTCCTCTTACATATGATGTGATGAATGGTGGATGATAAGTACCATAAATGGGGTCATTTTTTCTACAGTATGGAAGGAAGTGTTATACCACCATTCAGCCAGAGGCAACCATTTGACCCATTGTGTTTGTTTATCAGATACAATTCAACGAAGATATCCTTCCAAACATTTGTTTACTATCTCAGTTTTTCCATCAAATTGAGGATGATAAGATGAGCTATGAGTTAACTGAGTACCCAGACAAGAAAATAATTTTGTTCAAAAATTTCCAATGAAAATGGGATCTCTATCACTTACAATAATCTTTGGGTTTCCATGTAGCTTTTTAATTGTTTCCATAAATGTAGTATCAACTGTACTGGCTTTAAATGGATGATATAATGCACAAAAGTGTGAATACTTGGTAAGTCTTTCAACTACCACCATGATGACACTCTTTCATTCGGACTTTGGTCCTGTGATAAAATCCATTGAAACCTCCTTTGAAGGTTGACTTGGAATGGATAAAGGTTGTAATAGACCTGGGGTCTTAATTGTTTCAACTTTATTTTGTTGGCAAACCAAACATTCCACCACAAAATTTTGAACATTAGATTTAAGGCTATCCCCAAAAAAATCCTTCTTAACCCTATGGTAAATTTTTAAAAATCCTAAGTTCCCTCTTAAGGGAGAGGTGTGCAATTCCATAAGAATCTTTTGTTTGAGTTGGGAATTCTTACATAAGTATAAGCGATCTTTGTACCATAACGAATCATTTTTCCAACTAAATATATTAGATGTACTGGGATATTGTTGTAGCTTTTGAATGAGTTCCCACACTTCTTCATCATTCTTCCATTCATACCTTGCTTCATTTATCCAATCTATTTGGATAATAGAAATGGCACAAATAAATGCTTCCACATCCTCATCCTTTCTTGAGAGTGCATCTGCAACAAAAATTTTCTTCCCTTTTCTGTAGATGATTTCAAAGTCATAACCCAACATCTTTGTGACACATTTTTGTTTCTCTTTTGAAGATATTCTTTGTTCTAAAAAGTATTTAGGACTATCATGATCCGTGTTTACCTTGAAGTGTCTTCCCATTAGGTAGGGTCACCATTTCTTAAGTGCATGTAGTATTGCTGACATTTCCTTCTCATAAATAGCTTTGTGTAAATACTCTCCTTTGATAGGTTTTTGTGAAGTCTAGCATAGCTAAGACCGGTGCTTGGCACATTGCCTCTTTAAGATGTTAAAAGGTCTTCGTTGCTTTTGGAGTCCATGAAAATGCATATTTCTTCAATAACGTTGTTAGAGGTGCTGCTATTCTCCCATAATTCTTAGCAAACTTGTGATGATACCCTGTCAACCCGAGAAATCCTTGTAGATGCTTTATGTATTTGGGGACTTTCCATTTCTTAATGGCTTTAATTTTTCTAGGGTCTACCTTAACACCTTCATGAGATATAATATGATCCATATATTCCACCTCTTGTACTCCAGAGAAACATTTGGAGCTTTTTTCATATAATCATTTCTCCTCCAATAGTTTGAGCACCCTATCAACATGTTGAACATTTTCCTTCGAAGACTTGTTCTAGATTAGTATATCATCCAAAAATACTAACACAAATTTTCTAAGGAAGGGTTTGAAAATGGAATTCATCAAACCTTGAAATGTAGAAGGTGCAATGGTAAGGCCAAAAGGCATGACCAAAAATTCATAATCACCCTCGTGAGTTCTAAATGTTGTTTTTGAAATGTCTTCAGTCTTCATTCTGATTTGATGATACTCTGAATGAAGATCCAACTTGGTGAAGTAAATTGATCCATGCAATTCATCCAATAATTCATCAATGATAGGAATGGGAAATTTATCTTTAATAGTGACCTTGTTGATCTCCCTATAATCTGGACACATGCACCATGATCCATACTTCTTGTGCACCAATACTATTGGAGTAGACAAAGAACTTTGACTTGGTTGAATTATACCAGCCTCTAGAATTTATGCAACCATATGTTCAATTTCACTCTTTTGGGAACAAGGATATTTGTAAGGTGTGATGTTTCGAGGAACACTTCCTGGGATCAAATGGATAGCATGATCATGATCATGAATAGGTGGGAGGCCTTTGGTAGTCTCAAATACCTTGGTGTGATTTTCCAAGGCTTTTTGGAAATCTGGAGAAATAGATGATTTCGATGTGGGAACCTCTAGTGAACATAATTGTGCAATTACACCTCATTTTTCTTTCTTTAGAATCTTTTTCATGCCATTAGAGATTATTATCTTTCTTAGTTTCCCTGTGATACCCCTTCAATCAACTTCCTATACTTCCGAAAACTTTTCAAGAAAAGTTCTTGAAAATTAAAACTTATCGTACCCTAAGATTGTAGCCATTGGACTCCTAGTACAACATCAGCACCACCCATTGGAATGGAAAAATTGGGCTATGCAATACATATTCACCCATGGATAGCTTGATATTATGGCACCTTCTAGATAAATTTATGGTTCCTCCATTTCCAACCATCACTTGACACTCTGGTGCTAGATATAGGAAGCAATTCAATTCCTTGGCTATCTTACAATGAATAAAATTATGGTTACTTCTCAAATCAATCAACACTATTACATTTTTCTTCTTGATATGTCCTTCTATCTTGAGAGTTTTAGGAGTGGTAATTCCAGCCAATGCATTGCAAGATCTGGCCGGATTCATTTATTCTTTCTCTAGGGTTTGTTCCTGGTGTATATCCTCTTCTTTTGACGTTTCTTGTTCCTTTTCTTCCTCCTCTTCACAATCTATGTAAAATAATTTCTTCTCAACTCACTTATGAACTTTAGTGTGTTTTCTATCACAACTGTAACAAAGGCCTTCTGCTCTCTTTTTTTCCAATTGTTGTGGTGTCAACCTTGTAGGTTGTGGAAGGCTAGGGGCAACAACACTTCCATCTTTATAGTTGTGAGCGGTAGGCTTCCTTGTTTCCATAATTTTTCTTTCAATTTTTCTTGCCAACCTGAATGCCTTATCCAATGAATCAGGTTCCCAAAGGCGAACCTCATGCTGGATGTTATACTTTAAAGTCCCTATGAACACATCAATCCTATGGTCCTCTGGAATATCTTTTACCCTTATATTCAATTTTTGGAAGTCCTCAATGTGCTCCATCATTGAACCCTTTTGTTTGAGATTTATCAATTGGCGAAAAAAGGTGTTTCTTTTTATATCCTCATAATGTGCTGTCATTTCCTCCATAAAATTTTCCCAAGTGACAATTTTTTTATGAGAGCAAAGCCATTGATACCATACAAACTGATTTGGTTCCAAATATAAAGTTGCAATGCATATCTTTTGTCTATTTTTTACATTATGGAGATCGAAATATTGCTACATATGTAGTATCCATGTTACGGGATCCTTGTCATTAAACTTCCTCATATCAATATTTGGAACATATTGGGTCTTCAATCCAATGTTAGAGTCTATGAATACATGATTAACATTTATTTTGTTCTCATCATGAGTTTCATTTACTACCCTTTTTCCATTAATAAGAATTTCTTGTAGCAACTTTGTCAAATTTACCTTCAAATCTTACATGTTTCCTTTAAGATTTGCTTTTATACCATCCATCCTAGCTTCCATGTCATCCATCTTAGCTTCCACTCCATCCATCTTAGCTTCTATTACTTTTTGTGAAAGTGAAAATTGTTGCACTTGGTCTCGTAATTTTGATATATCATGTTGCATTTCTCCCTCTTCTTCATGAGTCATGATAGAGCTTTCAGATTTCTCACTAGGTGTTTCCATTTTATTTCTCTGAGGCATCAATTAATGATAATTACGCCTCACCATGCCCTTTGAATCACTTCAAACTATTTTTTCGAACCAAACTTATGCAATTTAAAAAAAAAATAACTACACAACCTTTTTTTCTTTGTAGGAGATTCATATTGAATATATTGTATCTCTAAAATTTCTGAACTCCAAGGTCTGAAATTGTGACCTATGGTAGCCTTCTCCGTCCTCTTTCCAATGCCACTAGTCTGATCAAAATTGGATTCTCCAAGAAAGAGTTATGCCCACTCTCCCAAGATGACCTGATTATATATCTTTTCAGTAAAGTGAACTTGTACGAAGTTCCACGTGTCACTATTTTGACCTTCAAACCTGCAAACTCTACACAGAAAACTATATTTTGTCCTCTTTTTGTAACTTCTTATGAAATTTCAATCTGATTCCAAGAGGGAAAGTTATGACGATTTTCCCACGGTCACCTGTTTGGGATGTAATTCAGGATCCTGCCAAAACCCTGACTTCATTGGATTATATCTCTGAAGCTATAGTGAGAAAAGATATGAAATTAGGACCCAAGGTTCATCAAAATTTCGACTTAGATGGGTTTTAATTTTAGCTTCTGAAACATTGTAGAAAAATAGTTATAGCGAAAATTCCACGATGGCCTGTTTGGAGCAGTGAAACCCTAGAATCCAAATCTCTCATACCAAATGTTATGCAACCAACTCATAAAATAGAAGAAAATATACATCAACGACTTCAAAATCAGCCTCTTCGAGGGGGAAACCTCCTTTACATTACACAAAAGAACAATTTTTCGATGAAATAAATGACAAAACCTCATTTCTATATATAGGAGGCTAAGGGGTAACAATATAATCAAAGTCGACATAACAATAATAGTATAAGGGCATAAAAATAACAATAGTGAGCTTCTATGGGGCACACTAATAACAATATGGGGTCAATAGGGGCACAACAAGAATAGTAAGGGATACAATGACAATAGTAATGGGGAATCACTAGTATTATAGGGACCTAACAAGGGATGTCTATCCTAGAGGAGGAAAAAAACATAACATGGTTAAATCGAGGAAACTAGGAAGCCTATTCAATGTTGAAACTCAATCACAAATAGAAAAAAAATAAAAATAAAAAATTGTTGTACTTAACGAGCTTTAATAACACAGATGTTTCCTGAAAACCCAGTATGAAATAGAAATAAATTAATTCATTAGAGAAGTTCACGATGAGATAATATTTCTTGATAAAACTAATTTTTTTCCATGCACATAACTATAAACTGAAATCTTAAATAGAATTCATCTCATAGAGAACCCATCAGGCAGATTTAGTATATTGGCATTTCTTTAAGAGAATTCAATCAAATAAAACAAAAGACAAGATGTATTATAAAGAAAAAGGGTTATGCCCACTTTAGGAGATTACATCAGTATACAAGAAATTTAATTACATATAATAGTTTGGAGTTAGACATGGACTGGTATTTCAAAAATAAAAGAGAAACCAATATACAATTACATCTGAAATTTCAATTCCCTGTTGCAAGGAGGCAGGGGCGAAATAGTCTAGCTCGTGAGTCGGTACAAAGAGTAAAACAAAATATAAAAGTGAAACTCATGATTCATATGTGCTCGAGGTAACAATAATCGTAGAAAGAATGCCAGAAAGACCAACCTGTCGAGTCCAATGATTGAGTTAGAAAGCAAAGAAGTTTGTACGGGGAAGGAACAAAAAACAATTGAGCTCCCCCTTATTTGCAACCAAATCATGGGAGAAGACGAGTAAGCCAAAAAATGAAAAGGGAAATAGTTATAGATCATAATTGAGTAGAGGATATGGAAGAGTGTATGCCTAATAACATATTTCACTATTACTCCTCTTGTACCAAAATAATCAAATACTTGGTATGAGATGTTACAGGGGATTGTTTCCCTAAAGAAAAGAGGAGCAGAGAATAGTGGAGCGAGGGCCAGTAAAATGAACTCTGAGAAACCATAAATTTTGCATCCGTGGAATTTCCAAGTTCCTGTTGAATTATGTTGTGTGAACACCAAGTTGAGATGCAACCCTATGATAAATTTAGTGCAGAAATTAGTATACCCATATGAAATAATGCATATAAGGAGAAATATTGAGCTACATTTCTAGTACAGTAATTTATATTTGAGAAAAAAAAATAAAGGGGTTAGGGTTTTGTTGGGTCCCTATAATACTAGTGATTACCCCATTACTATTGTAGTTATACCCCTTATTTATATTGTTGTGCCCCCATTACCCCCATATTGTTATTAATGTGCCCATAGAATCCCTCTATTGTTATTTTTGTGGCTTTATATTATTATTGTTAGGTCGGCTGGATTATATTGTGACTCCATAGACTCCTATATATGGAAAGGAGGTTTTATCATTTGTATCATCCAAGAATTGTTCATTTATGTAATGTAAAGGAGGTTTCCCCCTCGAAGAGGCTGAATTCTAAGGCGTGGATCTCTCTTTTATATCTTTTTGTGAGCTGGTTTCACAACATTTGGTATCAGAGCTTTGGATTCTAGGGTTTCGCTGCTCCAAACAGTTCATCGTGGTATTTTCGCTATAACATTTTTTTTTGTGACGTTTCAGAAGTCGTAAAAAAACCCATTTGAGAAGAGATCACGCTGAACCTTGGGTCTGAATTTCAGAGCTTTTTACGTGATATTTTCGGAGATATGATCTCAGGAAGTTGGTCTTTTTGCAAAATCCTGAATTACACTCAAAACAAGTGACCTGGGGAAAATCATCATAACTTTCTTTCTGAGCATCGGATTGAAATTTCATAAGAAGGGACAGAAAGAGGACGGACTGTAGTTTTCTTTTATATATTGTTTAGAGTCAAAGGTTTAAACACTGACACGTGGCACTTCATACAAGTTCACTCTACGGAACTAGTCTATAATCAGGTTGCTGCGGAAGATTGGGCATAACTCTTTCTTGGAGAATCCAATTTGGTTCAGACTAGTGGTATTGGAAAGAGGACATAGAAGGCTACTACAGGTCACAATTTCAGAACTGGATGATTCGAAATTACAGAGATACATCAGATTCAATATCAGGCTTCTACAAAGTAAAAAAAAATATGTGTAGTTTTTATTTTTTATTTTTGCATAAGCTTGGTTTGAAGGAATTCAAAGGGCATAGTAAAGCATTATTATCGGTAACTGATTCCCCGAGGAAAGAAAATGCAGACACCTAGTAAGGAACCTGAAAGCTCTAGCATGACTCATGAAGAAGAGGAAGAAATGCAACATGATATATCAAAATTACAAGACCAAGTGCAACAACTGTCCCTTGCACAAAAGGGAACAGAATCTAAGATGGATGGTTTAAAGAAAGATGTAGAAGCTAAGATGGATGGTTTAAAGAAGGGTTTAGAAGCTAAGATGGACTGTTTAAGGAAAGGCGTAGAAGCTAAGATGATTGACGTGGAAGCTAAGATGGATGATTTGAAGATAGATTTGAAGACAGACATGGACGAATTGAAGATAAATATGAATAAGTTGCTACAAGAAATCGTCCCTAAGGGTGAAAGGGTACTAAAGGAAACTCACGATGAGAACAAAATAAATGTTAATCATGATTCCATAGACGCTAATGTTGGATTGAAGAATCACCATATTCCAAAAATCGATATGAGGAAGTTTGATGGCAAGGATCCCGCCACATGGATATTACAGATGGAGCAGTTCTTCGATCTCAATAATGTGCAAAACACACAAAAGGTACGTATGGCAACTTTATATTTGGAACCAAATCAATTTGTATGGTATCAATGGCTTTGCTCTCGTAAACAATTTTTCACTTGGGCAATTTTTACGGAAGAATTGATAGCACATTATGAGGATACAAAAAGCAACACTTTTTTTAGCAAATTGATAAGTCTCAAACAAAAGGGTTCAATAATGGAGCACATTGAGGAGTTCCAAAAATTGAACATAAGGGTAAAAGATATTCCAGAGCAGCATAGGATTGATGTGTTCATAGGGTCTTTAAAGGATAATATCCAACATGATGTTCGACTTTGGGAACCTGATTCATTAGAGAAGGCATTCAGGTTAGCAAGAAAATGGAAAGCAAAATTATGGCAACCAGGAAGCATACCACTCACAACTATAAAGACGGAAGTGCAGTTGCCCCTAGTCTTCCACAACCTATAAGGTTGACACCACAACAATTGGAAGAAAAAAGAGCAAAAGGGCTTTGTTATAGTTGTGATAGCAAATACACTAAAGGTCATAAGTGTGCTGAGAAGAAATTATTCTACATAGATTGTGAAGAGGAAGAAGAAAAGGAGCAAGAAAGGTCAAAATAATAGGATTTGTTCCAGGAACAAAGCCTAGATGAAGAACAAATAAATCCGACCATATCTTGTAATGCATTGGCGGGAATTACCACTCCTCAAACCATCAAGATAGAAGGACAAATCAAGAAGAAAAAGGTGATAGTGTTGATTGATTCAGGAAGCACCCACAATTTTATTCATTGTAGGGTAGCAAAAGAATTGAATTGCTTCCTATATCCAGCACCAGAGTGTCAAGTGATGATTGCAAATGGAGGAACAATAAATTGCTCTGGAAAGTGCCATAATATCAAGCTATCCATGGGAGAATATGTATTGACTAGCCCAATGCTTTCCATTCCAATGGGAGGTGCTGATGTTGTACTAGGAGTCCAATGGCTACAATCCTTGGGTACAATAGCTTTTAATTTTCAAGAACTTTTCATGAAATTTTCTGTGGAAGGAAAGGAAGTTGAATTAAGGGGTATTGCAGGGAAACCAGGAAAGATAATCAGCTCTATTGTTATGACAAAACTTCTAAAAAAGGAGCAAAGGGGTGTAATTGCACAATTATGTTCACTAGATGTTTCCACATTAGAATCATCTATTTCTCCAGATCTCCAAAAAGTCCTGGACAATCATTCCAAGGTATTTGAGACTCCCAAAGGTCTCCCACCTATGCGTGATCATGATCATGCTATTCATCTGATTCCAGGAAGTGTTCCTCCAAACATCAGGCCGTACAGATATCCCTATGTCCAAAAAAGTGAAATTGAACGTATGGTTGCAGAAATGCTAGAGGCTGGTATAATTCAACCGAGTCAAAGTTCTTTCTCTGCTCCAGTAGTATTGGTGCACAAGAAGTATGGATCATGGCGCATGTGTCCGGATTATAGGGAGTAAAGATAAGTTCCCCATTCCTGTCATTGATGAATTACTGGATGAATTGCATGGATCAATTTACTTCACCAAGTTGGATCTTCGTTCAGGATATCATCAAATCAGAATGAAGATTGAAGACATTCCGAAAACGGCATTTAGAACTCATGAGGGTCATTATGAATTTTTGGTCATGCCTTTTGGCCTTATCAATGCACCTTCAACATTTCAAGGTTTAATGAATTCAATTTTCAAACCATTCCTTAGAAAATTTGTGTTAGTATTTTTTGATGATATACTTATCTACAGCAAGTCTTGGAAGGATCATGTTGAACATGTTGACAGGGTGCTACAACTATTGGAAGAGAAACAATTATATGCCAAAAGATCCAAATGTTTCTTTGGAGTCTAGGAGGTGGAATATTTGGGTCATATTGTATCTCATGAAGGAGTTAAGGTAGACCCTACCAAAATTAAAGCCATTAAGGAATGGAAAATCCCCACATCCATAAAGCATTTGCGCGGATTTCTTGGGTTGACAGGGTATTATCGCAAGTTTGTTAAGAATTATGGGAGAATAGCAGCACCTCTAACGAAATTATTGAAGAAAGATGCATTTTCATGGACTCTGGAAGCAACAAAGGCCTTTGAACATCTTAAAGAGGCAATGTGCCAAGCACTGGTCTTAGCTACACCGGACTTCACAAAAACCTTTATTGTGGAATGTGATGCTTCAGGAAATGGAATTGGTGCTGTTCTAATGCAAGATGAAAGACCCATTGCTTTTGAAAGTCGTCCAATCAAGGGAAAGTTTCTAAGCAAAGCTATTTATGAGAAGGAAATGTTGTCAATACTCCATGCACTTAAGAAATGGCGACCCTACCTAATGGGAAGACACTTCAAGGTAAAAATGGATCATGATAGCCTTAAATACTTTTTAGAACAAAGATTATCCTCTGAAGAGCAACAAAAGTGGGTCACAAAGATGTTGGGTTATGACTTTGAAATCATCTACAAAAAAGGGAAGCAAAATTTGGTGGCAGATGCACTCTCAAGGAAGGATGAGGATGTGGAAGCATTTTTGTGCGCTATTTCTATCATCCAACCAGATTGGATAAATGAAGCAAGGGAGGAATGGAAGAATGACGAAGAAGTGTGGGCACTTATTCGAAAGCTACAACAAGATTCCAGTACGTCTGATACATTTAGCTGGAAAAATGATTCGTTATGGTACAAAGATCGCTTATACCTCTATAAGAATTCCCAGCTAAAACAAAAGATTCTTATGGAATTGCACACTTCTCCCTTAGGAGGGCACTCAGGATTTTTAAAAACTTACCATAGGGTTAAGAAGGAATTTTTTTGGGATGGCCTTAAATCAGATATTCAAAAGTTTGTGGCAGAATGTTTGGTTTGCCAACAAAATAAAGTTGAAACAATTAAGACACCGGGTCTATTACAACCTTTATCCATTCCAAGCCAACGTTGGGAGGAGGTATCAATGGATTTTATCACAGGTTTACCCAAGTCTTAGGGAAAGAGTGTCATCATGGTGGTAGTTGACAGACTTACCAAGTATGCACACTTTTGTGCATTATCACATCCATTTAAACCCAGTACAGTTTCTACTGCATTTATGGAAACAATTCAAAAGCTACATGGAAACCCAAAGATTATTGTAAGTGACAGAGATCCCATTTTCACTGGAAATTTTTGGACACAATTATTTTCTTGTCTTGGTACTCAGTTAGCTCATAGCTCATCTTATCATCCTCAATCTGATGGGCAAACTGAGATAGTAAACAAATGTTTGGAAGGATATCTTCGTTGCTTTGTATCTGATAAACAGACACAATGGGTCAAATGGTTGCCTCTGGCTGAATGGTGGTATAACACTTCCTTTCATACAGCAACAAAAATGACCCCATTTATGGCACTTTATGGGTATCAACCACCATCCATCACATCATATTTAAGAGAAAATTCTAAGGTTCAGGCAGTGGAACATCACATCGAACATCAACAACAAGTCCTCCAACTCTTAAAGGATAACCTCGTGTTGGCACAGAATAGAATGAAACAACAGGCAGATCAACATCGCAGTGAAAGAAGTTTTGATGTAGGTGATTGGGTATTCCTACGGCTACAACCATATAAGCAAATGTCCCTCAAGTAAGCTAAGAAGGATAATAAATTATCACCAAAGTATTATGGTCCGTACAAGGTGTTGCAAAAGATTGGTACTATGGCATACAAATTGGAGCTTCCTGCAGCTTCTCGATTGCACCCAGTTTTCCATGTTTCATGCTTAAAGAAGGTTATAGGCGAGAAGCTCCCAGTTCAAACAATATTGCGAGAACTTGACGAGGAAGGAAAAATTATATTGGAACCGGAAGTAGTTATAGAAACAAGAACTCGACAGCTATGAAATCGATCAATTTCAGAGTACCTTATCAAGTTGAAGAACTTATCCGCTGAAGATTCCACATGGGAGGATGAGAATTTTATGCAGAAGTATCCAGAACTACTCAAGCGTTGAGGACAACACTTTTTTGAAGGAGAGGGGCATGTTGGGTCCCTATAATACTAGTGATTACCCCATTACTATTGTAGTTATACCCCTTATTTATATTGTTGTGCCCCCATTACCCCCATATTGTTATTAATGTGCCCATAGAATCCCTCTATTGTTATTTTTGTGGCTTTATATTATTATTGTTAGGTCAGCTGGATTATATTGTGACTCCATAGACTCCTATATATAGAAAGGAGGTTTTATCATTTGTATCATCCAAGAATTGTTTATTTATGTAATGTAAAGGAGGTTTCCCCCTTGAAGAGGCTGAATTCTAAGGCGTGGATCTCTCTTTTCTATCTTTTTGTGAGCTGGTTTCATAATAGGTTTGGACTAGGAGCTGGAAATGAGCCTAGTGGAAAGCGAACTCTATAGACCCAAGAGGTGTCGATTTAGGATACCAGAGTATGGGAAAATGGAGCGTGGCCACCAAATTCTATATATATATATATATATATATATATATATATATATATATATATATAGAGAGAGAGAGAGAGAGAGAGAGAGAGAGATACCAAAACAATAAAAAAAACATTAGAATTACCATGTAATACTTAAATTTAAAAGGAGCTTGACAAAACAAAATAAAGGTGGAAAAAACAAAGTGAAGGGATAATTAGTTAAATAATAACCCTCACCATTGCTTTGGAGGAAGTAAAATGATGATAGTAGTGCTACAAATCTAAGAAAGGAAAAAGAAATAAGTCTAGTTGCCAACATCTTGGGTTGCCAGTGCAGTAAATGGTAGATAAGGAACATATACACATACCATGGAAAAATATTATAGATGTTATATCTTGCAAAATTCCTCCTGACAATGTTTAGCAAAGAATCAGCATTCCTCCAACAGAAGGAAGAGAAAGTAAACCGTAGAATAGAAAATGAATAAAACTCGAGGAGGAATACCAAAAAAATATGGTTAGCGATTTGATAAAGGGTTTCCACCCTTCAATCGTCACAATGAATCCCCACCATCCATGAAATCTCAAGTACATGTTGCCATGTGACCACCACGTGATGACCATGGGGAGAGGGATATGTCAGGAACGTAGAGCCTTATGGCTAGGTGATGATTCCCAAATGAAATCTTATCATGAAATTTTCAAGGGTACACTCCATTAATTGAACTGGGCAGAATTATATTCGCCATGGTATGACAACATATGTGTAATAGCTAGATATAAAGGCAAAAATTTTGTATATGCTATGACTTGGGGGTTAGGGTAGCATGTGGTTATAATGTTTACCAAGTATGAACAATTGTGTTATAGATATATGAGTAAACCAACCTCAGATAGGAGTTATAGTTGCACACTAACCTCTTAAACATAATTTGTATAGCACAGTATCAAGGTTAAAGGGGAAATACTAAACTAAATATTAGAGAACTGGGTTTTCATATAGGTAAAAATGGAAAACATGTATTCCTAAAAGTCTTAGCAATTTCTTGAGGTTCATAAACATAATGTACAAAATTAGTTGATATGCAATCATATGTATAACCCAATATGAATCATTAGTATAAAAATAAAATAAATTTGTGTAATAGGAATATGACAACGACAATAATGGCTAGAAATGATGGTGACTTGTGAAAATGATAGATTATTTTTAACATTGTGGAAAGTAAAGAACTATTGGTTCATGTAGATTGGGGAGTGTGAGCTATGGGACGGTCCACTGATGGAACAAACATGCCATAAAGATATAGATATCGAATATTTTTGGGTAAATTATATCATGATGATTGTAATAGCTTTTAGTTAAATATGTTGTATTTAAATGATACTTATTTGTAATATTTTATGATAATGGTTAAGGGATTGACTCTCTTATAAGCCATTGAGTGAGGGATGAACACCCCACGAGCATTTAATAATAAAAATAAACGTTTACTGGTTTTCACCCTACAGGTTTCCAGGGCATATCGGTGTTCATGATGTTATTTCTTATTGTGGTAGTTTGATAATGTTGATTGGTTGCATGACATGATGATTACATTATAAAGTATGTTATTCATTAACCCCGGTAAAAGAATCATGAAAATAATGCATGTTACATAAAAAATTGTTATATTCTGTGATTTACTATTCCATTCTTAAATTTTACTATATGTGATGATGATGATGATGTCATTCAATGGTCACTTAAAGATAATGGAATAGTGATTTTGGATTATTACATGTTGGTAATTCTGTAAAAAATTTCTAACTTTATGTACTTTTCCATGAGGTTTACGGGGGATGTTACAAAATTAGTATGATAACCTAATGAAGCATCGATCCAAATCTTTGCACCCATATCCATGGAAGATGGGTATTATGCAAAAATGATTACTTTGTGTGATTCAAATGTCTAGTTGTTACATATTAGTTTCTTACATTATTTCTTGCAAATTTAAAACTAAAAAATCAATTATGTTTCTTGTGAATAAAAAACTACATTATCAACTATGCTAATATGTTGCCTATGCTTCTATGATATGTATTTTCCATTGCATTTCATATAGAGAATTTTGAATTAGTTCTATCAAATGATAAGCCAATTTGTGTTTGTTTTATTAATTAAACAAAATATTCATTAAAAATAAAAGCATATTTTATAAATAATTATTTTCCTTGTTTATAAATTATTACCTACAATTTGTAGATTCTTGAAAGGATATGGCATCAATAAAATCAAGATGATGGTGAAAGTGGGTGATTTTAGATCACAGTTACACATTTGGAGACCGCTAAACTTAGCCAAACATTGTTGGAAACCACTAAACTTAGCCAAGCATCTCGAAAATTGTTCAACAATATAAAACCATTATAGAGTGTATATGGTTGCGATAAGAAATCAAAAATTCATTTTATAGATCAATCATATTATTAAAAAATCAAGTTGAAAAATAAACATTTCTCACTTAGACTTAAACCTTAAACCTTAAATATAGTAAAGGGTTAAATATTGTGATTGACTCAACATCAATACCACGTATCCAATAACAATAACTTAATTCATATAAACATAATTTATATAATATTTTTTTTATTAATAAAATTAATTTAAAAATAAAAAATACATAATATTTTAAAAATAAATTTCAAATATAATACTTGAAAATATTGTAAACATTATTAATAAATAAATTAAAATTATAAAAACACTATTCCAAAAGACACAGGTTTTTCTCCATAAATATAACATCTGTAAATAAATATTGCAATGATCTATAAACAATTCTTTGATTTTTTATTAAATGGAGTAATGCGGAAAACATTTTGAATAAATCTATGTTTGTTCAGCCATTCCAATTGGTCTCCCTTTCTGCTCTACTAGTGGGAAACCACTATTTCATTTAACCATTGTGTTTTGTTAAAGTGCAATCTGCAGTCAAACGATTACGTTGTAGTAAACTAGAGTTAAAATCCACAGACGTAAATAAGACAACCCCAAGGAAATTCGTTACACATAATGGGGCAAAACTCACGAAGAAGCCAATAGAACCAAACTGAAATTTTAACAATTCACATGGGCACATGTTCCAATGCCCAATGTTATGAAAACTAGTTACACATAGTTTCGATTTTTATGTGCTTAAATTAGCAGAAACAACATTACATAAATAAGTTCAAGCTCAAAGTTCAAGCTCAAACCTTGGAAGTGTAACTTCGAAGTACAAGCCACTTCAACACTTTGCCCTAGATCCAAAAATAAGTGCAACTAAACCATCTTAAAAACCTACCTAATGTAAGTTTGGAAGATAATATTGAAAAATTTCATCAGCATGGTGAAGATCGAGCAAGAACAATAAGGTATTGGGATTACATGGATTACAAAATATAGTTTTTTCCCTTTTTACTCTTTTTTCGTTTTTCTTTTCTTTTTTTATATAAAATGTTTTCATGAGTTTTACTTTAAATCCTTATATTGGAACGATAGATTTCAGTTCACTGAAACTAAATACGAAAGCATATTATGTTGTGCATATTTTTTTTTATGTGTTTGGATAACCATGACTATCTAAAAATATATTATATATGGATGGTCTTGGAACAAATATAAATTTTATTGGAGTTTTAAAATTATTTTAAAATTCATTTGCATGTATAGGTATTAAGAATGTATAAATAAAAAATATTATTGAGCTCAGAGGTTCATTTTACGAGCCAGTATGATGTGTCATCCATTATAAAAGTTGAGATTTTATTTATGTGAGCAAAAATACAAATTTTAAAAATTCGAATAACTATACAAAACATTTAAATAATGTCCTCTCATAAAATTTGCACATGAATAAATTGGATCTCTCTCGGCTCATATTAGATCTGTATTTAAAATAAATCTATACGGTTTATAATATTTTCATTTTAGATTTAAAATAAAAAATTTAGATGTAATTCATTCTTTCAAAATTCACTTTAGAATAATAGATATGGGCGATAAAAGTATATCAATTCTACTATATAAAAAAAAGCAGAAAATATTTACGTTTTGGAAACATCTCATAAAATGTATAGCACATTGAACCTCGCCTTTACGGGAGAGAACTCTTAGAACAATTCATATTAAAAATGGGATTGCAATCCCATATAGGAAAAACATGTGTTCCTATAATTTTTTCATTAAGGATCCTCAGGATCCATAATCAATAGCAATTAGGATGTCATGAGAGCTTCAAATTGAGTTTCATATTTGAAACCATTATCAATCTTCGACTAGTCTGCACACCATAGCAAGATGCCTTTTAGTTTGTCACTTTGCTTCAGCAACCAGATCACTTCAAAGAAGTCATTCTCAGGCGAGAGACCTCCACCGCCACTCGTTGAAGTAAATCTAAGTAATAATTTTCCTCCACTATACACTATATAGAGCTGCCTATGTATTATACTATTTGATGAGCTGTAAAATCATCGTGTTAGTAGAGTAGGCATAGAATTAGAAGTTAACATAGTCTATCGCATGACCTTATCTTTTCCACAATACAGGGTAATGCAACTGAACATCCTGGTTTTCGTAGGGGTTATGGGCGTGACTGAGATGACTTTTCTCTTCTGTAAATACTCACGATGTGCATTTCACATTCCTCACTTCTTTCATGTCTTAAATATTTTAATCTAAACCTAAACATATAGGCTCTAGTATTGTTTTGAGTAATTATTTAGTTATTCGTAAAGAACCAAAAAACGGTAATCTTAACAAAAGAGAAAATGCAATTGCAAATATTTCAAAGTGACATAAATTTGGGTAAAATAACAATTATTTCATTATGCTCTATTGCACATGTCTTGAAGGTGGAAAGAATGAATAAGACAATTACAAATTGGTTTTTTTAATATTATCTCTCTCTCTCTCTCTCTCTCTCCCTATATATATATATATATATATATATATATATATATATATATATATATATATATGAACAATAAATAATATATTGGTTAAAGCTCATCTAATTGGTAGCCAAAATAAAATTGATTGAGCAAGGACTAATAAGGCATAAAAAAATTATCTTTGAGGCTCACACCTTTTATTAGTAGGTTATTCCACTTGATGAGAAACCTAGTAATTGCATGGGGTGCTTAATTGCTTGATCTATGCTTCTATGATTTTTTCAAGCTCTAATATGGTTTTCCTTTTTCTTTTCTTTTTTTCGTTTTTTTTTTTTTAACTAGAACTAGGAATATTTATATTAACATAAAATCCATGTTTGGAGACACGACCTTACATCAAAATTACAAAATTAGAGTTTTTTTTCTCTTGAGTCTGTTATTAGATATAGACATTTCTAGAATTGATAACCAAATTTCTCTATTTGTATCTAGTGCAAAACGAATCAACATAGAAACATAGACTCTCCAAAACACCCGTAATATATTAATACATTTAAATTGCATACAAAATAAACATGAGAAGGGGGAAAGCATTAATGCCCTAGCCAAACTCATTAGTAGGAGAAGCACTCAAATTTAGGAGACATTCCGTGGCTGTAGAGGCGGAATGAACCTCCCGTTCACAATATCTTCTTATTTTCTATCATATTCTCTACTATGACTTGACGAATGTAGCCTTTAGGAATTATTGTACAAGTTAAGCAAGTAAAAAAAAGTGGGGAATTTTCTTATTTCAAAAAGTCATGACCTTTTTCTTATAAATCAAAATAAGGCATGGGTATGGTCATTAGAAAGATAATTTGGAGTTTATTAAATTTTAAGGATCATAATTTACGTTATTACATAGATTCTCTTCATGAATTAGGATGAAGAATGACCTATAACCTAACTAATGAAATTTTTATTCCTAACAATTGATTGTTCCACATATATTGTTGCATAGTTAGAGGTATATGTATAACTAATATACTTCAAAAATGATGACCTGAGATATAGAGGATGCACAAGATTCTTATAGCAATGGAGATGAAATTAGAGGTCTAGATATCATCCTATGAAATGAAAACATATAGTCTAGTCTTAACAACAAGGTGGAGCTTGTATAATTGTTGAAGACAATAAGGAGCTTATAGAAGGAGGTGCATAGCCATAAAGAAAATACCAAAAAGATAATAAGAGCTCAAACATCATAGAAGAAAATTAATACCTAGTTGGAACAAAATCTATACTATTTACACATGATTGTAAATCATGACTCCACATACATCAAGTAGTGCTATGTTTAATTCTAGTTCAACAATATAAACAACGATTTACAAAAAATTTAATATTGAAATATTTTGTTACATTGATTTATGCATCCTTATTTACCCATCCCAGTGGATATGGGTTAGGATGATTGTGAACCTCCAATCCAAGTTTGGCATATCAATTTAAGCCAAATAACACATTTATATTGATCTTCATTACATGGACCCTAATTTGCAAGAGTTTAGACATCTCCTTCTCTTTCTGATGATGAAGGCTACTTCAATTCACCTCCTTTTGTAGTGATGTTCCCACAATATTTTCATCCACATTAAATTTGTTTTCAATGTAATTTCTTGTATATTGTTGATGGTGTTGGGTGCCGTCAACATTGTAAGGGGATGTCCCCGATGTGAAGTCCCAATTAGACCTCACATCATTTGGTGTAGGAGTCCCATTTGGTCATACGGTCTAGCCACCTTTGGAAAGGTTTCAAATATATTCAACGGTTATGATTACACACAAGAGAATGCAAAAACTCCTTGGGGCAGCAAGAATGTGAGCTTTGTGAGACACCTAATGTAAGATGTATGAGGGAGAGTTCCACGACCAGAAAGGAAAACAAGCCACTGGTTAGAAGAGTAATATTACTATCCAAAAGAGGGGCTGGGAAGGAAGAGAAAGCCTTGTTGATTATCTGTCTATTAGTCCACATAATAAACAACAATCATTAAATCCTAACAACACTCATTCAATAATAACCATAGCTAAGAAACGTATTAGTTTATTAACTTAGTATGCGATTAAATAAACATATACCATAAACATAACAAGAATACTCCTACTATATCTATGATGCATGTATGTAGAAGTGACGACTCATAGAGATTCTGATTAAAAATGAAATATTCCAAGTAAATTGTTACATAAATGAAACATTATGTCTAGTAGTGGAACATGAAGCCACAACTTGCTTCTCCATAGAATTATCTATCTCCTATGTGCTACAAGAGAAGAAAAGGCAAGGCATCTAGAATCCAAGCCCTTAGCTTGAGTTATGAGGAGTTATTTATAACAAATAATAATGACCTTTGAGCTTCCTCATGACTCTTCAACTCCTATGAATATTCATATTCTATTCATGACTTATTAGATTCCATATGTGGTTATTCACATTCCATATGTGTCCCTTGGACTTCATCGCATACCATTTTGTTACATAAGACAAATTACATATGAGGGAGTGACTATATAAGACAAAACTAATAATGGGACAAAGGTTCATCAAATTGATAAGTCATTGGCTTCCTCATGGAGCTCATTCCTAATGTAATTGTTCCATGCCGTGAACTCTGATGAGATGGATTTGACCCGAACTGGCAAGTCCCTTATGTAGCTCATGTTCACCTCCAGTGCCTTCGTTAATATGTTCTTGGAGTTTGGTTGTACATTATTCCATAACCATGGAAGTTTCATATGAGCTTTAACTGGTGCAATGGCATATTGTAGAATAATGTCTTTGGAAACCTCCAAGCCTTCATGTTTTGTCACTCTTACTTGATTTTCTCAATGTATTTCCTAATCTCTTGGAATATTATTTCTCTGCCTTTGATTGCTCCAAGTTTTCCTATTGAAGGCATCCCATGCTTTTGTGTTAGAGACTCAAAATAATTGTGCAATCGATTATACAAATCTAGAAATAGTACTAATAAAATGTTCTCCAAGACACATGCAGTTCTGATGGTGGAGTCTCACCTAAACTCTATCTATCTCGAAGGAAATCTTGTCCTTATTTTCCAAATGTTGTGGAGCATCTGGATACTCGGCAGTCCACTCCTGAAGATAGTCAACTTCTTTGTTTGTTTTTCTTAGGAGTTTTACCACTTCTTGTTCTTTCTTTTGAATGTGAACAAGATGAACCACCACTTTTTGTAAAAGTATAATCTCATCATATAACCATGCCACAGTGTCGTCCATTGGTCCCAGTTCCTCCAACATGGATAACTTCCATTTTGCGGTGTTGAAGCTCTGTGATGATAACCGTTGATTCTCTGCCACAATATTTTCTTCTTGTTGCCTCATTGCAACAAGTTCTCTCTTTAATCTATCATTATCATTTAGAAAGTATTCAGATTTGTCATGTGTCATTGTAGAAAAATAAACATTTTCGACTGTAATTGCTTTGGGATTCCTTCTATTGTTAACAATAATCACCTTCTCCGTAGAAACTCAAATTGGATTATGAGGATCATTTAGGAAGTATGTATTCCTTTGCTACATAATCCTCTTCTTAAGATAACCAATTGTTACACTGCACACATCCATGACTCTGTCTGTGGGTGGAGGTGTGATTCCCATTTCACCAAATGGAATATGACAACTTGTGAAGGGAGGTTCCTCTGGAGAACCTGGTTCATTATCCTTGGGTTGGATGGTATCCTCTTCTTCCAACTCTTCCTATGCAATCTCCTAAGTCAATTGTTCTTCTTCCAATCTCTGTGCTACTTCTTCCTCCTATGAAATTTCCTCAGAACCTCAATAGGGACAATGGCAGTGAGATTAGTGGAAACTGGCTTCCCCTGATTAGACGAATAAACTCCTCCAAGCCTTTAGAAGCATAATATCAAAGGTTTTCATATTAATAAAATTAATTAATTAATTAATTTAATTTTAATTAAATTAATTAAATTTAATTAATTAAAATAAATTAATTAATTAATTAAAATAAATTAATTAATTAATTTAATTTTAATTTAATTTAATTAATTAAATTAATTCTAATTAAAAATTAAAAATTAATTAAAATTAGTCAATTAATTAAACTAAAAAATAATTAATAATAGCCAAAAATTAACATTTGATAAAAGAAAATTTTAAAAATTTTAAAAATTATAAATTAATTAATTAATTGATTAATTAATCGAAGGATTTAAAATAATTTACTTATTTATTAATTAGACAATTAGGGCTAAATAGGATTAACAATGAAAAATGGAAAATAATAATAATAAAATAAAAAGGAATTATGAATTAAATTAATTAAAATTAAATTAATTAATTAATTAAACTAATTTATGAATTAAGTATATCAATTAAAATATTTTTAGATTCTTAGGTTAAATAAAAATAAAATTAATTTTAATAAAATAAAATAAAACTAATTATAAAATTAATAAAATTTCATTACATTATATAAAAATAAACTTACAATTAATCAACTAAGTAAAACAATTGGAATAATTAAAGCTAAATAATCTGAATTAAAATAATTAATACTTAAACTAAACTAAGATAAAATTATTATAATAAATTGAAATAAAAATAAAAATAAAAATAAAAATAAAAAGAATTCATATATATATATAAGGGTCAACTTCTTTATAAAAATTTAAGGATCTAGGTTTATTTATACTTAGGTCGAAAGACTCTTCTCTCAAAGAACTATCATTCATATTCTATCAAATTTATCCCTGATGATGGACCCCCTATGGGGTTTGAAACGTCGACAGAATGAACACAATACTATGGATAATCTGGATCATGCTACCCCAAAAAACTAGCACATAAGCTTAAAATCTAACACTACCTCTATTGTTCTTCTTCTATTCTTATCCTCTCCTCTTCTTCTTCCTCGTGGGACTACCTCTATTGTTCTTCTTCTACTCTTATCCTCTCTTCTTCTCCTTCTCCTTCTCTCCTCTCTTCTTCTGCTTGAATAGCTCCTACATTCAAAGGATCGGGTTTCCATTTCATGTTGCTCTTGCCTATTGAATCATACGTAATACTCTTCTTATGAGCTATTTTCCTTGCTTGAGGGGTTATCTGTTTGGCCTCCTGCACCTGCAAGTATTGAGCTGGTGGATCTTGTGGTGAACTAGTCTCCATTCCTAGGTGTGCATTCATGTTTTCATTATACTAGTTATTTACTTCTCATCTTCTACTCCAGACATCGATGAATAACCCTAATTAAAACCGATCTTTTCGCAATGCTGTCTACACACTCTCTTGGGATCATATCCATGAAAGTATTTAGTTTCAAACTACAGGTGATCTAGCTCTTGTATCTATGTTTCTATCACCTTGTGGATATTTAATTCATATAATATGATCCTCAAAGGGAAGGTGGTCCAAGGGGCTTTCTTCCTCCTCTGAAGAACTCTTAACAATCCCTTGTCCAATTGATTTTATACTTCCTGCATGACCACATTATTGGTCACATATCACAACATGAGATGAGGGGATATATGGAGACTAAAGCATCTTATGTATGTACCCTCAGGAGCTGCAAACCAATATGTGATATCTCGGAGTGGCCCCTTCACCTGATCAGTCATGCAAGGAGGATCAATCTCGAATATCATATGAGAAATAACTACAAATAATTTCTCAGCCACTTTTTCATATGTGCCTCTACAGCTTGATTTTGATAACACTCTGTAGTGAAAGTAAACTAAGAACTTGTCCTCATGGGTCCAGTTCCAATATAATGTTATGAAAGCACATTGCGTGCAAATTCCATCCAAAAGGAATGTAGACATATAGAACTGTGGTGCCTAGATTTCCCTCAAAGATGATTTTTCCTTCCCCACATGACGCTGCAACTCGAATGACAATATATCTTCCCAATTGAAATATTTATCATGGGTTACCATAATATGGAGCATATATATCCAATTTTCCTCAAATACCTCAATGTTTTTGTTCCCATGAAACCAACAACACATGGCTACCAGATACCGATATACATCTTTGAGAATCTTAGTCAGATAGACTGTATATGGGCAATGTCAAAACTTAGTAGGCTCTCAATGCCATCATTTTATGATGTCACTTATGTCGAGGTCAGCCCATCTAGTATAAAAGTTAGTGCTTTCATATTCTATGGGCTTGATCATTTTGTAGTATGTTTGAATATATTCTCCATAATAGGTGGTGAGATGACCACCACTCTCGGTAGGAAGCACCAAATGAGAGTCATCCATTTGGGTGATAATCCACTCAATCACCTCTGCACATGTGATGACCGGGAATTTTCTTGTGCTCCTATGTATCCTGGACCTCTTGATGTTGATATACGCTTGCACATATTCCATGTTCTCAGTAAATCTCTTTTGCATGAATGTGTCTTTTATACTACCCCATGTGTCCTTTGTAGACTTATCAATGAAGAACTATGTATATGCATATATTGGAATGATCAACACTGTTACTTCAAAAACTTCCATAGTGCTTTACTTTGAAGTTTCCTTGGAGGCCACTTTGCATGTAGAGGGAGGCATGACTCCCACAAATGATGAAAGGGTAACAATACTTGTAGCATGAACACCTGTTTGTGGTAGCACAATCATAATGACAAAATTAACTTAATGTAATCTACCTATGCATAAATATCTCATAAATCATGTACAAAGAGCCATCACATGTATCTAGACATGAAAATTTATCAATGAAAATATAAAATCACTTACGTGTGTGAGAAAATAGGCATGCAACAAGGAGGGCTCACTTTCAAAGCACGAACAAAAATCAGGGATTATTCAACAGTTTAAAGTGCGCTCATGCACTAAAGTAAGAGAAGAAATCCATCAAAGGTACACTAGCGCACTCTGAAGGGATGAAAGAGTGGGTTATCGGGCCTTCAGCGCTACAGAGTGCACGCATATGCTCAAGGAGACAGATAGGGTGCACTGGTGCACTCCAAAGCGACAAAGTAACATGTATTCAGGCCTTCAGGGTGTGCTCATGTGTTGAAATGAAGGTAGGGCACACTAGCGCATGTTGAAGGGACAAAGGAACATTATTTGAGTCTTCAAGTTGCTCTCATTTACTCAAAGGAGGGAACAATTCTTCATGACAAATGAGTGCACTCGAAAGGGAAATTTGGCCATTCTAGGCACAATTTTCAAGGTTGATCAAGCTTTGAGTTCTAGAAGTACGCTCTTCCTAAGGAAAGCTCAAGAACAAGTTTGACAACAATATTTCATGATAGGAATGATAAGAAGAAGGATATGCAAGCTTATATGGACCCTATCACAATCATGGTAGAATGTGACAGGTTGAGGAATGTGAAGATTTTCAGAATGCGACAGGAAATTATCACTTCAAGAATGAAGACTGAACATAAATTCCAGTAAATAAATTGAAAAAAAAAAAAACGCCATCAAGAGAAGCAAGATTGATAGTGAAATCATGAAATGAAATGAATAGATTTGACATGCAAGAAATACTTCTAATGTAAGTTAATGAATACTTTCTTGATCCATAATAATGCACCAGACCTAGATGAGAATGATTATGAAAATGGATGATTAAAATGGGTTTATTTAAAAGAGTTTACATGAAAAATTGTTTCATGCATGATCGCCACTTGTTGGCAAGTGAAATAATTAGTTAAGGGAAGTTAAGTGGGCTCCTATTTTCTAGGAGTGCTCTCACATGCAACCCAGTAGCTCATGCATGCACCCAAGAAGAGTGCATGTCTTTAGCACAAAGGAGTGTGCTCAACGAGGGCACACTTGCTCAGAATGAAGGAGAGTACTCTAGGAGGGCACACTTGCTTAGCATGAAGGAGTGTGCTCAAGGAGGTCACACTTCTTTAGCGTGAATGAGTGTGCTCATCCAAATCGCATGTCTCCATTAACTTGGAGTGTGATTTTGCCTTTAAGGGTGATTTTATTGCTCTTCCTTGTTTTTTTTGTTCTTTTGAGTGTTTTTCGAGTCTGTGCATGGTGAAAAGGCTAGAGTCTAATTCAAGATAAGTCACGAGTTCACCTAACCATGGTCTAGATAACTCATGTGCTTCTAATGGTTAAGCAAAAACACTTGGGAAACATTGACTTAGGAGGATGCGACACTAGGAGAAAACACATAAATAACAAATCAAACAACATGAAGACACTAAGGGGCTTGAAACAACAGTTGATGTAAGCTCCAAAAGTAACCTAGGAAAAAAAATTGGAGGGTCATTGTGGCATCAACAACATATATGTTTCTAGAAGATTACTTTTCTTTACATATTTTATGGAATTCTTCATGTTCATCTCTAAATGTAGTTTCCAACACTTTCCTCAATGTAACCATTAATGGTGCAATGCATACAATGGGTTTTAGGATCCTTGAATTGATTTGTATTGGCTATTGTCTTCTTATCTTTTCCCACTTTTCACTTGTTCTTCCTATCCTTGGAAGATTCCTAGTGCTTCTTTAGCATTGAATTGCTTTACTTCCCTTTATTTTGGACTATAGTTTCTAAATATTAATCATGCACACACCTTGTCCATTATTTTTAATTTGGAAAGTCTCATTTATTTTCATGGATGGAAATGTAAACCAAGTAGACACTTAAGGATACTATCTAGTTTCTTAGGATATATTCCTAGCATCATGGCCATATTTCTAAACTTAATGGTATACTCCTATGCATTATTCCCCTGGCTTTCCATGAAGTAGTTCTACTAGATCCATTAGTCCTCTACGTACCCGATATGGCAAAATTCTAACTTAATGAGGCTTTTGAAGTCCTCCCACCTAGTTACTAGAAGATCACCCATCTAGTCTAAGTTTTTCCATATGGATTTCCCACTAGTACAAAGCATGGTCCTCTAACTATAGTTTATCAAATGAAATATTTTGTTCTTTATCTGTATGCTGAACATTGAAATAAACCTCTAACTTTTACAATCAATGATCCATTTTTACTGCATTTATCTCACTTTAGTATGAATTTATGTTCACTTTTTATTCCATCTTGATTAGGAATACAAATTTGCAATAGAACTAAAACTTTACTACTCTTTTTTGGGATTTTTCCTTGACTCCATTTTGGGTCTTTATAATCTCCTAATTTCCCTCCAATCTAATTTTTTAATTAGAGTCTCCATCTTCTTTGAATGGTATGAACTTTCTTAGTAGGTCCACCATGAGGAGGTGCATATTGTGATTGATTTCTATGACTCACACTTCCAACCTAATGAATTTCTCCTTTTCTATATCATGAGGGTTATTGTGTATTGGCTCATATGTTGTAGCTAGGGTTCTACAACATTCATTTTAAAATGATTCCTAAATCCCATACAACTTCCCACAAATACCCATAACAAACTTTCTTTAGTACCAATATGATTAGAAAATTGTAGTGGGAATTTAGCTTGAACAATTCATCACAAAAGATCTAATAAAATACTAAAATTTTTGCTATGAACCTTAATTCCCTTTATATCTCAATTTTTTTGTTGCATGTTTTTATTCTTAAATGGATAAATTAATTTAAATTCAATAAATATAGAACACAAATAAATAAACACATCATTGATAATAGACACAATTTTCCCTCTTATTTAACCCTTATGACAAAAAGCCTATCTAGATGGTGAAAGTACTCTACTTTATTTTCTCTAGTATGGAAATATGTAAGTACAAAGGAAGAGGTACTCTCTACGAAGTAACTTGTGGCCTGTAAAATTGTTACAAAACCTTAACCCATTTTTTATGCTCTCTAGCTTTCCATTCCCTATTGTTCTACTTAATTATGGAACAAAATACAATAGCATAGAATGGAACCTCTACTCCTCCTAGCATCCTAATATTTAATGTAACGCCCAACCACAACATTTACTCACTTTTAAAATCTCCCAGGGAAAATGTGAGGCTAATCGCTACTATAACATGACCCAACCTCCAAGTTCTAGTTATGGAACTAGGGCCTACAATCTGACCATAAACTGACATCCCTAAAAGACCACATACCACTCAGGAGGCTACAAACGAACCCATGTGGTAAATACATAATATGGAACCCTTTTTTATTGACCTAACACCCCAACCACACCCACAACACAACATGCATGTGTTTATTAGGCTATAACCAAACTCATAAGCCTTCTTCCATAGGGTTATGACCTAAATTCCCTGGTTTAGTTCTAGTGGTTTTGCGATCTAAGCCACTTTTCTAGGCTACCCTGAAAACTGCTACTCATAACTGCATGTAACTTTCTAGAAACATAATTAACATGACAACAATGAAAAGCCCAATAAATTGACCTAGACATCCTAATACACATTAGACATTTCATAAAACATATGGTAAACATGTATGCTATAGGTCATGAATGCATCTCTGATCATAAATCTTCAAACTTCATCTGAGAATAACCAAGGTCTAATGCCCTCTCAAGTAGCTACAAGAACACTTGTTAGCCCATGGATTTTTCAACCATTCAAATACTTATAAAATCGTGAACAAGGGTCATAACTAGAGCACATCATATAACCATGCTTATAGCCAGCATATAACCATAATATTAAACATGAAAAATGAACCATCACATCAACATAATAACAAGTACAAGTGTCGATAGATCACAATAGGAAAATAACTATTATTAGCATATGCAAAATCCAACCAAGTTAGTGACTTCCACATACCACCCAACTATAGATTGGGATGAACCAAATCTTTCATTCAACCAATCACCCCATTATATATTCCAAACATGAATGTGGGATCTCATGGGATAACCAAGGCATAATCAACTAGGGATTCCATAGGATAAACCAACTCCACCCTCAAGTTATCATGATCCCACCTAAGCCTGTACTGAGATCATAAATCCAAACTGAGCTTGGATGCCTAAGAATTTCTTCACCGTACCTTGAGGAATTTTCCTATCTCCACCCACCTTTCAATGGATTCCTAGAGAAAATCATCTCCACCCCCAACCCTTAGGGATTTTCCTAAGACCACATCACTCGATTCCAAAAACTTCTAGCAATCCAAAGCTCAACCAAGAATGAATCCTATCACACCATGGTTATCAAGTATATGGCAATTGAAAGGATGAAACCATTATCAAACCAAGAAAACCCATGCCAATGACAGCAAATGAACCAAATAAACAAATGCATGTACCATGCATTCACATCCCAACAAGGAAATTACACATGCAACATGTTACCTACAAAATCCTCCTGTTGAAGTTGTTGATCCAACCTTCTCCTTGCTTTCCTTTTCTTTCCTTCTCTGAATCCAAGTCAATGCCAAAATTCTCCAAGAATACTCTAAGTGTGCAAGAGTGTATGGGAGAGAATGAAAGGAGAGAGCCAAACTGAACTGACAAAAGCTGTGAATTGATCCTTTGATGCTTTTTAATTGTCGATGTCTCCTTTTTCTCCATTTTCCTTCATTTTTCATCTAATTTCCTTAGCATGCAAATTTGTGTCCCTTCACCTTCCTTTTCTCCTATTTTCCTTTATTTTCATAATTAAATTCCAATTATTTCATTTTTTTCTTTGTCAATGCCTTCACCAATTTCCATAGCCGTAAATAAACCAAAAGTGATTTCCACTATAGTGTTTAACCAACATTTAGCTGGAATATGTGTCCCATGACCTTGGTCTTATTTTTCCTTTATTATCCTTTATTACATAAAACTTCAACTCGGGGTTGTTACAGACCCCTCCCCTTTGGGGGGACACTATCCTTAGTGTTATATGACACCGATGACCAACAAACAACTAAAAAGAAAACATACTTCCTATGGAGCTTTATAACATAGCTTGATATAGTATTTACAATGACATCCCGCTGAAAAAACAAAACAAACATACTGCTTATTGGAGCTTTATAACACAGTTCATTATGGTATTTACAATCATACATATATATACACATACCAAAACATATTTTCTTGAACAAACAAATAGTGAAGGATACACATCTCGCATATGGTCATCCATCTCCCATGTAGCTTCATCAAGCGGAAAGTGCTTCCACAACACTTTAACTTTCTCTATTTCTCAGTTCTGGAGCATGAGTTGTTTCCACTACAATATGCATTGTAATTCTAGATGGAATTCTCCCTCTAGCTCCACTTGCAATACAAACCAATCAATCAAATTACCAACATCCTGTACATATCTCTTAAGCAATGAAATATGGAGAACATCATGGAATTTCACTATTGGCGATAGTGCAAGTCTATAAGCCACTGGTCTAATCCTCTCAAAGATCTCAAAAGGCCTGGACTACTGAGGTTACAACTTGGCACATGATCCAATCCTCAAGCAGCTACTCTTGGGCTTGACACTCAAGTAAACATGTTCCCCAACCTAAAAGTCCATGAATTCTCTATGTTGATCTGCATAACTCTTCTACATGTCCTGTGCTACCTTCAAATTCCTCTTAATAACTTTCATTTCATGTTTCATCTCTACCAACATACCTTGTCCATTCAACACCATGTTCAGTAGATCACTCCATCAGATAGGAGTATTACAACTTCACCCATAAATAGCCTCAAATGGACTCATCCTCAAGGATTCCTGATACCCATTTTTATATGTAAAGTCTACCAGTGGAAGATACTCCTCCCACTTCCTCCGTTGACGCATGACATACAACCTCAACATGTCCTCAAGAATCTTGTTGACCATCTATGTCTATCCCTCTATCTGTGAATGATAGGCTATATTGAAAGCTAACTTTGTCCATGGACCTGCAAACAACTCCTTTCAAAACTTGGAAGTGAACTTGGCATCCCTATCTGATATGATCTTCGTGGGAACACCATGCAACCTTATTATCTCCTTGATGAAGACTTGAGTTACCTCACTAGTAGAATTAGTAGAATTCACTACAATGAAGTGAGCTACCTTACTCAATTTGTCAACCACAACCATGATGGAATCATGCTTTCTCGATGTCCTCGAAAAACCTATAATGAAGTCCATGGAAATTACCTCCCATTTCCACTCTTGAATCAGAATAGGCTACAATAAACCAGCTAGATTCTTAAATTATGCTTTTACCTGCTCACAATTCAAACATCTCGTAGAAAACTCAACCACCTCTTTCTTCAAGTTCGGCTAATTATAGAACTTATTAACTGTTATCAAAGTCTTATGATATAATAAGTGACTTGAATACAGTTTGACATGAAACTCCCTCAAGATAATCTTCTTGAGATCACAACTATCCAGCACATAAATCATGTTCCTAAATTTGACCAAGCCATCTATTTTGATGTGATAATCCTCATCCCTATCACCTTCACCCTTCTATTGCAACCTTTGATTCAGTTGTTGGTACCTGTCCTCATGTTCCCCTTGTTGCAAGATCCACTCCTGTAAATTTGTCCTATAACATCTCCTAACTGAAATATGATTTACCTTCACTCTCCTACTAAGAGCATCTACAACTTGATTCTCCTTACCCTTGATGTACCTAATATCGATGTAAAACTCATTGAGGGTAGCCAACCATCTAGCTTGCTTAGCATTTAGATTAGGTTGGTCAAATAAGTACCTCAGTCCATTGTGATCACTCATGAGAATGAACCTCCTTCCAAGAAGATAATGCCTCCATATCTTCAAGGCATGAATGATAGTTGCCAATTCAATATTGTGAATCACATAGTTTTGCTCATGCTCATTCAACTTCCTTGAATCGTTACATACCACCTGTCCTTATTGCATCAGGACTCCACCAAGCCCTCTCTTAAAAGAGTTTGTACATACCACAAACTCCTTATCAGGATCTACAATCTTCAAGACTGGAGCATTTGTAACCAAATTCTTCAACTACTAAAATCTAGCTCCACACTCATCTATCCATTCAAACTTCTTTCCTTTCCTCTGAAAAGATGTAATATGGTAGGAAATATATGAGAATTTCTCGATGAACATCCTATAATAGCGTACTAGTCCCATAATGATATGACCTCATCCACATTCCTAGGAGTTGGCCACTCCATGATATTTTTAATCTTTTATGGCTCCACTGTTATACGTTTCTTGGAAGCAAACACCCCAAGTAATGAAATTCAGTCTAAAAGAAATTGCACTTGTTAAGCTTGGTATACAATTGACGCTCTCTCAACAATATTAATATTGCTGCCATGTGCTCTGAATCCTCTTCCTCATTCTTGGAGTATATCAATATACAAACTCCTTATCAGGATCTACAATCTTCAAGACTGGAGCATTTGTAACCAAATTCTTCAACTACTCAAATCTAGCTCCGCACTCATCTATCCATTCAAACTTCTTTCCTTTCCTCTGAAAAGATGTAATATGGTAGGAAATATATGAGAATTTCTAGATGAACATCCTATAATAGCCTACTAGTCCCATAATGATATGACCTCATCCACATGCCTAGGAGTTGGCCACTCCATGATATTTTTAATCTTTTACGGCTCCACTGTTATATGTTTCTTGGAAGCAAACACCCCAAGTAATGAAATTCATTCTAAAAGAAACTGCACTTGTTAAGCTTGGTATACAATTGATGCTCTCTCAACAATCTTAATATTGCTGCCATGTGCTCTGAATCCTCTTCCTCATTCTTGGAGTATATCAATATATCATGAGTGAATACTATCACAAACTTGTCCAGATAAAGAGAAACACACTATTCATCAAACACATGAAAGTAGATGGAGAATTAGTAAGACCAAATGAACCATCACAAACTCATAATGCCCATACCTAGTATGGAATGTATTCTTGTAAATACATTCTTCTTTGATGCACACCTAATGATATATTGACCTCAGATCAATCTTTAAAAACATTTTTTCTCCCTTCAACTAATCAAGAAAATCATCAATCCAAGGAAAAGGATACCCGTTCTTAATAGTCACCATGTTCAACTACTTGTAATTAATGCAAAAACTGAGAGTACCATCCTTCTTATTTAGAAACTATACTGGTGGACCCAACACTATAACAAAGCCCTGTGATTAGCGTCCCTTTTTTCTTCCTTTTTTGCGTCTAGAGCCCATTTTTGGTGCTATTTGTGTCCATTTATCAAATATGGTGCAAAAATTGATGCATAGTTTGCATCGAGTTTTTCACCAAATCTTACACCAAGTTTAGCACCAGGTATTGTAATAGTTTTTGCATCAGGTTTTACAGTAGCTTTTACGCCAGGTTTTATGCCAAGTTTTGTGCCATCCTTCGCACCATGTTTTGCATCAAGTTTGGCACCTAATTTTGTTTCAACAACTTTTGTATCATTTATTGCATCCACTTTTTGTGCCTACACTTGCATCAACTTTTTCATCATCTCTTGCATCCTCTTTTGCATCATTGCTTAAATCATTTTTTGCATCCATTTTTACATCATTTTTTGCATCCCCTTTGCATCAAGATTTGCATCATGTTTTGTGTCTCATATTGCATCTACTTTTGCATCGAATTTTGTTTCATCAACTTTTGCATCATATTTTTCATCCATTGTTGCACCCATGTTTACGTCCACTTTTGCATCCCTTTTCTCATACTATTTTTCATCCTCATTTGCTTCTTTTTTTGCATCTATCATTACATCCACTTTTTTTATGACACTATTTGTACCATGTTTTGTACTTACTGTTGTACCCACGTTTGCTTCCACTTTTGCATCCATCCTCGCATTCACTTTTGCATCAAAATATTTCATCTATTTTTGCATCCACTTTTGTGTTGGGTTTTGCATCTCATTTTGTATCTTCTTTTGCATCTACTTCCATTGCATCCATATTTCTCATCCAATTTTGTTCTGTTGTTGCACTCATGTTTGCATCCACTTTTGCATCCCTTATTGCATCTTGTCTTGCATCCAAGTTTGCATATTTTTTTTTGTTTCTTATTACATCCACTTTCTCATCCACTTTTGTTGTGCCTTATCTTGTGCCTATCATTGAAACCCACATTTCCTTCCAATTTTTCATCCACATTTGCATCCTCTTTTGTGTCCAAGTTTGCATCAAATAATTTTTATGTTTTTTGCATCCCATTTTACATCTACTTTTACATCCACTTCTGATATGTCCAATTTTGAATCTAATTTTGTGTCCACTATTGCACCCATGTTTGGTCCATGTTTACATCCATTTTTTAATCCAATTTTGCCTCCTTTTTGCATCCAAGTTTGTGTCCTTTTATTTTTGTTCATTGTTGTATCCACATTTATTTCACAACGATTCATACTAAGTTTTATGCCTACTATTACACCCATGTTTTCTTCCACTTTTTCAACCATGTTTGCATCCTATTTTGCGTCCAAGTTTGCATCAACTATTGCATCTACTTTTTCATCCACTTTTGTGTCAATTTTTCTGTCTTGTTTTGCATCTACTTATGTTGTGTCCACTCTTCATCCAATTTTACGTGTATTGTTGCCCCAATTTTTTTTGACTTTTGCATCCATTTCCAACACTCATATATTTTTTGCATTGATGATATTTCTTACGACATTAACAATTATGAACAACTGATGACAATGTCAATAATGATGATGATGATGATAATGAAGATGATGACAATGACATGAATTTTGATTATTATGATAATCAAAATGACGATAAATATGATGGGGGTTATAATGACAATGATGATGGCTATGATAATGACATTGGACAATCTTCCCAATTTTTAAATGTTGTCATGGTCATAATCATAATCAGTATCTTTAGAGTCATCTTCCAAGTCATCATCATTTGATTATCATTATCATTATTTTCATCTTGGTCATCATCAACAACGATAATGGCATGAATGATGATTATGATGTTCATGACGAAGTTGACAACAATGATGATAGAAACTACATTACTTATGATGATGGGGATGATGAAAAGTATAATGACAATGATAATAGTAGTGATGATGATGATCATTAATCATCTCTAAAAAATAAATTTGTCATTTCTCTTGCACATATCATGTGTCTTAACAACCCTTTTTGAGCACTCGTAATATTTTTTGGGTTGATGATATTTCTTATGACACCTATAATTATGAACAATTGACGACAATGTCCATAATCATGATGATGATGATGATGATGATGACGACATGAATGGTGATTATGATGATAATGCAATGATGAGATTGATGGTTGTGATGATGATGATAATGAAGATGATGACACTCCCTCTAAACTAGGGAGATAGTCATAATGAGACAAAAAGTACTCTCAATTTGAAATATTCATATAATAAGGGATCTATATTGATAAGCATCAACAATGATTTACATCATCATAGCCAACATTGGAAAAATAGAAAGGCCTTGACTAACAAGTTATATCTCTCCATTAGATCATAGCCTAATGTTGGGAGGCATAAATTTGGACATCACTGCCTCTTTAGGCACTTAACACACTAGGATGTTCATCAAGCATGTCCTCGCATGATCATTTCCTAATCCACTGTCATAATATTTGACACCAAGAAATGTCGATCCTCATGACTATTCTTATCTAGTTGGATTAATGTACTTGACTTATGATGGTTAGTGCTAGTCAAAGTACAAATTCTCAAATAATGTTGGTTCGAGATGTTTATCTAATCCACCATTCTCCCTACTGGTGTCTTTAGCATGCTTACGACTATTAGTCTCAGCCATAGTACATGACAAATGGATAATATGGTGTCAATGCTAACTCCCTCTTAACCAGGGAGGAAACGTCCACAAGCATAAGCGTTCTCAAGAATACCCATCATTTCCATAGGGAATAACATCATTAATTTGATTTCATCACATGACACCTTTATGATTAAGAATTCATAGATTTGTGGAAAAATATTTCCCCTTTTGTCATTTTTGATGAAAGAAAATAAAAAAGTTAAAAGCCAAAATCATTAAAGATACACTATAATGATTTATCTGAGTCTAAACTCTAAGGTTAAAGTGAAAACTTATGTAAATATTATATCTATGAGTTGTTCAAAACTTATGAAAACCTTATTCCCTAAGTCCTATATATAAGAAAAATCAAAAGAATGAAAAATAAGGCCCAATGAATTGTAACTCATCTATTAACATCCTCTTTGGAAAACATATGAATATATACACTCCTAGTCAAACTTGATCAAATGTTTGTGATGTTTATATCATGAAGTCCTCTTTTCCCCTTTCATTTTCACTTCATCATTTAAGCACCTAATTGAGGATCTAGGGAATTTTTCTTGCCTGAAGGTTTGATGTCTACTCTTGGTTTACTTATGTCACACTACGGTCAATCATGTGACTGAGTGAAATACTTAAGTTTGTGGAGTTATTAGAATAGTGTATTAAGTTAGTCACCACACACACATGTATTACATGTCATTGATCTGCATGTGTGGGTTGGAGACTCATTGCTTGAGAACTTTAATAGATACTACTTTAGGGCCTTGATAGTATATCTTACAAAATTTCTTGGTAAAGATTGTGATTCATCCTTTCTTTTCCTTGAGACACTTGATAATATTGAAGTCACTCCCAATAATCCACGGAGATGGGGAGTATAAATTACTTGCTAGAAATAGAATTGAGAAATAGAGGTTTTCCATTTGCGATGTTGGAGTCATAGACATTGGATACATGGTAGTACTCCTCGATGTCAATTAACTAAAATTATATTGTCATAATGCGAAAATAGGTAAACATATTAGTAACCTTGATGTCTTGATCATTCCAAATAATAACCATTCCACCCAAGTATATCTATCATCAATCACTACTATTTGGAAATTCCTCCCCCATTTTCTAATTGTATGAGGTAGAACCTCACTTAATATTTTTATTTCTTATATCAACATTATTGATGGGTGCTTTGCGTACCATTTCTCTTTTAGGAGTATTTGTTTTCCTTTACTATTGAGGTCCCACATGTTCCATGATACTATTTTAATGGATAATTTACACCGAAAGTAAGTATAATGTGACTATAAAAAAAAATGTTCCAAGATTTAAGTTATTGGACCATGCCACTTCATGACTCCTATATTTCCTTAACCCGGGACTGAATGCTGAACTTGATAGCCTTAAGGGAAATTAACTAATGAAAATCTCAAAAAGAGGTCATTTTTGACTTTATCGCATACAAGTTAATATACTAAAAAAAATATCCATAAAAATTTCATCAATCAATGAATCTTTAAAAAAATATCCAAAACAATTTCATCAAACAATGAAGCATTACATTATAAATTACAATCTATAAACCTTTTGGGAACTTTTTGCTAAACCATGTTCAAAACCAACATATTTAATATTAATATTTAACGATAATATGGAAAATAACACATTTTCATAAATTAAATAACATGTTATCAATCCTAAGAAATGTGACTAACATAAAACTAAAAAGCATGCAACTAATTGGAATGACCACTCAAGGCCAACATAAGACAATTAATCTATTAAGATAAGGATTAATTGGGAAAGAAATCTACAAAGGACAAAGGCAAACCTATTCTAACTTTATTGTTTTATTAGGTGCAAGTTGAACATCTCAAGATATAATGAAGAGAAGAATTAATTTTATTCCATTGAGAAAACCCAAGCACATTCTATAACTTAGCAAGGAAGAGATGTATAATACCCATCTCAGCGACACAATGCATGCCATTACGTTACTTTGTTTTTATATATAATTTAAACCTATATCATAAAATCACAAATTTAGCATGAATGGATGTTTAAAATCCATTTTTATAAAAAGAAAATATAATTTTTGTTATAAAAAAAAGCCAGAAACTAAATATATTTTTTTAGAAAATAAAAAAAAAATACGAAACTGAATATGTATTAAAAAAAAACTAGAATTAAGCAAATATATATTTTTTATTTATTTATTTTTAAATTTAAAATATTTTTTAGAATTTTTTTAAAAAGTTCCCTCCATTCTAAGAAGCAAAAATAATAATAGAAATAAGGACGGACAAAAAATATTCCTTTCCTTGGTAATTGTTTCCCACCATTCATTCCACTCACTCGAGTTATTTCATAAAACAGATGTAAGTGTTATTTCACACTCTTTTGGCAAAGCCTATTGAGCTTCTCTTATGATATATCTATTCCTTGATGGAGTCCTTGATATATTGATCAAGTTTTGATTCCTTGGAGATTAATTAGAGAAAAGAAAACATGAGTACTGTTAATTCCAAGTTCAATGCCTCAAATGGTGCACACAAGGTAAGGGAGGGGTTGCTATTGTGGTCATAACTCCAAGTTCATTGTCTCTAATGGTGGATGAGGCAAGGGAGGGGGTTGCGGTCATGGTTGTGGTCATGGAGTTTTCTCTTTTACATTATATGTAGGGAGTTCAAACCAATTTGAATGGAATCATTGTCATCACTAGGTATAATGGATTAAGTGTGATAATGGATAAAATGAATTAATTATTTGTGAGCATTTTTTCTTGAACGAACGTTAGGATCCATCTTATTATAGAGAAAATTACATGCATTAAAAACAATTCAATATTTCATGTGACATTCATATTGTATGTGACTTATTTTTCATTGAAAACAATTTACTTTTTCAAGTGACATTCTTTTTTTGTTAAAATTTCTTCTAGTTCTAATTTGAATTACAATTGTAATTTGAAATAAAGCTTCTAGTAAATATTAATTTACCAATTTTGCATGGCTATCATAAGAAACATTCACAATATAATATGAAGAACAAATGGGTACCTACTTCATATGGATTAAAAAATGCTTTTACTACTTAATGTGAATTACAAGTGTTATCTTAGTTGGATCTCCAATATATCTTAAGCCATATATTCATTTCATTTTTAGTACTATTAAATGTTATTATGTCCTACCTCATTTTATTGTTGGCATTGTAATAAAAATATGCATTTTTCTATAGAATTAGTACTAACATGTAATATTGATTTTTTTTCCAAAACTCTACAGGTAATGACCATGAAGATGATGATATAGACTATGTTTAGATTACATCATATATCAGAGATGATGATGATGATTAGGATGGCGATGGCATTGGTGATGATTATGTGGATGATATTATTAGGATGGCCAGGATGATGATCATGGAAATGATAATGAGGATGAGCTTGACTATGATTTTCGTGGTGCTAGCTAGCCATGCGTTATTTTTTATATTTAGTTGGATGTCTTAATATGGTAATCGTACATTTGAATTTTAGTTTATTTGAATAATGATGATGATACTATTGGCACTATCTTGTTACCTTATGAATATGTTGAAAATTGTTTACAATTTTTTTATGAAGAATTATCATGTATGATGAGATTCCTATTTTTTTATGGATGTTGTGAATTTACCTTAGCATAATGATATCTATGAAACATTTTTATTTGGTAATCTTACATTGAATTTTAGTTGATTTGATTAAATATTATGATGATATTATCATTTTTATCTTGTTATTTTATGTATATATTGAAAACTATCAACATTATTTTGATGGGGAATTATTATGTATGATGATATTACTATCTTTTGATGGATGTTGTGAATTTACCTTAGAATAATGGCGTTCATGAAATATTTTGATATGATAATCACACATTTCAATCTTAGTTTATTTGATTAAAGATGATGACGATATTATTAGTATTATCTTATTATTTTATATATGTGTTGAAACCTATCAATGCTTTTTTATGGAGAATGATTATGTATAATGATATTACTATTTTTGGATGTAATGTTGTGAATTTACCTTGGAATAATGATATCCGCAATAAATGTTGATTTAGTAGTAATATATGTATATTGAAAATTGTCAATGATTTTTTGATGGAGAATTGTTATATATGAGGATACTGCTATATTTTTTATGCATGTTGTCAATTACCCTTAAATTTGTTTACAAATACTAAGTTACGAATTTCAATTGTGATATATTCTTAAATGTGTTATACATGAAAATACCTCCTCATCATCTTGGAGGAGAATACTATGTTGTTGGTTGAAATACTCCTTTCTCCTAAACTATATAAGCCTATAATATAAGTTATGTACGATGAGGACCACAATATCCTAGTCTATAACAAGTTGTCCCCTTCATCTAACTTTTGTTACCAAAATTCTCACATTAGAGGAATTTTTGACTTAAAAAATAACCAATTAAGAAAAAATTAAGAAACTAATAAAATAATGCCATGTAGACAATTTTTTAATATATCATTTTTATTATTCTTTTACCAAATTACCCAAATAAATGTCAAATTTATCAAAATAACTGTATATGTATTTTATATTTAAATCAATATACTAGCAGAAGATTTAATAAAATTTAAATTAAAAAACAAATTAAAAATAAATAAGAAAATTCAAAATTTAAAGGAAATTTAACTTTAAATTTAAATTTAAATTACCCAAATAAATGTCACTTTTATCACCGTCTACATGTATTTTATATTGAAATTAATTTATTAAGCACAAGATTTAAGAAAATTTAAATTTAAAAGGAAAATTTAAATTATAAATTTTAAATTTAAATTTAAGTTACTCAAATAAATGCATTTTTTTCAAAATAACCATATATTTATATTTTATATTTAAATTAATTTCTTAATACAGGATTTAATAAAATTTAAATTAAGAAAGTAAATTTAAAATTTAAATTAAACTTATGATTTATGATTTTATATCTAAACTTATTTATTTAACACGCCATGATTTACCCTTCATTAAAAATACTCTCGATATTCTAACCTGCATAGATTAAGATATTAATTTAATTTTTAATATTTAATATAGTTTTGGGTCACTTGGGCACCATTCACAGTTAAATTAGGTAAGTTATATTATTAAAAAAAATCCACTGCTTAGTCGCACTTGTATGTCTTTTAAATTTTAAAGGATTTTGATTGGATTACACATTATGCCATGGAAATTCAAGGCTAACATTTTAAAATCAAAATTCCTCTAATGCGAGGAAAAAAGCTCGAGTTAACTAGAATTTGACACTCTTGTTCACTTTCAGAAACTCATATGGTGGAATGTAATCTCTTTATCCTCATCTTTAGCTTTTTCCTAAAAAATAAAAGCATACAAAAGTGGGAAAGAGCCATAAAGCACGGGGAAGCTTTTTCCTAAGCACAAAAGCATCTAGAAAGTGGAAAATGCCATTTTTATATGAGGAAACATTATTCACCCAAAAGCTTTTGCCAAAATTGAATTAGTGAGGAATTTGGGAAATCTTCATAGCCTTCACTTTCCTATATATTGGAGGCTTGGCCATTAAGGAAATGATGGGAGTTTGTGTATTGTCATGCTGCTGATCCTGAGAAGGAGAGTTTTGGAGCTAGGAGTTGGGGGAGGTGTTGTTGCAACTACATCTAATGGTTGTAACTTTCCTCCAACTCCTTTATTAATATAGATTAATTGTTCTTCCTTCCATATGCTATTATTCATTCTTTACTTATCCTATTTAACTAATGAATGTATGGGATTTTGGTTTTTATTTATTTATTCAGTAATAATTATATGTTTATGATAGTTTCAATTATCAAGATATTACGTTGTGAAGTTTTCTTTGTTCTCTTTCTTGTGTGTAGGACCAAGATTTGGAGCTATCTAGGAGCACTTCCTAGCTCCACTAAAAACTCCAACAAGACCTGCATGTGAGGACTAACACGAAATCATTCTTCTTTTCTTAATCTATACTCTAAATATTGATCTACTAAGAATCCTGAGCCTTAGAACAACCTTTCTCTTAATCGGTCTATCTTAGGTTTTTGGGATAAAATGAGAGGGTTTTATGTTCATCTAACTATGCATTAAATCCTACAGAAAAATGTTATCTAGAAACTGTAATATATTTCACTATGTAGTAAAATTAGTAAAATGGAAGTAAAAGTAAAACTCTAAACAAGAAGCCAAAATTGGATGTAACCATCAATGCAAAATTGGTAGTAGAATTGGATGTTAAACTGGCCATCAAAACAAGATGAAAACAATGAGACAAAAAGGGATTTAAAGTAGAATTAAAAAAGGGTGCAAAACTAGACACCAAAGAAGGGAAGAAAATAGGTCATACAAAAAGATACCAAATTGGTTGCAAACAAGATGCAAAAATGGACACCAAAATGAGGATGCAAAGAATGGTGTAAAATTAGGATGCAAAATTGGGTGCAAAAAGGATGTAAGAAAATACACAAAACAAGAAGCCAAATGGGACTAGAAAAGGTTGAAACTAAGGATGCCAAAAATGATGCATAACTAGATGAAAATTCAAACTATAAATCTTGGTGCAAAATGAGATGAAAACGTGGACACAAAATGTGGCAGAAAAAAGGATGCAAATTTGGATTCCAAAAAGGATGAAAAATTAGACACCAAAAAGGATGCAAAATTGGACATAAAAAATGGTGAAAATTTGGACACAAAAGTAGAAAAAATGGTGCGAAAATGGGCATAAAAATGGTTCAAATTTGGATGCAACATTGGATGCAAAATGAGGTGCAAAAAATGATTCAAAACTTGGTACAAAAACAAATGCAAAAGTAGATGAAAAAAATGGCTCAAAATTGGATATAACATTAGACAGAAAATGGGATTCAAAGGTGGACACAACACATGGTCCAACATAGGGTAAAAATTTAGATGCTCAAAAGGATGCAAAATTGGATGCAAGAAATGTTGTTAAAAATGATGCTAAATTGGATGCAACAAATGATGCAAAATTAGGTGCAAAATAGGATGCAAAAAAGGGAGACAAATGAAATAGAAAAGTGGATGAAAAAAATGGTGCAAAAATGGATGAAAAATTTGGCACTAAATCAGATTCAACATCTGGTGCAAAATTAGATTCAAAAAATGGTGTAAAAAAAGGCAGAAAAATTGATGCAAAAATAGATGTAAAAATAAGCAGAAAATTAGAAGCAAAAAATGGCATAATACTAGATTCAAAAACTGGCACAAACGATGAAAAAAAAGGCACTAAATTAGATGCAAAAGATGGTGTAAAACTCAATGCAAATTACCACACAAAAATAGAAGCAAAGAATGGCACAAAGCAGGGAGCAAAAAATGATACAAAAAATGGCACAAAACTAGAAGCAAAAACTGTTGTGAAACCAAATGCAAATCTTGGTGCAAAATATGATGCAAAAAATGATGAAAAATTTGGCGCAAAAAAGGATGCTTTAAAAATTGTACAATAGAGCCAGATTTAGCACCGGGCTACTCATCCCAATGGAGAGAAAAATACACTAAAATCTGGTGCTAAATCTGGCGTAAATTGCCTGTTTTGTTGTAGTGCAAAGGTGACACACTTGGCCTTATGTAACCTTTATCAAGCATCTCCTTAATTTGCAACTTCAACTCTGCCAATTTTGGAGTGCTCATCATGTAGGGTACCTTTGATGTTGGTAATGCTCCTGGTACCAACCCAATAGAGAAATACACTTCCCTATGAGGTAGTAACTCTGAAATCTCTACAAGAAATACATCCTAAAACTAATACAAAACATGTTACCTCTTCAAGACTTCATCATTCTCAACATCCTTCTCTTTGGCACTAGAAACATGAACTACAAATAATACACACCCCTTCTTGCAATTGCACTTAGCATGCATGGTTGTAACCATTCTCATCGATGTAGGATTCTTCTTTCCCTGCAATATTCTCTTCTCCCCATTATAATCTAGGAACTTAGTAGCCTTGTCATAACAATCTACCTTGGTCTTGTGAGTAAACAACCAATCCATACCCAAAATCATATTGTATGATCTGAATGGAAGAAAATATAGATGTGTTGATGTAGGCATACCATTTAGCTCAAATGCGCAAGCTCTCACCCAATTATGACCTTTTTTCTTTGTCTTTATAGCCAATTGCACCAACCAAGACTCTATATGCACTTATTTATTCAAGCCACACTTATCCACCAAGTCAGGACTAATATAACTATATTTAGATTCAGGATCAATAAAAATGGAAACAACTCGATCACATAGCTTACCTTCCATCTCAATAATGGATGCCTCCTAAGCTTGCCTATTATCAAGTGCTACATAGATCCAAGGAATGATCTGACCAACATACCAAATTGTTTGTGCCTCCAGAGCACTATAAATATGAGGTCTGCCACCCTATTACAATGGACAATCCTTCTTATGATGATCATTGTCGCAAGTCCAACACTACAATAGTTCTTTGTCACTGCCTTTTTTCTACTTCTCTCTAGGATGAGGTCCATGTCCCTTCTTAGCTACATTGAACTTCTTGTAAGGATCTAATTTTCTTTCTCACCTACATCTTCAGGTCTCCCTCGCTTATGAGGCCATTTTCCTTTAGACTTATCATTCCATTTCCAATCCATCTTAGGTTCATACTTACTCTTTGATTGCCCATAACAAAGTTTCAATTTCCCAATGGCTTACTCCAATGACCGAGACTCATCATACTTAATCTGATCCTTGAATGTTAATGGAATTCCTTTTATGAACCTTTGGACCTTCATCTTCTCATCCTTGAGGTAAGGCAGATAACAAAACAACTCCATAAACTCAGTCATATATTCTTCATCTATCATAGAACCCATCTTCAACTCATAGAACTCCTTATCCTTTCCATCATAGTATCTCTCATATAAGTACTTCTTCCTAAAGATTCTTTTAAACTCATGCCAAATCAATGCTTCTACCTTGATTCCTATGACACGCTTCACATATTCCCACCAGATATAGTCTTTTCCATTGAGACTAAAAATAGCTATCTTCTCTTTCATATTCTCTAAATAACCATGCAGCTCGAATAACTTCTTCATCTCAAGAATACATGCTTATTCATCTTCAGGTTTCTTCATCTCCCCATCAAATATAAGAGGCTTGGCTTTCTTGAACTCATCTAGAAAGTATCCCCTCTCACCCCTCCTATCAGGATGATGGTAGTGATGACAATGATGTCTCTCTGAACCAGAACTAGAATAGAACCCATAAGCACTACCTCTCCCATTAGGTGTATCCAAGCATCTGCCACCTTTAACTATGTCATCCCTATCCAACATGCATACTGATCAAGACCTGCTACCGTATTCCCCATTAGTCCTTTCATCATGTCCATGACTAATTCATGGTTGTCCATGTCTCTACAAATATGATAACCTATGAAGGATCACTGCATTAACCTTGGATTTCTTTTCCTGAGCTTTAACAAGTCTTTTGTGTGACTCTATTAACCTGTTATTTTCTATCTTGCAACTTCTAATCTCTACCTTCAAACTTCATAGTGTATCTACTATATCAAGAGAGTACTCATCTCCCTATTGCTCAGTTGATCTATATGAAGAGTCACGTGAACTATAATCCACCATTTTTCTCATCATATCTGGTCATATTCTTCTCGTAAACATACCATGTTAGATAAACCAAATATAGATATAATCAAACATACCTTAATGAAGTTTAGGGAAGGTTATATGGTCTACACAAATCAGTCCATATTAGCATGATATATATATATATATATATATATATACATATATATACATATATACATATATATATATATATATATATAGATATAGATATATATATATATATATATATATATATATATATATATATATATATATATATATATATATATATATATATATATATATATATATATATATATATATATATATCTGTGTGTGTGTGTGTGTGTGTGTGTGTGTGTGTGTGTGTGTGTCTGTGTGTGTGTATGTATCAGCCTACCAATTTATTGGAATCATGCATGATAACTCAAATAGTAACACTTACTATATACATGAAAACCATAGCCACTGCAATGCATGCATACGATTAACATGCATGCATAACAGTCATATGTATCTCATCCAGTCCAAGTGTTTGATCCTCGAATCTCTAAAACCAACCTGTAATTCCCCACCACAACATTTATCTGCTTTTACAAGCTCCCAAGATAAATGCGATCCTGAGTGTTACTATTACATGACCTGACCTCCAAGTTCTAGTTATGGAAGTTGGGCCTACAATCCCACCACAAACTGACATCCCTCAAAGACCACATACCACTCAGGAGGTTGCAAACCACCCTAGATGATCAATCCTTGAGTTGAAACCCTTGTTCACTAACCTAACACCCTAACCCACCCACAACACAACATGCATGTAGTTATGAGGCTATAACTACACTCAAAAGCCTTCTTCCATGCGCTTATGACCTAAATTCCATAGTTCATTTCCAATGGTTCTGATATGAGAGCCACCTTTCTAAGCTAGCCCCCATACCACTACCCAAAACTTCCTGTAACTTTCCAGAATCATAAATAACATGACAACAATGCCAAGCATTCAAACTTGAAGCAAGAACTTTACTTAGAGTACCTAGTGCACATTATACATTTTGTCAAACATATGGTAAACATGTAAGCTATAGGTGATGAATGCATATTTGATTATAAATATCTGAAATTCATCTAAGAATCACCAAGAAGGTATAATTATCTCTCAAGTAGTTGTAACAACACTTGTTAGCCCATGAATTCATCAACCATTCAAATACTTGTCAAATCATGAACACAAGCCATAGCTACAGAACATCATAGAACCATGCTTATAACTAACATATAACTAGAGTATTAACCATGAAAAACCAGCCATCACATGAACATAATAACAAGTACAAGTGCTCATAGATCATAATAGGAAAATAACTCTTATTAACATATGAAAAATCTAACCAAGTCAGGACTTCCACGTACCACCCGACCATAAATTGGGTTGAACCAAATCTTTCTTTCATCCAATCATCCCCATGACATATTCCAATCATGAATGTGGGATATCATGGGATAAACCAAGACATAATCAACCAAGGGCTCTATAGGATAAACCACCTCCACCCTCAAGCTACCGTGATCTCACCTAAATCGATATTGATGTCACAAAATGAAAACGAGCTTGGATGCCTTAGAATTTATTCACCATACCTTGAGGAATTTTCCTATCTCCACCCACTTGTCAAGGGCTTCCTCTAGAAAACCATCTCCACCTCCAACCCTTGAAATTTTTACTAAGACCACCTCACCCCATTCCAAACCCTTCTGGTAATCCAAAGCTTAACCAAGAATGAATCTCATCACACCATGCCTCTCTAGGAAATGTAAAGGAATGGTTGAAACCACTATCGAACCAAGAAAAACCAATGCCAATGACAACACATGAACCAAATAAGAAAATGCATGTACCATTCATTTACATCCTAGCAAGGAAATTACACATGCAACTTGTTACCTACAAAATGCTCCTACTAAAGCTCTTCATCCAACCTTCTCCTCGATTTCCTTCACTTTCGTTTGCTTTTCTTCTCTGATCTAAGTGACTGCAAAAATGCTCCAAGAATATTCTAAGTGTGCAAGAAATTATGAGAGAAAATGAAAGGAGAGGGCCAAACTGAACTGATAAAAAATTTGGACTAATCCCCTTATGCCTTTTTATTTTTTATGCCTTTTTTTCTTCATTTTCCTTCATTTTCCCTGTAATTTCCTTAGCATGCAAATTTGTGTCCCTTCACCTTCACTTTCTCCTATTTTATTTTATTTTCATATTTAAATATAAATTTTTATCTATTTTCTTTTCTAATGCGTTTGCCAATTTCCATAGCCACAAATAAACCGAAAGTGATACCTACTATAGTATTTTCCCAAAATCATCTTAGAATACATGTCCCATGACCTTGGACTTATTTTTCCTTTATTGTCCTTTATTACATGAAACTTTAACCCATGTTGTTACATTTAACATAGCTCGATAGCCAACTAGGAGTAAGATTTGACTCCCACAACCCTCATCTAGACTTATAATTTGGACTTTCTAGAATCTTCATAAAAGTCCACACATGGAGAGCTCCATATGTACGAGTAATGGGGGCTCACGTGGCACCCTCTTATGCCATGTTGGTTGACACATTATGTCAACTTATAAGAGGCGTAACTTTTTCATATGAACACCATTTGACATGATTCTCGCATTGTTGGGAATGTCTTTGAGTGTATAACAATGACAAAGAGATTGATGGAAGTAAGAGATTTTTAACCATAAGAATCATCATATAATGCCTCAAAATGGATCCAGAAGTTTTCAGATGCCAATTCTTCAAACTCAACCCTAATGTTAAAATGGCCTTACAAGTTTACCCTTCACCTAGTTCTACATGATTGATCGAGTTTGGATCAATTATTATAGTAGTTCAAGTTTGTAAAGGGTAAAATTCAAATGGTTGGTAGGTAGGTTTTATGGTCTCTCCATGTCCAAATCTTTCCTAATACATTTAATTAGTCATAATTAAGCTAAAAGAATTATAATACTTATACCAATATTTAAAATATTAATATTAACAATAATAGTGCAATTACAATTTTTTGAGCCAAGAAGCTCATTTTACAGCCTAGTCTCAGGGTGTTGTGTAATTTTTTCCATTCTTAAAGTGGATTTTACACACACACACACACATGTATATATTATTTCGAGTGTAGGTGACCTTATTTTTTAATTTAAAGAATATATATATATATATATATATATATATATATATATATATATATATTAAAAAAATAATGTCACCTATCATCAAAATAAAAAAACAAGTATACATATTTGGTTGCCTCACTCTAACTATGTTTTCTTCGGTTGTAGATATTACAATTTACAAGTTGTTGATATTACAACCCAATACAAATGACATATGGTAAAAACATTTCACTCTTACTCTCAATTATAAATAAATATTTCCATATCCATATCAAATAAGTAATTTTATATAGACTTTAAAATAAAATTAAGCAATTAAAACAAATAAGCAATAAAAGTGATATTATTTATATTTTCATATTTCGATTGGATATGTAAATAAACCATTTTAATATCCATGTTAACTAATTTAATATCAACTTTAGAAGATATATATATATATATATATATATATATATATATATATATATATATATATATATATATATATATATATATATATATATATATATATATATATATATATATATATATATCACAATAAAATATTTCAATATGTAAAGAAAATAAGTAATGGAAAATAAAAAGACTCAAAGCAATATTGAAATGTATTTAAAAAAATATTAATAGAAAAGAAAGATGTGGAAAATGTAATCTATAAATAAAATATCTCAATGCTCATGTTAAATAAATTATTTCATTGAAAACAATTTATATATGGTTTAAAATAATAATAATAATAATAATAATAACAATAAATGTTTATAAAATAATTGAAAAATAAATTATTATTGTTATAGCATTTCAAGTAGCATATTTTTACATTTTGACCCTTTTATTAAGGGTTAATTTTTAATGGCACAAACATTTGTTGGAATTTCATATTTAAGCTATTTTATTCCATGTATTCAATAGATTGAATCCATTTATGGATTCAAAAATGCAATTTAATATATATATATATATATATATATATATATATATATATATATATATATATATATATATATATATATATATATATATATATATATATATATATATATGGAGAGAGAGAGAGAGAGAGAGAGAGAGAGAGAGAGAGAGAGAGAGATGCAATAACATCAAGATATTTGATTCCTCTGGACTTTCACTTACTTTTATGGCTAAGATGGATCTCTAGTGACCTTTAGGTCATACTCCATCAAATTCACATATAATTAACTAACTTTAGATTTAAAATAAAATAGAAAAAATAGAAAAATAACTAACAGAACCAAATAAATTAAATAGAAAACTTGAATCCATAATAATATTCAAACACTTATTTCATAGTAGATCCTACATAGTCTGGAGGTAGTTTTTTGGAAGTGTGGAGAAACTAGTAAGATTCTTCAAACAATGAAGGAAATAAAAACATTTCGCCATTGATATGCTACGGAATCTGGATTGTACAAAACAAATCCATTTTTAGGGACTCATCATCAACCACAGATTTGGAGGTAGTTTTTTGGAAGTGTGGTGAAACTAGTAGGATTCTTCAAACATTGAAGGAAATAAAAACATTTTGCCATTGATATGCTACGGAATCGGGATTGTTAGAAACAAATCCATTTTTAAGGACTCATCATCAACCACAGATCTAATAACAACTGAAATTGGAGCAATATATGGGATTCTCCTTTTAAAGAAAAGGTACATGTTCCTTGAAATATCACTAAAGAAGCTATAAATTCATAGATCCTTGGTCCTATTTCGATGGATATTTCTGGGGAAGGAATATGCAGCAGAGGGCTCATATTATTTCTGAATGAAAAACATTTTTTAAGTTCAAAAATCGATTTAGGAAAGAGAATAAATAATTATGCAGAACTCATTTTTGTTGGGTTTAACATTGGAATATAAGTGTCTCTCTTCAAGTGTTTGGAGACTATGAATGTCATTAATTGGTTTAACAAATCTCAAAGATTTCATAATCACACTGTTACCCATTTTTGAAAAAATAATGAAGCTAAAACATATTTTTAATTCAAAATTATGCAACAAATCTTTTATCCAAAGTGTAACATCCCTAAATAACTCAGCGTAAATTAGTAGTTACGAATCAGTTATTAACTGATTCTTGATATGCGGGAAACTAATTGAGGGGAAATCCAGAAAGGAGATCTTAGTAAAATGAAACACTTCTTTCATGATAGCTTCATTAAATTCTGGGCGAGCATTGTCAGTGACGTAGGTGATGATGATGGGAAGGGGACCAACTATTCATGGGAAGGTGGACATAAGAATCTAGTTTCTTTTTACTCGCTTTATTCATTTGTTGATATTCTTCCAGTGAGGATGTGCACACACTTTTCACTTGCTCTGGTTATACTTATATCCCTCGGCAGGGGAGAAATTGAAGATATTCTCTCAATGGAGACCAGTGAAGTGGAGGAGCAACTCCTTGTTGCTGATAGTAGCGGCCATGTGGAACTGATTCTGTTGAATGCAGATAACCAACCATGGGCAAAAATGATGAGATATGCTCTGTTATTGGGATCCAAACTGCTATGGGGACTTGCTTTACCAGCAGTGGTGGTGTGCGTGGTGAACTATATAATGAGCATGGCTACTCAGAACTTTTCTGGCCATCTTGGAAACCTAGAACTCGCTACTGCGTCTCTCGGAAACAATAAGATAAGTAACTTGCCACTTTCTTGAAGAAAAATATCAGTATGTCTTATTTGGGTATCTTCTTGAAGGATTTCTTACCAAATATAGATAATATATGCATAATAGTATGGAAAGAAGAATGTGAAAAATGAGTGGACTTAAAAGCTAAGAAAATATGTTAGTGCATTGAATATTTTATATGTTTTCATGGTAGAGAAAGTATTTGAATGCATGCAGTAAAATAATGATTATTTTATATGTTTTCTTGGTAAAGAAAATAGGTAGTTCCTCTTATAAAGACTACACGTGAGTCTTGTGTGTGAAATGCTTGTCTCTTGTCATTTTCATGGAATAAAATCCTTGCTAAATATAGCCAAAATATCTTCTTGAGGAAAGACGGTCAGGCATATAAACTTCCTAAGGACATAGTGTGAAAAGTGGCCAAGTTTTCTTTGAAATAAAATATGTATTTTTATTTAATAAAAGTTTCTTGAGAAGCGATATATGCTAATTGCATTGTGATTATAGCTAGTTTCTAAGTTTCTAGTGAAATAATTATGCTTTACATGCATGATAGAAATAGATAATGATGTGCTTCTAGGCACATAGATATTAATTTCTAACTTTCTTCAAGAAAGAGTATGTATTTTAGAAAAGTGTGCATACTTCATGTATAAAAATGATGGCTTTTATGAGAGATCTCTTGAAACAAAAATATAGTTTCCTATTCTTAAAAGACATATGAATAGTGTTCATATCATATCAAGAATCCATACTTGTTTCATGAAAAGATTATGTGCATTGAATTAAAAGTAATTGTGTTAGGAAAAGTAGATGTTGCATGCACATAAGGGTAGCTATTGTGACTTTGGAAATATGATTTTGTGTGTACATAGAGAAAGTGATTATGTTAAATTTCTTGAAAATAATAATCTCTTAAAAAGATTGTCTTGTTAGATGAGTTGTGTCGATTTCTTGATTTTGATGCATAAAAGTGTAAGTTAACCTTGTTATTGTATCTTGATTTTTATGCATAAATATGGATATCTATAATAATTTCATGAAAGGGGAGCATGAGAAACCTTCATATAGGAAGATAGAGAAATGAGATTATAATGACTTACTTTAAGAAAGAATTATGTAATTGTTTACATGAAATGTTGATAGTATTCTAGAAAAGGGAATATGTGTTGCATACATTAAAGGAGGTCTCTTATGTTAAGCTATTGGATGCACAAAGAATAGTCATTGTGTTCTAGAGATATGTTCTTTGTATGGCTAGAAGAACTATTGGGCCATATTTTTCTAGGAAGATGATATGTGATTTCTGTTATGCTGACATAACTATTATCTTAGCTTCTTGTTGAATGAGATGTGTATGCACATGAGATTTATGTTAGCTTTCATTAGAAAGGATATATATTCGCATGCGGGAAAATACTATAGGTTGTGTGAGAATGCTTTATATATTTGTATGCATCAAAAGTAATAGCTAAAGGACTAGATCTTTTGATAAATTTTATGTAAATTTTCATGTAAGAAGGTTATAACGGATATTTTAGTTAGTCCCTTCAAAGGAATGTCTTAGTGTTTGTCCTCTAAGAATATGTGCTTATGGGAAGGAAAATTCTAGTTTATAAGATTTGTATTTATAAATGTAATCATGATGGCAATGTTGATATTGATAACATGACAGGTAAATTTGGATTACTTGCGTAGGAAAATGATTAATGGTCCATGTAGATGAGTACGAGTTGTGGGATCCTACATTTCTAGAACAATCATGCCAGAAGGAATGTTGCATGTGGTGGTATGTAAGTAAGGGGTTTCATGGAAACTGTATTAGATTTTAGCTAGTTATGTGACAACTTAATGGTAATTCATTGTAATAATTTTATAATAATGGTTAAGGGATGGAATCCCTTATAAGCCATTGAGTGAGGGGTGAAAACCTTCACGAGTGTTTAATAGTAAGATATGTTTGTTGGTTTTCACCCTATGGGGTTTCCAGGGTATATCGGTGTTCAATAGTGTGATTTCCTTTTGTGTCAGTTTGATGATGTTGAATCCTTGATGATGATGATTCTTTATTTGATGTGATAGTCATAATGCCCAAAGTATGTGATTAATTAATATGGTTAATGAAAATCATGAAATGGATGCAAGGTTCATGAGATAGTTTATGTTATTACACTACCATAGTGCTGGTTAATGGTTATGCAACTTACTGTCTTCTATTGAAATTTACTTCATGCACTAATGAACATTATATCTAATGGTTAATGAGGAATGTGGAGTTATGAATTGGATAATTACTTGTGGGTAATTTGTATAAAAAATTCTAACTCCCTGCTTTTACATGTGAGGTTACTCGGGTATGTTACAAGTGGTAGCAGAGCTAAAGGTTGCAGCACTGGCGCCTTTGGGAATTGGTAAGCGGAAAATAAATTGAGGTACACCACCAGTGGGCATTAACTCAGGTATGAGTTTAACCATTCACATATTGATTTACGTAGTACACTACTTTCGGCATGATAAGTGTGATTCATGTTTAAACTGCTTTGAGTAGTAAGTAATAAAGTTGTTGCATAACTATGTTCATGACATTGGATTCCTGATGAGGATAAAAGACAATAAAACTTTTGTCGCACTTAAGAACAATATTGAACACTCATTACACTTATGAACAATATTGAACACTCATTGAGGAAAAGTGACAATCAACTACCAACTTTTGATTTGCAAATATGGCAATAACAATGATGCATTTATTGAACAAGATTGAAGTGACAATGAACGAAATTTAATGAGTCAATGCATGAATATAAATTATGGGGAACATCCTTGAATAGGATGACAAATTGTTTTAAAAGGACATTAGAAGAACCCCTTTAGATATTGAAAATATGCAATGAGTCAAGTAGTGAGACTTGATGGTAATAACTAATTTTTTATTAAGTTTTTCCATGGTTCCATTAAGATGATTGGTATTTGTGATTGGTTAGTGTTGTATGACTAACTAATAGCACTTATGTGCATGAATTGAATTTGATTTAAGCTTATCACAATTCGCAAACCAGTGATTATGGTAGTTACTTCTTGTATCTATTTGTTGATGGCAATACATGGTGTGAAATTGGAAATGTGTAGATTGTTACCTCAACTATCATTGGCATTTACACAGTAATAAATATTTTCATATACTTTTATGCATGATAGTATTGTGCCACAAACTAAAAAGATTTGGGATGTGAATACTTGTTAAATGATGCATATGTATAACTAACGTTGCTAATGGGATTAAGTAGTGGTAGCTTAATGGAAACAAGAAAAAAACGCGTCATGTAAAATGTTGCAATGAGAATTGCAATCATAAATGAGAAAGAATAATGTTATATGATATGCATGAATTGTGTTATTTGGAAAATCTGAATGCATACAACATGTATGATAGATATGTTTCCCATCAATCTAGATGTTGTGGACCCATGATTAGGGTTAAGTGTACATGCATGGTGTACATGCATGTTTGTTTTGTTAATGATAATGATTATATGGTTCATAATGTAAATTACTTTGGGGAAAGTGATAAAAGAGAAATTTAACATGCCAGAAAGTTGTAGATAGAGGTGAAAGGCTAGAATGCCTTGGGTTGATGGCAGTTACCTACCCAGAGGGGTTGATGGTACTTCTATGCTAGGATTTGGGTTGATGGCAGTTACCTGCACAGAGGGGTTGATGGTACTTGTCTGCCTGGATTTGGGTTGATGACAATTACCTGCCCAGAGGGGTTGATGGTACTTGTCTGCCCGGATTTGGGTTGATGGTAGTTACCTGCCTGGAGGGGTTGATGGTACTTGTCTGCCTAGATTTCCTCTCCTTAGAGATAAATGATCTCAGTAAGGGAAAAATTCCATGTTAGACCTGGTAAGGTCTCTATCAAAGAAACTGTCTAGATGTGAAAATGACTCGATCTGGTTGTGGAAAACAGTTCCCATGGGTTCGGAATTATTTAGCCTATTATGGTTCTCATAGCTAAAGAAATTAACTAATTAGATATATGTTATGTTAAAAATGAATTTCATATATAGATGTGTAAAAATGTCATGCACATTTAACAGGAAATGAACTTAGTGCTCAATAAGGAGTTATTGGAAATTTTAATTCCTTTATCGTATTATTAATCTTGTGAATGTCTTAGTAGGGGCTAAGAAAATTTTTACTTGATGCAGTGATTGACCGTTTTGATGATTAGAGAGCTAGGTGCTCTTTTGGTACTTTTAGAAGTACTCTGTGGATATCTTTAGTGAGAGTTAATTTAGTGTGCATGTGGAGTAGTGATGAGCTCTTAAGTACTTGTAAAAGTACTGTGATTTAAAAATCATCTAACATTGCACAATTGACTGATAGTTAAAAGTATTTCATTTGACTCAGAATATTGTGACTAATGCGATTGAATTTGTCTGTCATACATTATAGGATTACTTACTATGGAGGGTTGATGGCTTGTCCAACCACTATTAGAATGCTTACATGAAAGTGCTCATGATTCTCAAGAATAGATGGTAAGTAATGGTAAGTTGATATAGAGTTTGGTTTCTGAATTTGAATAAGGGCCAAGTGGTGGAAATTAGAACTTGCATATTTTGTAGTTATAAATGCTTATAGCTATCAATTTTTTCTTATGTTATAAAATCATTATTTTGTTTATTATCATTTCATGGAATGAACTCTTTGATTTTAATGAGAAAGGATCACTTTTTGTGTGGTTAGATGGTTATATAATGAGTAAAATCTAAGGTTCCAATGGGAGATGAACACCGAGGACGGTGTTCTTGTTAAGGGGGGAATTATGTAACATCCCTAAATAACTTAGTGTAAATTAATAGTTACGAATCAGTTATTACTAATTCTCGATATGCGGGAAACTGATTGAGGGGAAATCAAGAGAGGATATCTTAGAAAAATGAAATTCTTCTTTCATGGTAGTTTCATTAAATTCTGGGTGAGCATTGTTAGTGACACACGTAATTATGATGGGAAGGGGACCAACTATTCATGGGAAGGTGGACACAATAATCTGGTTTCTTTTTACTCGCTTTATTCATCTGTTAATATTCTTCCAGTGAGGATGTACACAAACTTTTCACTTGCTCTGGTTATACTTATATCCCTTGGTAGGGGAGAAATTGAAAATGGAGACTGGTGAACTAGAGGAGCATCTCCTTGTTGCTAGCAATAGTGACCATGTGGATGATATAAACCATCTGAAATTGATTCTATTGAATGCAGATAACCAAACATGGGCGAAAATGATGAGAGATGCTCTGTTCTTAGGATCCAAACTGTTATGGGGACTTGCTTTACTAGCAATGGTGGTGTACGTGGTGAACTATATAATGAGCATGGCTACTCAGATATTTTCTGGCCATATTGGAAACCTAGAGCTCATTGTTGCATCTCTCGGAAACAGTAAGATAAATAACTTGCCACTTTCTTCAAGAAAAAGATAGGTATGTTTTATTTGGGTATCTTCTTGAAGGGTTTCTTACCAAATATAGATAATATATGCGTAATAGTATGCAAAGAAGAATGTGAAAAATGAGTGGACTTAAAAGCTAAGAAAATATGTCAGTGCATTGAATATTTTATATGTTTTCTTGGTAGAGAAAGTATTTGAATGCATGCAGTAAAAGAATGATTATTTTATATGTTTTCTTAGTAAAGAAAATAGGTAGTTCCTCTTATAAATACTACATGTGAGTCTTGTGTGTGAAATGCGTGTATCTTGTCATTTTCATGGAATAAAATCCTTGCTAAATATAGCCAAAATATCTTCTTGAGGAAAGATGGTCAGGCATATAAACTTCCTAAGGACATAGTGTGAAAAGTGGCTAAGTTTTCTTTGAAATAAAATATGTATTTTTATTTAATAAAAGTTTCTTGAAAATGGATATATGCTAATTGCATTGTGATTCTAGCTAGTTTCTAAGTTTCTAGTGAAATAATTATGCATTACATGCATCATAGAAATAGCTAATGATGTGCTTCTAGGCACATAGATATTCATTTCTAACATTCTTGAAAAAAGAGCATGTTTTATATACACATAAATATAGTTTCATTTTAGAAAAGTGTGCATACTTCATGTATAAAAATGATGGCTTTTATGAGAGATCTCTTGAAACAAAAATATAGTTTCCTATTCTTAAAAGACATATGTGAATAGCATTCATATCATATCAAGAATCCATACTTGTTTCATGAAAAGATTATGTGCATTGAATTAAAATTAATTGTGTTAGGAAAAACACATGTTGCATGCACATAAGGGTAGCTATTGTGACTTTGGAAATATGATTTTGTGTGTACATAGAGAAAGTGATTATGTTAACTTTCTTGAAAATAATAATCTCTTGAAAATATTGTCTTGTTAGATGAGTTGTGTCGATTTCTTGATTTTGATGCATAAAAGGGTAACTTAACCCTGTTGTTGTATCTTGATTTTTATGCATAAATATGGATATCTATAATAATTTCTTGAAAGGGAAGCATGAGAAACCTGCATATAGGAAGATAGAGAAATGAGATTATAATGACTTACTTTAAGAAAGAATTATGTAATTGTTTACATGAAATGTTGATAGAATTCTTGAAAAGGGAATATGTGTTGCATACATTAAAGGGGGGCTCTTATGATAAGCTATTGGATGCACAAAGAATATTCATTGTGTTCTAGAGATATGTTCTTTGTATCTCTAGAAGAACTATTGGGCCATATTTCTTTAGGAGGATGATATGTGGTTACTGTTATGCTAACATAACTATTATCTTAGCTTCTTGTTGAATGAGATGTGTATGTACATGAGGTTTGTGTTAGCTTTCATTAGAAAGGATATATATTCGCATGCGGGAAAAGACTACAGGTTGTGTGAGAATGCTTTATATATTTGTATGCATCAAAAGTAATAGCTAAAGGACTAGATCTTTTGATAAAGTTTATGTAAATTTTCTTGTAAGAAGGTATTAACTGATATTTTAGTTAGTCGCTCAAAAGGAATTCCTTAGTGTTTGTCCTCTAAGAATATGTGCTTATGTGAAGGGAAATGCTAGTTTATAAGAATATTTATAAATGTAATCATGATGTCAATGTTGATAATGATAACACGGTAGGTAAATTTGGATTACTTGCACAGGGAAAGGATTAATGGTCCATGTAGATGAGTATGAGCTGTGGGATCGTACATTGCTAGAACAATCATGCCACAAGGAATGTTGCATGTGGTGGTATGTAAGTAAAGGGTTTCATGGAAACTGTATTAGCTTTTAGCTAGTCATGTGACAACTTAATGGTAATTCATTGTAATAATTTTATAATAATGGTTAAGGGATGGAATCCCTTATAAGCCATTGAGTGAGGGGTGAAAACCCTCACGAGCATTTAATAGTAAGATACATTTGTTGCTTTTCACCCTACGGGGTTTCCAGGGTATATCGGTGTTCAATAGTGTGATTGCCTTTTGTGTCAGTTTGATGATGTTGAATCCTTGATGATGATGATTTTTTATTTGATGTGATATTCATAATGTCCAAAGTATGTGATTAATTAATATGGTTAAGGAAAATCACGAAATGGATGTAAGGTTCATGAGACAGTTTATGTTATTACACTACCATAGTGGTGGTTAATGGTTATGAAACTTACTGTCTTCTATTGAAATTTACTTCATGTACTAATGAACATTATATCTAATGGTTAATGAGGAATGTGGAGTTGTGAATTGGATAATTACTTGTGGGTAATTTTTATAAAAAATTCAACTCCCTGCTTTTACATGTGAGGATTACCGGGGTATGTTACAAGTGGTATCAGAGCTAAAGGTTGCAGCACTGGCGCCTTTGGGAATTGGTAAGCGGAAAAGAAATTGAGGTACACCACCAATGGGCATTAACTCAGGTATGAGTTTAACCATTCATGTATTGATTTACGTAGTACACTACTTTCGGCATGATAAGTGTGATTCGTGTTTAAACTGATTTGAGTAGTAAGTAGTAAAGTTGCTGCATAACTATGTTCATGACATTGGATTCCAGATGAGGATAAAAGACAATAAAACTTTTGTGGCACTTAAGAGCAATATTGAACACTCATTACACTTATGAACACTCATTGAGGAAAAGTGACAATCAACTACCAACTTTTGATTTGCAAATATGGCAATAACAATGATGCATTTGTTGAACAAGATTGAAGTGACAATGAACGAAATTTAATGAGTCAATTCATGAATAAAAATTATGGGGAACATTCTTGAATAGGATGACAAATTGTTTTAAAATAACATTAGAAGAACCCCTTTAGATAATGAAAAATATGCAATGAGTCAAGTAGTGAGACTTGATGGTAATAACTAATTTTTGATTAAGTTTTGCCATGGTTCCATTAAGATGATTGGTAGTTGTGATTAGTTAGTGTTGTATGACTAACTAATAGCAGTTATGTCCATGAATTGAATTTGATTTAAGCTTATCACAATTCACAAACCAGTGATTATGGTAGTTACTTCTTGTATCTGTTTGTTGATGGCAATACATGGTGTGAAATTGGAAATGTGTATATTGTTACCTCAACTATCATTGGCATTTACACAGTAATAAATATTTGCATATACTTTTATGCATGATAGTATTGTGCCGCAAACTAAAAAGATTTGGGAAGTGAATACTTGTTAAATGATGCATATGTATAACTAACGTTGCTGATGGGATTAAGTAGTGGTAGCTTAATGGAAACAAGAAAAAAACTCGTCACGTAAAATGTTGCAATGAGAATTGCAGTCATAAATGAGAAAGAATAATGTTATATGATATCCATGAATTGTGTTATTTGGAAAATATGAATGCATATAACATGTATGATAGATACATTTCCCATCAATCTAGATGTTGTGGACCCATGATTAGGGTTAAGTGTAGATGAATGGTGTACATGCATGTTTGTCTTGTTAATGATAATGATTATATGGTTCATAATGTAAATTACTTTGGGGAAAGTGATAAAAGAGAAATTTAACATGCTAGAAAGTTGTAGATAGAGGTGAAAGGCTAGAATGCCTTGGGTTGATGACATTTACCTGCCCAGAGGGGTTGATGGTACTTCTCTATCAGGATTTGGGTTGATGGCAGTTACCTGCCCAGAGGGGTTGATGGTACTTGTCTGTCCGGATTTGGGTTGATGGCAGTTACCTGCCTAGAGGGGTTGATGGTACTTGTCTGCCCCGATTTGGGTTGATGGTAGTTACCTGCCTGGAGGGGTTGATGGTACTTTTCTGCCTAGATTTCCTCTCCTTAGAGATAAATGATCTCAGTAAAGGAAAAATTCCATGTTAGACCTGGTAAGATCTCTATCAAAGAAACTGTCTAGATGTGAAAATGACTCGATCTGGTTGTGGAAAACAGTTCCCATTGGTTGGGAATTATTTAGCCTATTATGGTTCTCGTAGCTAAAGAAATTAACTAATCAGCTATATGTTATGTTAAAAATGAGTTTCATTTATAGATGTGTAAAAGTGTCATGAACATTTAACAGGAAATGAACTTAGTGCTCAATAAGGAGTTATTGGAAATTTTAATTCCTTTATCGTATTATTAATCTTGTGAACGTCTTATTAGGGGCTAAGAAAATTTTTACTTGATGCAGTGATTGACTATTTTGATTATTAGAGAGCTAGGTGGTCTTTTGGTACTTTTAGGAGTACTATGTGGATGTCTTTAGTGAGAGTTAATTTAGTGTGCATGTGGAGTAGTGATGAGCTCCTAAGTACTTGTATAAGTACTGTGATTTAAAAATTATCTAACATTGCCCAATTGACTGATAGTTAAAAGTATTTCATTTGACTCAGAATATTGTGACTAATGCGATTGAATTTGTTTGTCATACATTATAGGATTACCTACCATGGAGGGTTGATGGGTTGTCCAACCACTATTAAAATGCTTACGTGAAAGTGCTCATGATTCTCAAGAATAGATGGTAGGTAATGGTAAGTTGATATAGAGTTTGGTTTTTGAATTTGAATAAGGGCCAAGTGGTGGCAATTAGAACTTGCATATTTTGCAATTATAAATGCTTATGGCTATCAATTTTTTCTTATGTTATAACATTATTATTTTGTTTATTGTCATTTCTTGGAATGAAATCTTTGATTTTAAAGAGAAAGGATCACCTTTTGTGTGGTCAGATGGTTATATCATGAGTAAAATCTAGGGTTCCAATGAGAGATGAACACCGAGGACGGTGTTCTTGTTAAGGGGGGAAGTATGTAACATCCCTAAATAACTCAGTGTAAATTAATAGTTACGAATCAGTTATTATTAATTCTTGATATGTGGGAAACTGATTGAGGGGAAATCAAGAAAGGAGATCTTAGAAAAATGAAACGCTTCTTTCTTGGTAGTTTCATTAAATTCTGGGTGAGCATTGTTAGTGACACATGTGATGATGACGGGAAGGGGACCAGCTATTCATGGGAAGGTGGACACAAGAATCTGGTTTCTTTTTACTCGCTTTATTCATATGTTAATATTCTTCCAGTGAAGATGCGCACAAACTTTTCACTTGCTCTGGTTATACTTATATCCCTCGGCAGGGGAGAAATTGAAGATTATTCTCTCAATGGATACTACTGAACTGGAGGAGCATCTCTTTGTTGCTGGCAATAGTGACCATGTGGATGATATAAACCATCTGGAACTGATTCTATTGAATGCAGATAACCAACCATGGGCGAAAATGATGAGAGATGCTCTGTTCTTGGGATCCAAATTGTTATGGGGACTTGCTTTACCAGCAGTGGTGGTGTACGTGGTGAACTATATAATGAGCATCGCTAGTCAGATCTTTTCTGGCCATATTGGAAACCTGGAGCTCGCTGCTGCATCTCTTGGAAACTGTAAGATAAGTAACTTGCCACTTTCTTGAAGAAAAATATAGGTATGTTTTATTTGGGCATCTTCTTGAAGTGTTTCTTACCAAATATAGATAATATATGCATAATAGTATGCAAAGAAGAATGTCAAAAATGAGTGGACTTAAAAGCTAAGAAAATATGTTAGTGCATTGAATATTTTATATGTTTTCTTGGTAGAGAAAGTATTTGAATGCATGCAGTAAAAGAATGATTATTTTATATGTTTTCTTGGTAAAGAAAATAGGTAGTTCCTCTTATAAAGACTACATGTGAGTCTTGTGTGTGAAATGCTTATCGCTTGTCATTTTCTTGGAATAAAATCCTTGCTAAATATAGCCAAAATATCTTCTTGAGGAAAGATGGTCAGGCATATAAACTTCTTAAGGACATATTGTGAAAAGTGGCCAAGTTTTCTTTGAAATAAAATAGGTATTTTTATTTAATAAAAGTTTCTTGAAAATGGATATATGCTAATTGCATTGTGATTCTAGCTAGTTTCTAAGTTTCTAGTGAAATAATTATGCATTACATGCATGATAGAAATAGCTAATGATGTGCTTCTAGGCACATAGATATTCATTTCTAACTTTCTTGAAGAAAGAGTATGTTTTATATACACATAAATATAGTTTCATTTTTTAAAAGTGTGCATACTTCATGTATGAAAATGATGGCTTTTATGAGAGATCTCTTGAAACAAAAATAGAGTTTCCTATTCTTAAAAGACATATGAATAGTGTTCATATCATATCAAGAATCCATACTTGTTTCATGAAAAGATTATGTGCATTGAAGTAAAAGTAATTGTGTTAGGAAAAACACATGTTGCATGCACATAAGGGTAGCTATTGTGACTTTGGAAATATGATTTTGTGTGTACATAGAGAAAGTGATTATGTTAACTTTCTTGAAAATAATAATCTCTTGAAATGATTATCTTGTTAGATGAGTTCTGTCGATTTCTTGATTTTGATGCATAAAAGGGTAAGTTAACCTTGTTACTGTATCTTGATTTTTATGCATAAAGATGGATGTCTATAATAATTTCTTGAAAGGGAAGCATGAGAAACCTTCATATAGGAAGATAGAGAAATGAGGTTATAATGACTTCCCTTAAGAAAGAATTATGTAACTATTAACATGAAATGTTGATAGAATTCTAGAAAAGGGAATATGTGTTGCATCCATTAAAGGAGGGCTCTTATGATAAGCTATTATATGCGCAAAGAATAGTCATTGTGTTCTAGAGATATGTTCTTTGTATGGCTAGAAGAACTATTGGGCCATATTTCCTTAGGAAAATGATATGTGATTACTGTTATGCTAACATAACTATTATCTTAGCTTCTTGTTGAATGAGATGTGTATGCACACAAGATTTGTGTTAGCTTTCATTAGAAAGGATATATATTCGCATGCGGGAAAAGACTACAGGTTGTGTGAGAATGCTTTATATATTTGCATGCATCAAAAGTAATAGCTAAAGGACTAGATCTTTTGATAAATTTTATGTAAATTTTCATGTAAGAAGGTTATAACTGATGTTTTAGTTAGTCCTTTCAAAGGAATGCCTTAGTATTTGTCCTCTAAGAATATGTGCTTATGGGAAGGGAAATGCTATTTTATAAGATTATTTATAAATGTAATCATGATGTCAATGTTGATAATGATAAAATGGCAGGTAAAGTTGGATTACTTGCGCAGGAAAAGGATTAATGGTCCTTGCAGATGAGTACGAATTGCGGGATCGTACATTGCTAAAATAATCATGCCACAAGGAATGTTGCATGTGGTGGTATGTAAGTAAAGGGTTTCATGGAAACTGTATTAGATTTTAGCTAGTTATGTGACAACTTAACGGTAATTCATTGTAATAATTTTATAATAATGGTTAAGGGATGGAATACCTTATAAGCCATTGAGTGGGGTGAAAACCCTCATGAGCGTTTAATAATAAGATTAAACGTTTGCTAGTTTTCACCCTACGGGGTTTCCAGGGTATATCGGTGTTCAATGGTGGGATTGCCTTTTGTGTCAGTTTGATGACGTTGAATCCTTGATGATGATGATTCTTTATTTGATGTGATAGTCATAATGTCCAAAGTATGTGATTAATTAATATGGTTGAGAAAAATCATGAGATGGACGCAAGGTTCATGAGACACTTTATTTTATTACACTACCACAGTGGTGGTTAATGGTTATGCAAATGGTTATGCAACTTACTATCTTCTATTGCAATTTACTTCATGTACTAGTGAACATTATATATAATGGTTAATGAGGAATGTGGAGTTGTGAATTGGATAATTACTTGTGGGTAATTTGTATAAAAAATTCTAACTCCCTGCTTCTACATGTGAGGTTACCGGGGTACGTTACACAAAGAAAACATTCAACAAGATTGGGTAGATTGGCATGTCTTTAAACCTATAGACGGCTCCGTTCATTGTTTCTAGCACCAATATTTTCTAGAGATCTAGCGCATCATATGGTTTTTAATTTGTGAAATTCCTTGCAACAATTAGTATGTTATTGTTATATGTATATGTTTATGATATTTAGTAGTTTGATTTATTGCCGATACCATTATTATTATTTTTATATTTATATTTATATTGTCTTTATTATTTTTTAGATACCATTGATGATATATTTGACCATGTATGTATGTTACATTTTTTTTGGAATGCATGATGGTGTATTTTTTGATGTAATTTTTTATTCTCTAATAAAAAATTACAATTTTTTAGAAAAAACATACAATCTACATTGCTAAAATTAAAAAGAAAATCATAAAAATTAATAAAATCATAACTTTACTATTATAAAAAGAAATAACTCATAAGTTAAATATATATATACATTAAAAAAACATGTAACAGGTATCCTAATTATGTACTTTCACCTCATTCTACTATGGATATTATTAATGTGTAAATATGTCATAACTCTTTTCACATGACTTTTTTTTAACTAATCAATTTAATTAAAAAGTGAAAAATGGCATAACTACTTTGGAGATAAAGGTCAACCATTGATTTGTGAATATTAATATTTCATAGAGGTTAAATCCTTACCATCCACCTAATAATTCTATTTTGTAATAGTATTTCCATAGTTTTAATTTAATTATCAATAATTTAGTAAGTTAATATTTCATGGAGGTTAAATCCCTACCACCCACCTAATAATTTTATTTTGGAATAGGATTTCCATAATTTTAATTTACGAATAACTTAATAAGTGGATGGTAGAGATTTAACTTCTGTAAAATATTTTATAATATTCTTAGTAGTACATACATATTAAACGTTGAGATTTATTTCTAAAAGAGTTATGTATTTTTTGCTATTTTAATTTAATTCATTAATTTAAAAAATGTCATATAAATAAACGCCATATGAAATGAGTTATAGTTCTTATCACTTCAAGTCACTTTATAGATGATGAAGTAAATATTTAAATGTTTCTTATGAATTGATATCTATAAATATTTATTAGCTACTTAATTTTATGATTGTCTTAGTAATTATTGATAATTAATTTAAAATTGCTAAAGCTCGGATCCAAATTAAACACCTCTATAATGTAAAAATAAACTTTTTAAAATGTATTATTTATAATATATTATATATTTAAATAAACACATTATAATAAAAATATTATAAAATGACAAATAAAATAAAATTATTTTAAAATATTTCAATACGCTCAAACTAATGAGGTTCACAATATGAATAACAGTCATTCCTCCGCATCAACAAAGCCCTAAATTCATAACCAAATTCCCGTGGTTAGAAACCACGAAAATATTTTAGAAATGCAATAATAAACCAAGCAAATGCAAACAAATGAAATCTAATTCAAATTGAAACCCTGCGCAACATTGGACATGATATTGAAAAGGTTGCCATTAATAGCAGCAATGGAAACCTCGTCCGCTTTGACAACATCGAAGACAGAGTCCGCACTGAGCAACGCAGTGGCATTCTGGTGGAAGTTTATCGCCTACGGGGACACCCTCTGCCATTCCATTCTTTCAATCAAAATAAGCATAGATCCAAAATTTAGAGATCTATAAAGACCTAAAAATAAAAGTCCCAACCGCATGCAGGCACACATAAATTAATCCAAAGCCATGATGTTTTCTTCTCTGAAAAAAAAATACATAAATTAATCCAATTAAACGATTGAATCAATCCCTATCGTTACCAATACTTATGCTTACCAGCAGTATTAACAGCAAGTCTTTGAAGGAGAAAAGGTTGCCATTAATCGCAACACTGGAAACCTCTCTCGCCTCGATAACAACGAAGACAGATTATCGCCTACAGGGACACCTGCCTCTGCCATTCCCATCATCAAAATAAACATAGATCCAGAATTTAGAGATCTATAAAACGATCTAATCAATCCCTAGAGTCCGCACCGAGCAACGTATTGGCAATCAGGTGGAAGTTTATCGCCTACGGGGACACCTGCCTCTGCCATTCCCATCATCAAAATAAACATAGATCCAGAATTTAGAGGTCTATAAAACGATCTAATCAATCCCTCTCGTTACCGATACTTATGCTTACCGTTAACAGCAGCCGTAGATACAACCGCATTCATGATGAACAGGAGCAGGAACATAATGAAGGCATATGCTCGCCTAGAATTTCGCAGTTGTGGAGACCTGGCACGCTGCAAAATAAATCCTAAAAAAATGGCCCCCAACAACAGGAAGCCTTTCATTAAACTGCCAGAGACTGATTGATTATCATCTGAGCTTGCGTTGTCTTTGGCTGACCACAGATTTATTGTTATTTCTTTGGATAATGCAGTCACGACCATGGCCCCACCAACGCAGATAATGGTTCCCACTAAATATGCCTCGCCAACCACACTTCTTATGCGAACTCCTTTAAAAAAAATTGAAAAGCAAAAACGGTTAGCATTTAAATTACTACGAGGATTGTGGATGTTACTACGAGGATTGTGGACGATCCACTGTGATATGTGATAGGTATTATTTTAATGTATTTTTTTGATATGAAATTATGGATAATAAATTTTTTTATTTAATCTGAATGATAAAGAGATATTATATTAAAACATTTTTTGATATGAAATTACAGGTTCAATTCTCCATTTAATTTGAAATTTGAACAATAAAAATTTACTCTTTCCAAACTTACTTAAAAACCTACGATAACAAATAAATTTATGCGAAACAAAGCGTTGACAAATTCTCACAGAAAGAAGAATAAGTGAGAATTGACGCGTTCATCGTGCAAAGAAATTACAATAAATCTGTGGTCATGCAAAGAACGCAAGCTCAGATGATAATCAGTCTGTCTATGCATATGCTCGCCTAGAATTTCGCAGTTGCGGAGGCGCGGCACGCTGCAAAATAAATCCTAAAAAAATGGCCCCCATCAACAGGGAGCCTTTCATTAAAATGCCAGAGACTGATTGATTATCATCTGAGCTTCCGTCTTTTGCATGATGTCACGAGCATGGCCCCACCAACGCAGACAATGGTTCCTACTAAATTTGCCTCGCCAACCAGACTTCTTATCCGAACTCTTTCGCGTCTGTAACAACAAGTTCAAAAAAAATTAAAAAGCAAAAGTTTAGGATGAAAAAATTTTAATTCTAACAAAAAGTTAATCATATATATTTTAAAGAGTCATATATATATATATATATATATATATTTCCCTCTACTAATAATGTTTTCTGTAAATATTTTTCCTATTTAATTTTAAATTTTTAAATAATTCTAAATAATAACAATTTTAATGTTTTTAAATATATAATTTAAAAAAAAATATACAATAAACTTTTAAATAATTCTAAATATTATAACAATTTTAATGGCTTTAAATATATAATTTAAAAAAAAATACACTCTCTTTCCAGTTCCAAGACCACGTTTTCAAAATTTAAATCTAACGTTATTACTTAATTTCAAAAAAAAATTATGCAAAGCTTTGGCCTAATAAATAAATACACATTCTAAAAATCAGAATCTACTTTACAAATGCTCTCTTTCTCTATTTTCTTGGCTTTCCAAAGCAATAATAAAATTTTTTCCCTTTGAGGATTATTTCTATTTCTTTTGGATAGCAGTTATTTATATATGCTCAAAAAATAATCACCTTAGTGTTCAATGTAAAATTATATTTTTAAAAAAACTGAAACTAAAAATAAGACTAAAGCAAACGCAAGCATATCTATCATTTAGCCTCCTACCAGCCTAACCCAGCACTATTGAACACGGTTCTTCTCGTTGTTTTCTTCAGCAAGGTGTCCCAGTGAACAAATACATACACGGACCGCACAGAATTTTATTCAAATATTCGCTATTTGAATAGAATTAACGAATTTTCAAATTTTTTATTCTGGTTCCGGATGGTAACTATGATTTAAAATTACTGTAAGGATTGTAGACCGGGTATTAGATAAACGGTAATATAACAACGGTAATAGAATGTTATATTAAAGCGCTTTTTAATATGAAATCATCCATTCAATTCCCCATTTAATCTAAATAATAAATTAAACATGATAAAAATATACTCTTCCAAATTTACCTAAAAAACTACAATAAAATTTAAATTTATACATACTTACCGAAACAAAGCGTTGACAAAATTCTCACAAAAAGCATAATAAGTGAGAATCAGCGCGTTCATCCCGCAACAGAAATATAAGTCATTGTAGAATCTCAGCAAAGTGATGATAGAATGTTAGTTGTCATGTTCAATATGTATTCTCAAGTTGCCATACCTACATGTTCAAAACATATGCAAATGGCAGTAATATCGACATTCGTTCACCAAGAGCAACTTTTGATGTCATAGTCGTTCTCGCAGATCCAAATTCAACATATTTCAGAGTCAAAGCCAATAAACCAGACTTCTTAGTGGTTAAATGTAGGTTGTCATTATTTAATTTAGGAAAGTTAATCACTTGTAATTATGTGTTGGTGGTTCCTAAAAAGGCACTTGTAATTATGTGTTGGTGGTTCCTAAAAAGGCAAGTTTTATATGCTCGCCTAGACTTTCGCAGTTGTGGAGGCCCGGCACGCTGCAAAATAAGTCCTAAAAAAGTGGCCCCCAACAACAGGAAGCCTTTCATTGCCAGAGACGGATTGATTATCATCTGAGCTTGGGTTGTCTTTGCATGACCACAGATTTATTGTTATTTCTTTGCATAATGTCACGAGCATGGCCCCACCAACGCAGATAATGGTTTCCACTAAATTTGCCTCGCCAACCAGACTTCTTATGCTAACTCTTTCTCGTCTGTAACAAGTTAAAAAAAAGAAAAAGAAAAAACGCTTAGTACAGAGAGTATCAGATGAGTCAATGTGACTCAGATGTTATGCTATGTTGAGATATTTTTTGATATAAAGTTACTAGTTTAATTTTTTATCTGATTTATTTTTTTTAATGTAAAATTACTAATTTAATTTTTTTTATCTGATCTGTTAAAATAATAAAAATATAATCTTTCCAAAACTTACCAAAAAAATAAAAATAAAACCACTGTGCAAATTAAGTTTATTCACACTTACCTAAACAGCGCGTTAACAAAATTCCCACAGAAAGCATAATAAGTGAGAATTGACGCGTTCATCCTGCAATAGAAATATAAAGTCATTGTATAATCTCAGCAAAGTCATGATAGCAAAGTCATGATAGAATGTTAGTTGTCATGTTCAAGTTGCAATACTTAAATGTCCAATACATATGCAAATGGCAGTAATATCGACATTCGTTCACTAAGAGCAACAACTTTTGATGTCATAGTCGTTCGCTCGCAAACCCAAATTCAACAGATTTCATAGTCAAAGCAAATAAACCCTTGCTGCAGCTGTTCTATGCTTGTGATTTGACTGTAGCCGTTACATGCTTCTGGATGCCTTCATCTCATCATTACTTGGGTGCTAATTATTACTCTCGCTGTAAATTCGCTTGAGTTCCAATTTTTTTTTTTTGCTCGTCGTTTGCGATTGTTTCCGCACGTACGGCCACGTGCAGAACCAGTGGAGAACCATTATAAGGAATTATACTTTCTTGTGAATGGTACAATGTCGTCAATATTATATTTTTATAATGAAATTGAATTGGGAAATAATAGTTTGAATAGTGAGAAATTGGGAAATAATAGTTTGAATAGTGAGAAATTTTATTATAGTTCAGTTGTGAGGGACAACTAATATTAGTTGTTAATTTAGTTATCAAATTAATTAATATTAACTGTTAACTTAGTTATCAAATTAACAATAATAATAGGGATAACTAATTTTAGCTGCTATTTACAAATGTAGGTTGGCATTATTTAATTTAGAAAAGTTAAGCCATATGTATTTATGTGTTAGTGGTCTTTAAGAGAGCAAGGTTCACTCTTACTAATAGTCCCTAAGAGAACATGTTTCATTCTTGTCATATGTCTCCCTAACTTATTTCCTTACATCCAAAAAAACTAATTCTTAACCAATTTTAATACTCCGCATCCTATATAAAAAATGACTTACTTATAATTCATTAACATAAATAAAAACAATCTATTATTTTTTATTACTTGAAAATATGTCATTCTTTATCAAACAAATTAAAAGAAAATCATTCAAAATTAACCTATTAATATTTTTTGTTATAATATTACTAAGAGAACCATCCATTCTCCATAACAACTCATTAATATATTTTTATTACTTGAAATTAGTAATTATATAAGATTTGATCAAATCTATTTTATAATGTTTATTTTATTTTTAATGTTGTAATGTTAATCATAATTGTGGATCATGATAATAAATGTAATATTAAATGTGGGTTGACTCATATCTATGTTTAAGGTAAATTATATTTTGAATTTTTAATTTATTTAAGATAGACTTTTAATGAAAATATAGGTTCATCCAAGGAAAATCATGTTTTGAGTTGTTAATTTATTTATAACCAATTTTAAGTGTTACTTTAAGACTTGGTAGTGATTTTAGCCTAGATAGTATAAATAAGAAAGTCAAGAGATCTAGTATCTCTTGTGGTCACTGTTAAAGCTATTTTTAGTAGAATAATATTTTTTTAATAACATCTAGCCTTAATTTTATTTAGGAGACTATATAGTACTCTTAGTCGAAACTTAATTTTTTACTCATAAGCAATTTCTTTTTATCTTATTTAAAAAAAATGTATAATATGAAATCATTCATTATATAAATTTGATTTTCATTAACTATTTAAATACTCATGTACAAAGAACAATAAAATAATTAAATCCTACAATACCAAAAGGATTGTTACAACTTGTTTAACAATGTATATATTAATAATTATAGGATCATGTTATATATGTATGTAGTATGTATGTGAGATGACAAGTATGTGTTTAACAATGTATATATTAATAATTATAGGATCATGTTATATATGTATGTAGGTATGTATGTGAGATGACAAGTATGTGGAAGTGTTCTTTATAAGTGTGAGAGATCATAAGTATGTGATGAATTGTCATTTGTATATGGATAAAATAATAAATATAAGGAAAAAAATATTGATTAGAATAGTAGAGAAATATGTGTAGAATTCAATCCAAAAATATAAACATTAAATGGGAAAATCTATGTGTACAATTTAGATTCAAGACTTGTATGAACATTTAAAAAACAAACTTAAAACCAAATGGGCATATTTGTTGTACACAATCCCTTTTTCTATCTAAACTAAAATTTCTTCTAAAGCTGGGTGGGAGAGGATAACATTTCAAAGATTTTAGGATGCATTAAAGTATAAAGGATAAAAAATTAATTGATGAAGGATAAGAAATAATTTTAAAAATATAGAAGAGTCAAAATATTATATAAAAAAACTATTACCTGTTTTTTTCACTTCAACATATGTTTTCTTTTACATTGATACCCATCCACATACATGGGTTCCCTAGGAGAAAGTTTTTTTACTATGATGCAACTTGCTAGCGAGAAGCCCCTACTATGATCTGTAGATAGCCAACCTTAGATTCCTCTCAACCATTCTTCAATTAGTTCATTCATTTATCTATCATATTCAGTTGATGAAGGTGCACTTATCCATTGTGAGGTACATGAACTATTCTTGCATGAAAGTTCTTTCATTAATGTTTAAAGGCATTCTAGTATGGATTATGAATTGAAATTGGATTATACACCACTTTGGTTATATAACTTTTCTCTTATTTCACATTTGTGATCTTCATGTGCTCCTATTTTAGTGTCTCCTTTAAGTTCTTTCTTCCACCATCTAGGAGAGGCAAAAATAGTAGGCTCATGGTGTTTGCATTTCATGATTGTCATACTTAACATTTGTCATCAAATACCTTATTATGTTATCCCATCTTTTTATTGGTTGTTATCAATTGCTTATATTGGTTCCCTGATGGCCTTGTCTTCTGAGAAGAAGGTGTTGGAAATACCTTGGGTTGATGCAACTATAAGAGAATAAAAATCATAATACAAATATCCAAATGAAAAAGAATGGTGAGGGATGTAAAGAAATAAAAATCTCACTATAGCTTAAATTATACCCCCTCTTATATAACCAATTGTACTCAATATTATCCTTGCCTAGCATGCCTATCAAAGTAAAATGAACACTCAAAGAACATCCCAACCCCAATGAAGTGATAAATCATCTATCCTTCATGGGGGAATTTGTCATTACTACATGATAGTCAATGAATCTCATTGAATAATCCAAACCAATAAAGAAAAAGGAAAATAAGGGGCCTTGGAAAAGTAGAGGAGAGGGAAGGTAACTCAAGAAGTTGAGCATTCCCTATATAGAAGTGCTCATGGATGATAGTTTTACACAACCTAGTATAAGACTATGACATGTTTGTGAAGTAAAACCTAGGCCATATCACCTATCACTTTCACCTATCATTTGAAAGGGTTAGCCTAGGAAATGTTCCTCCCTTAGGTTTCGAAGCACCTACTAGGGTCATGTGATAATAATTTGGCCTCCATACCTAAGTATGAGTAACATTTATACATTGATAAGCTAGTAAGGCATTTCAAGGTGATACCTTCATTCTCTTATGGTTCTTGTACCATAATTTTGATCTCAGTTAATTTCTTTAGTGTGTGCTAGATGATTCTTCCAGGTTCAGCCAAGATTCCCTAAATGACCCTTCCATAGCCTTATCATCTTGGACAATATTTCTAGGCTTAGATGTTGCTTTTAGAATAAGTGTACCATGAGATGTGAAGGCATCCATAGAATAGCATTTCACCTTATTGATGTAAGTTCTTCCTCTCTATAGGATGATTGATGATGATGATTTTTTAGGACGCCTTTAGAGGGGGTGTTGCACCTTCTACTATTATGATTTCATACCCTAGCTCGATGAAATCACCCATGTGATACATATCATGATGATGTATTCCTTTTGGAAGGTGAAATTGGGGCTTTAGATGTCTATTTTAGTAATGAGACACCTTTTGGGAGATGGAGATACATGACTTCTAATATGAGACATGAATTTTGAGTCATATTTTGCACCTTGTTTTGAAGAGGCATGGCTTTGGAGATGATTTCACCATTTGGAGGGTATATTTCTCACACATGTGGGATATTTGAGGCTTATCTTTTTATTTCATTATTCTAGCTATCTTTAGGGGTTATGTCAATGACCTGTCCACTTTGTATCATGGATTTCATTTAGTTATGGGCTTTATCCTAAATTAGGGATAAATTGCTTGGTTACCCTCATATAAATAGGGGAGTTATTTGTCTCTTAGATTCATTGCCACACTTGGATGTTACATTCTCTTTATTAGTAATTCATCTCTCTTGTGTAGTATGGAGGCCTAGTTTAGTGAATTATTTTGGGTAGAATTGTATGTGATGTGATCTCTTTTCATGGATTCTCATGGTGGACCTTCGATGTGCCATGTTGAAGTTATTTTATTTATCTTGGTGTTATGTACCATGGATGAATGTTTTTGTGCTATGTTAATTTATTTGGTATTTGATTCATTGTCCCTTATTGAGATAAACCCTTCTTTCAAGTATTTGAAGAAAAATAGTAGTTTTTTTCTTTCCCTTAATAATAACGAAAATTAAGAACCTAAATCCCAAACCCTAGGGTAAACTATTTTATATTTTCCATCTCATTTGGATTTAGTATCACTCCAAGGAAACCCTAGAATTGTTTGTATCCTAGACTCATATGCCTTAGATTCAGAAGACATTAGTCGATCTCTCTTGTATATATATATATTTCTATTTGATGGTAAAATAAAGTTAAATTACAACAAAATATTTTATGTTCAGTTTTTAACGGTTCATTGATGTTTTTCCAAAATGTTAGATATTGTGTAAAATTACATTAGCGAAGGAAAAATGAAGCTTTTCCTACATTTTTTAGTTATTTTATATGGTTAACGTCAAGGTTTTATTTGATTTCATTTACTATATTAACCATTAAAAAAAAAAAAAACCAGCAGTTGTATTTCTAGCTTCCTATGTGAGTTAGCCTTTATATCACATAGCTTATTCATAGTTTTCACAACTAAATTTGTTGCTATTACAGATTTTTGTTTTGATATATTTTGTTTCTATAAAACCTTGGTTTATATAAACCTTAAGTATTTTCATGATTTGGTGTTTTTGAGAAACCTATTTTGAGACTCGTTACACCAACTATAGCCTTTATATTGACCCATAGCTTCCTTGAACCCTAATCTAAAATTTTCTCCTTCATCTACCTCAAACCCTAAGTGTTATACTTTTATCTAGTTGATTTACATTGTAGGATCCTTAGGGGACACTTAGCTTAAGTTCCTTGTGTGACTTGATACCTAAACCATACCATCGAGGTATCCCTTTTGTTCGATAATATCCTTCACTAAGTATATGGGATTAATTATTAAGATGATAGTGGTGGCACTCCTCAATGTTGCACATTGCCCAGATCACCTAGTGAGGATTTACAATAGGTTGTTATATTTTGTTATAATATTTTTGTCACAATTTAATGAGAGGAGTTGAGTCCTTATCCTCAAAATCTAAAGTCTATTCTTAAAATTTCATTTGATGGGAACAACTCAAATCATTTAGGTGTACTTAAGTGGTGACTCGACAATTTTCTAATGTAAAGATTATATGGATAAAGAATGGCCCCATAGAATTTTTAGAATATATTCAAGACTTTTGATATCCAATGGGTCCCTATGTATCCAACTAAAATTTATAAATAATTTCTTGATAATTGTCTAAAATTTGATGGTAACATATCTTCAACAATCCCTAGTGGTATGACATTCTTAAAGCTCCCAAGGAAGAATATGGTGGTCCATGCATACGTGAGGCTTATATTAATTAACATATCTATATTTACAAATTAAAGGATTGGGTAAAATATCATGATTTGAGGAGTGTAGCTTCCATACAAAAAATCATTGATTATTTTATCAAAAGTTACTACTTGAATTTTTTAGAGGATAAAGATACCTTTCACGCTTTACTTACTAGAATAGAAAGGGAAGCAAAAACCATTGAAGAAAATGAAGTAGTTGATGGGGAATATTTCTAAGAAGAGTTTCTTTTTGAATATGGTGAAGACACCATTGAAAATTATGAAGAAGAAACATGTCAAAAAATAGAAAAAGAATCCCTTATTTAGGGTTGGTGCAAGATAATGTGACTCAATTATAACATGTTAGTTACAATGGAAATCTAGAAAAACAAGAATATGATCACTAAAAATAATTGTTGGAGGTATGTTGAAGGTATAGCCTTCATAACATACAAGAATATACTACATGATGAATAGAAATAACATACACAATACACAAAAGAAGAATACAATTTTAGGAAGGAACTCCAATCAAGTTTGTATTAGTCTTGATATCTATTTATACATAAGAGATGTGGTTGGAGTGGTTGTATTTGCTTTAACCAATCATTCAATTTACATGTATAATTTTTAACTCATATCTACTTAGTCTATTATGTATGATGACTTACATTGGCCTAAGAAGCCCTTACAACATCTCCCCACCTTAAATTCCTTGCTCATCTCGAGCAAGGGTGCACCAATGTCTTGGACCTCTTTTTTTTATAGAAGTATCCTTACTGTACATCAACCATGCATACCAATATGCATAGGAAACTTAGCCACAATAGCCACCAGTTGGATAGGAAGATGCACGTATACAAGGTGTACTATGGCTTCTACATGCTAGGTGATTACTTATTGTAGATCTCATCTCTTCATATTCTCTACAATCTCTCTGTTATGTAGGCTACTAATCCAGCTAGGAACCACGAGGTAGCTCCTCCCTAATATGGGGCCCTCTCTTCCCTCTCCATAGATGACGCCAACACATGACTATCACTCCTAGGAGTTCTTCATTCTTAAATAAAAAGTAGTGAAGCCTCCAACATTACCCCACCTACTCTTTATCACTGTCACAGCCCAAGAACTATTATACAAATTTCATACCAAGGGGCCTCAATCAATTCAATTTTATGTTGTCATCATCTTGTATATTTGGTGATTTATGTATATGTTAAGTTTTTTTAGTCTAGTTCTTGTCTACATTATTTTACTCCTCACGAGTTGTAATTATTTTTATCAAACAATTTTTTCTGCTCATTTTAAATTCTTTGTTGTTGGAATATGTTTTCTATTGTTATTAATTTGGTTTTGATATTTGTAACTTCTTCTATTGTTGATATTTTTTTAAGATGTACGAAGTTTTCATTTGATACATTACATAAAAGAACTTTTTTTATTTGTTTTAAAGGATTAAAAATAAATATAATTCCTTAATGACAATAATAGAACTTGGATGTTCCACTTAATCTCTTTTGTAACAAATGTAATGGATCATAACAAGATTGCAGTGCAATTCATACCAAAGATATGCTAGTTTATAGTCAGCCCAAAGCACTCATTTCTACTATACAAGTTTGGGCCAACAACTATAAACACACTATAAATTCCTACCGTTATTTTCAATCTACAGTGTGCAAGTGATATTGCTTATACTCAATTGTCATCCTTTTCATCTCCTTCTTTTGAGTGTGCCTTCATGTTCTTCCTCTTCACTCATCTAGGTTGGACCCCTCCAAGAGGACTTGGTAGAGAAAAGACAATATTCTTTTTTGAGTCAACTCCAACTATCAAAGATGAAATATTCAACACATGGCAACCAACCCTAATGTGAAATTTGCTAATAAGAACAAGAACATTAGGGTAACTTTGAGGTATAAAATGGGCCTCCTAAGGAAATTATAAAATAATAGTGGAAATAATAAAATAAGATTAGATTACATCATCAAATTTTAGAGGGCAAAAAGAAAAAACTAATTTTTAAACTCATATTTTCAACTTATCTTCCTATGGGTTTACTCAAATTTCGAGAAAAAACACTTGTTGGGTGAAAAATTTGATTCCTCATCCAAGGAGAACCCATATTACATACTTTTGATGGACCCTTCTACATGAAAAAATGTGATTGCAATAATGTTTTTCATGTATTTCTCATTTTTCATGTAGCAAGGTCCATCAAAAGTATGCAAGATGGGTACTCCTTGGATGAGGAAATAGTTTTTGCATCCAACGAGTACTCGTGCTCAAAATTTTAGTAGAACCTTAGAGAGATAAGTTGAAAAAGTAGTTTTATTATTTTATTATTTTTTAATCTTTTTAGTTTTTTACTCCAAAAATGGTGAATCATTCCCCAGGGTTGACATCATCATCTTGAATCTTATTTATTCTTATAAATATTATTTTGGTTGTACATTTTTCTTAGGAGGCCCATTTTAGACCTTAAAATTCCCCTAATGATGGTGAATTGACTTAACCATCCTAGACATAAACACCAGGTTTTGAAATCATCGCTCAATGAAATTCTTAATTTTCAAGGCCAAGACATAAACAATATTTCCCTGAGTCTCATCAAGAAGCCCATACCTATTTATCCGAAGTAACAAGCCCTCACACTCAAAACTCCATCTTAGACTCATCTAGAGTAAGAAGCATTCCTGTAGCATCTAGAGTAAGTGAAGAGGTTGGTCGTTACATTAAAACCAACAAGTGTTGGTAGACTTTCCAAACTTCTTATTTTCGATTGATGTAGAGATACATGTTACCTAGTTAGTTTGGTGTAGATAACTAGCAACCTAGGTTGTCAGAATAAAATTTGAAATCAACATGGATAAGTCCACCAATATGCAATTCAACATATCCATTTCTAATATCAACTCAGAAAGTACAACAATCCTCAACCTTAAAAAATTCAAACATTTGAGAATGAAAACAAGTCCAGCCTCATGTCATATTGAACATTAAGGATATTGTTAATCACATCATTCTAACATATATGTTAATTAACTTATTTAATCTCCTGAAATATATAATGCATGAGCCAACCAGAATATGGTAAAATCATGTGGAAGAATATACCGCAACAATTATTTGTTTGTGAGAAGAAATTGCAATGGTTCTAATTTGGTCAAGAGTAGAGGGCTAACCAAATGGAGTAGATACCAATTGATATTCAACCACAACTCATCGATACTACAGTCTCAAGGACCCGTAATGTATATCCATAAATTATCAATTCTCCTTAACCTTCACACAACATTGAATTTATTGAGTAGTAGAATCTTGTGGTGTGAACCACATAGTAATTCTTTCTTTCTTATTTTTCCAGTGGATTTTCCTGGTAGTAGATACAAATTAATTTGGAAATGTAGGCGTTCCTCTTCAAACTTAAACTTCGATAGTTGTGGTCATGCTCAATAGGAATAAAGACTTATATGCAAAAATAAAGAGAGAGTTTCCTTATAATTTTTCTTAGGTGATATGCATACTTTTCTTCAATCAATAACATCCATCAATAATCAAGCTCTTTCATGCGCATCATCTTAGGGAAAAAAATCATGAGAGATTGTTTACTTATTTTAATAGCATACATAATCAAATTTCCATCCAACAACTTTCTCTAGCATCTTCTTGAATAGATTTTCACTTGCAAATTTTCACTCGCAGATTATCCTCTTCATTTCTTTCCTCATGTAGGTACATACTATGTTCATTTAATATGCTACAGTCTTGGATTCAGTACCAATAGCAATAGAGCTAGGGTTTAAGGCTCAGAGCCTTTACAACACATAAAAATGGAATACATGATGAACAACAAGAAAATACACAATACACATGAGAATAATGTAGTTTTGGGAAGGAATTCTAAACAATTTTGTATTAGTCTTTAGATGTATTTTTACATAAGAGATGTGATGGGAGAGGTTGTTCCTGCTTTGACCAATCAATCAATTTACATTTACCCTTTGTAACTCATATGTACTCAGTCTATTATGTATGACTTGCATAGGCCTATGAGGCCCTACAACAAAGGTACAATTTTTTTTAATCCATCTTGTAAAAGACTGAAACAATAAAATTGTCTTCCTAAATATTAACTTTTATTTATGAGAAATTGGTATAAATAAAAGAGTTGTGTTTTTCCAATATTGGTATTTCATTTTTTGTCTAAAACATAATGGGTATGTTCATGTTGGGTTTTAGGTTTGGTATGTAAGTGATGGAATTTCTTGAAACAAATTTTAATAGTTGTAAATAACAAAGGGTCCTTGCAAAGCATTACTTTTCCATAATTTTTAAAGTTGACTGAATTTTTTTTGAAATTTAATAAACATAGTGAATCTTTGAAATGATGAGGTTGACCATTAGAGCCCATAATGGGGGAATTAATATATTCATACTTTTTTTACTAGTAAGGTTTTTTTCCAATTTTAAAATAGGTCAACCAATCAAATGTTATAGTGGAAATAAAAAACCTATGTTTTTTTTTATAAATTCTATATAATTCCAAAAAAAAAAATCTCAAAAGAAAAGTATACTTAGAATCCACACACAAATTTGTATAAATATGTGTAGTTTCACTAGTAATGAACAGGTAGAGCATGTCCAAAACCATGGTCGAAGTTAGGATGGTATAGAAATGAATGCATTTTGGTTTATGTAGACCAAACCAAGAGGTTTGTCAATAAGAATCTAAAGCCAAAGATACCACCTCACCCACCACATAATTCAAAAATGTGTTCTCAAAATTTATTTTTCGAAATTAATAACGCATATGTGTTATTAACGTTGGCACATGCATTTTCTTATCCATATTTCACGATATTTCTCTATCTCTCTCTCTTCATATGTCTCCCTCCTCTCTCTGCCCTGCCCCTCCCCCCAAGACACCTCTCTCTCTCTCTCTCTCTCTCTCTCTCTACATATATATATATATATATATATATATATATATATATATATATATATATATATATATATATATATATATATATATATATATATATTTGTCCCTCCTACATTCTTGGCTCTCTCTCTTCCATTTTCTCTCTCTTGCACCCTCTCTCTTGCTTTTTCCCTCTCCCCCTATTTTCCTTTATCTCTAATGCAAATAATATCTAACCCACATTTTTTTCCCCTTTATCTCCTTTCTCTCTCTCTCCCCATTTTTTCTCCATCTCTCACCATATTTTACAACTCTCTTTGTCCCCCCTCTCTCCCTCTTCTCCTACCCCCTCTGTCTCTCTCCCTAAGCTCCCATCCCTCTTACACTTTTTATCTCTCCCCATTCTCCTATCCATATTTCTATCTCTCTCTCCCTTTCCCTATTACTCTCTCTCTCTCTCTTTCCCATCTCTCTCGCCCCCCATCCCTCTCCCTTATCTCTCCCCTGATGTATCCCTCTTTTTGTATCTCTTCCCATTCCCCAATTTGCTCACCTACCTTTCTTCCGCCTCCCTCATATGTCTCCCTCCTATATCCCTCTCTTTTTCTATCTCTCCCTCTCTCTACCTCCATTGTATGTCTCCTTCATGCATCCCTCTCTCTCCCTCCTCTCTTGCTTTCCCTCTCTCTCTCTCTAACCCATGTCTATTTTTCCCTCTATCTTCCTTTCTCTCTCCCTACCTCTCCCTCCATCCCTCCTTTGTCTACCCTATCTCTCTCTCCCTACCTTCACCCCTCACCCTCCTTTTTTTCCTCTCCATATCTCTTTGTCTCTCTTTCTTCCCCTATGTCTCCTGATTATATCCCTCTCTCTCACTCCACTTATAAAAGAACCCCCATCTCTATGTCTTCCTCCTATATCCCTCCTTTTTTATCTCTCTCACTCTCCCCTTGTATTCATCCCTCCTACATCTCTCTCTCTCCACACCTCTCTATCTCTCTCTCTCTCTCTCTCTCTCTCTCTCTCTCTCTCTCGCTCTCTCTTTGTTATAAAACCATCTCAAGAAAAAGATAGAAAAGATAGATCAACGCCTTAGAATTCAGCCTCTTCGAGGGGGCAACCTCCTTTACATTACATAAATGAACAATTCTTGTATGATACAAATGAAAAGGCCTCCTTTCTATATATAGGAGTCTAAGGGGTCATAACATAATCAGAGCCAACATAACAATAATAATGTAAGGGCACGATAATAACAATAGTGGGCTTCTGTGGGGCACAATAGTAACAATATGGGCAATACATGGGTACATCAATATAATAAGTGGGTTGTTCTGATAACAATAAGGGGTTACAATAGTAGTATAGGGGCCTAACATGCCCCTCTCCTTCAAAAAGCGTTGTCCTCAACGCTTGAGTAGTTCTTGATGCTTCTGTATAAAATTCTTGTCCTCCCATGTGGAATCTTCAGCGGGTAAGTTGTTCAACTTGATGATATACTCTAAAATTGATCGATTTCGTAGCTATCTGGTTCTTGTTTCTATGACTGCTCCAGGTTCCAGTATGATTTTTCCTTCCTTTTCAATTTTTGGCAATACTGTTTGAATTGGGATCTTTTGCAACTTTTGAATAAAGAGATATTATATTATATTAAAACTTTTTTTGATATGAAATTAATTCTCCATCTAATTTGAATAATAAAAATTTATTCTTTCCAAACTTACTTAAAAACCTACTATAAAAAATAAATTTATGCGAAACAAAGCGTTGACAAAATAAATAACTTACGGAAACAAAGCGTTGACAAAATTCTCATAGAAAGCAGAATAAGTGAGAATTGACGCATTCATTGCGCAAAGAAATAACAATAAATCTGTGGTCAGCCAATGACAACGCAACCTCATATGATAATCAATCAGTCTGTCTATGCATATGCTCGCCTAGAATTTCACAGTTGCGGAGGCCCGACACATTGCAAAATAAATCCTAAAAAAATGGCCCCCATCAACAGGGAGCCTTTCATTAAAATGCCAGAGACTGATTGATTATCATCTAATTTATTTTCTTTTATGTAAAATTACTAATTTAATTTTTTTATCTGATCCGTTAAATATAATAAAAATATAATCTTTCCAAAACTTGCCAAAAAAATAAAAATAAAACTACTATGAAAATTAAGTTTATTCATGTCAGGCCAGGCAGTAACTCTCCAAAGGCAGAAAAATTGATTGGTGTATTATTCCATAGGTAACCCATTTTTATATACAATAGGGAGTGATTGTTCAGTTCATCTCCCCATGACTGTTCACCTTCCCAATTTATTTAGTTACATAAAATTCTCAATCATGAAGATTAGGTGTCAACATTCCCCCCCTTAATCTGAAGGGATGTTGGTGAGTCCAAGCATCATTCTGAATCGTTCAAGCTTTTCCTTTCCAAGTGCTTTGGTGAAGATGTCTGCAATTTGCTCATTTGTGGAACAATGACGGAGATGGATTGTTTTGGCCTCAACATGATGTCGAATCAAATGATATTTAGTATTGATATGCTTTGTTCGATTATGGAACTTTCGGTTCTTGGCTAGTTTTATTGCAGAGCTGTTATCAATCATGAGTGGAGTTGATTATACTTGTTTTACCTGCAAATCTTCAAGAATTTTCCTGAGCCACACAATTTCTTTCATTGCTTCAGCTGCTGCCACGTATTATGCTTCTATTGTGGAATCTGCTGGAACTGATTGTTTGCATGATCTCCAGGAGACAACTCCTGATCCAAGACTCATAACATATCCTGAGGTAGATACCCCAGCTTCTTTGTCTCCATCGAAGTCTGAATCAGAGTATCCAATCAAGCTGAAGTCGTCCACCTGTGTATACTTGATACCAAGGTCTTGAGTTCCCTTCAAGTACCTTAGAACTCTTTTTGCAGTAGACCAATGTCCCTCACAAGGGTTTTGCATCAACCTGGAGAGGATTCCAACAGTAAATGAAATGTCTGGTCTGGTAGTAGTGAGGTAGATGAGACTTCCTACAAGCTGTCTATACTTTGTTGCATCCTCAAATTCCTTTCCTTCAATAGATGTGAGCTTTAAGTTTTGTTCCATTGGAGTAGAAAGAGGTTTGCACTCTGTCATGCCAAATCTGTTTAACAAATCTCCAATGTATTTCTTTTGAGAAAGAAATATGGATTTTGGATCTTGGGTTACTTCAATGCCAAGATTGTAATGAACATAGCCCAAATCAGTCATTTCAAAACTTTTCCCCAATTCCTTCTTTATGGATGCAAGGTAGCTTTCATTGTTCCCTGTCATTAAAAGATCATCTACATATACCACAAGATACACAACTGCTTTCCAACTTTCTTGAAAAATAAAGTTACATCATCAAGATCAAAATGATTGAAGTTGAGTTTCAGAAGATGCTCAGTTAGTTTTTCATACCAGGCTCGCGGTGCTTGTTTGAGGCCATACAAGGATTTCACAAGTTTGCATACTTTATGTTCATGTCCTTTCACAGCAAATCCTTCAGGCTGGGACATAAAAACATTCTCTTTTAGATCTGCATTCAAGAAGCCAATTTTTACATCCATTTGATGGACTTTCCAACCGTTCTGAGCTGCTAGTGGAAAGAGTGTCTGGATGGTGGCCCATTTTGCTGTGGGGGCAAAAGTTTCCTCATAATCGACCACTTCCTTTTGTGTAAAACCTTTTGCCACAAGCCTAGCTTTGTGCTTGTCAAGTGAGCCATTAGCTTTGTACTTGTTCTTGTAGACCCACTTGTAGCCAATTGGTTTGGTTCCAAATGGAGGATCAACCAGCTTCCAAGTGCCATTCTTTATGAGAGCATCATACTCCTTTTGCATCGCTTCTTTCCATTCATCATGAGAAGCATCTTATTTGAAGGAAGTTGGTTCAAAATCTGTAGACAAGTTCAATTCACAATCATAAGTAACATCCATATCAACAGGTGAATTAGAGTCATCTACATCACCTCCATTTTGTCGGTTTGAATTTTTGGTTCCTGTTTTTCCAATTTCATCAGGATGAACAATTTCAAGTGTCTTGGTCAGCCATTTTGGGGGACCTTTCTAAGATGGTCCAGGCTGCGCTGTTGATTGAGTTGGGACTGAATCAATATTGAGTCTCCCAATTCTATCAATTACATCACTTAAAGCATCATCTGTTGTTGGAGTTTCATGCATGGGAGATTGTTCTTCAGAAGAATATTCCACATGTTGATCTAATATAGGAATCCCCCCTTCAAGATGTGGAATCTGATTATCAAATTCTTGAAACGATTTCATTTTTGCGAATCTATCCAAGCGATCAAGTTGCCGCTCAACAACATTGTCAGATTTGGATGATTCAAGAAACATGACATCTCTAGATACAACAAACTTTTTATTTACTTCATCCCTGAGGCGGTATGCTTTAGAGGTGTTTGAATACCCCAGGAAGATACACTTACAACTTCTAGCACCAAGTTTTTTTCTATGTACCTTTGGTATCAAAGCATAACAGGTGGAACCAAAGATCCTGAGATGTTTTACCGAAGGAACATGTCCATACTGTTGTAGGGAAAAGTATTCGACACGGAATGACCCTATCCCACTCTAAGGGTGATAGTACCTCAGCAACAACTGAAAGCAAAGCTATCTAAGATTTCTTCTTTATGAAAGTAAATAGGGGAGAAAGAGATCCACCAACCGATGTCTTTCGCTAGTGTTGATCCAGTCTTCTCTCGTTGCTGCTTCCTCCCAGCTCCTTGCTCTTTCACTGGCCCAGCTACACAAAGATCCTGCAAAAAGGCAAGAGAGGGAAACTACAAGAAGCATACATTCATAACTGATTCAAGGATTAGAATAAATCAAATACACAAGTACAACAATACATCATTGAAACACATGTATATAGAAGAACCTCAAATGCTTTATTAATGGAAGAAGTAAAGTTCTGAGAGTGTTACAACCATAAAAGGCCCAATCCAGCAACACCTCCTTCAAAGCAATCACCCAATAGCTCTAAAATCAAACCAACAACACTTGCTTTCACAAAATTCCAGCCTCCCTAGACCTCATGAGAGAGCTCTATATATAGGATATTTGGAGAAAGGATGAGTCAGCTTGAGACTGACATGAAGCTGACTTGTGTCCTCTCCCTCTTCAGTTATACTTCAGTTCTTGAGTCCACTTGGAGATCCTTGCTTCCACTTGGAGTTTAAGGACCTCTTACTCATCATAGGGCAAATTTGCTGATCCAAGTGTCATTTTAGAAGCTTCCTGGGCACCTGACACCTTGCAGAATGACTGTGCCACTTGGCCAATCTCGCCCAGCGCAAGTAGCCTTCCTTACTGTTGACATTCAGCACAGGTACAGAGTGGAGCAGTTGACATTCAGCGTAGATGCTCAGTGGAACAGTTGACATGATCCTGAAATTGCTTGTTTTTGAGTGTTTTCAGGTGGAGAACTGATCTGAAGTGCTGTGGTTTGCTGACCTTGTTCCTCTAGGGGTAAGAACAACATGTTTAGGGACTTTGGATCCCTTTGATTATTGACATTTCATGCTTCATACTGTAAGGCACAAAAATGTCTATAACAGTTTCCCCCTAAAGTATGAGGTCGTTTATCGGGTGAAATGCTTTATCCAGAGGATCCGAAGTTCATTCAATCGCTGAGAGGTGACTTGTAATAAAATACAATACAATACATTATTTTTCATTCTGCTTTCATGATCTAGCTGAGGCGGGCATTCCCATGCTCAGCTTTATAAATACATTTTAGTACATAGAACAGAGGATCGTCTGATGGTAGACTGATAATTCTCTGCTGAAATTATCATCCTTTGAATAGGATGATCATCTGTTGCAATGATGTACATGACGAATGCTTTTATATTTCCTGAATATATATCGCAGCCCAGATGGATGAAACTAGATCCGGGGTCTTCAAACTCGTTCGATCTTCACTCTAAGTACAAGTCGATCCATGTGAGAATTGTGCTGAAGTCGAACATGGAAAGACATCGCTTGATTACCGGTCAGTAATGAAAACCGTTAACAAGCGCAAGAGGAATCACCGATAATGATAATGACCCTCAAGGTACTGCAGTACAATTCACGTGGCATGAATAAAGGACTTGGCGTCGAACGCCACGCAAAATCTTCTGGTCGAAGGTCATTGATGTATACCTGTCGCCGGAAGTGAGAAACCTGCCATTGAGGCATGCAAGCTTCAAAGTACTGAAGGGGTTGTTCCTAGATCAACTTCTTGGATAATGAGCTGAAGTCGACAAGAAGCGATCCGTCAAAGGAGGGCCTTAATGAATCCCACATCAGTGAAACGGAACGGAGCTAATGATTTTAGTGGAGGTGAAAACAAACTGTGACATATGATTCAGGGTGGCGATCATGAATGGATGAAGGATAATGTATGGTAGTGGATGGGACACGGTTGACTCTTTCTGAACGACATCTCTTGAACATATAACGACACTGATGCAATGGATCGGTAGCATTACCCCAAATGGATGGTTTGGTGAGGACCATGGTGATGAGACCGGTGAATGAAACAACCCAACCCGATGTGGTACGAAGGAAAAGTGTCATGTTCAAGAGCGACTTGCTACCATTAAAGCTTTGAGGTTCTCCCAATTTTTCCCCAGTCATTTCTGACCAGTACCTCTTTATTTTTTTCAAGCTTGAGGAGGATAACATATGCTTGTTCTATAACCTGCCCTTCGGGCAAGCCCATCGCTATGTTTTAACGAGCTTAGCGATAGGGAAACTCATTCTCATCTAAAGACAAGTTTGTCGCTATTTAATCATTTTAACGAGTCTAACGACAAGGAAAACTCGGTCCTTTTCGTTTTTAGAGAGTCTGAAAAGGTACAAAAAGTTAACTCCAAAATTCCTTTTTCGTCATCTAATCCCTTAAGTCTGAAAAAGTATAAAACAATACAGAAGGGATGAGTGTTCGGTACTTTTAACGAGCCGATCAAAACAAGCGCTCGATCTTTTTGTGCAATAATCCCTCAGGTCCAAAAAAATTAAAATCTAGAGGAGGGATAGCTCTTCCGGTCCCTTTAACGAGCTGGAAGGCCAAAACTCGGCAAACTTTTCATATTTTACGAGTCAGAAAAGAGCTCAAAGAAGACTCGTCTTTTGAGGAACGAGTGATATACAGGGATAGCAACTGATTCCAGGTACAGGTTGGAATTTTCCAATCACGGCAGTGTTACAAGGATGGCTAGGTGAAATCACTCTTCGCAGCTGTTCCTCAAAATGGGTAAACAATCATATGGGGGTGAACGATCGGCCAAATGGAATGGAGGTGGCGAATGAAAACACGACCAAGGCTTTTCATGGCTAATAAATTTACGATCGCAATGGTTATTTACTGGGATAGGTTCATTTTTTAATGAGCTTGAACTCTGGAGGAAACTCTTGCTCACGCTTTTCTATTTTTTAACGAGCATAAATTCCGCGGTAAAACTGCTCGATCCTTGCGTTTATTTTTTAACGAGCATGAACTTTATGCTAAAACTGCTCGATTACATGGTCAAATTTGATTTTTACTATTACTAGCTTTTCTCTTTTCAAATATAGTCCTGCACTTTCAATTGCTGCAACAAACTTTGTTAGAAATGGATAATATTTGCATGAAAATGAGATTATAACCCTAATATTCCACTTTGAACTATGTAAAAAGTCATAAAAAGGTGTTTTTACCTCTCATTTACCATTTCATTTGCATTTGGTTTGTTGGAGCTCTGGAGGTGCCTCTTCTTCCTTGATTTTCACCAGCTGATTCCGGGAGATTCTGCGGACGATTTTCGGCACCGTTTGGACCAGGTAGGAGCTAAACCCTAGCTCTTCCCTTTCATGGTTTCATTTTCTAGTTTTAGGCCTGTTTTTCAGTGATTCTGAGCCCCAGGGGTTTTGCAAAAACGCCCTAGCATCAGCGCAGGTTCCCCTTTCGAAACCTGCGCTGAATGTCAAGCTGCCTTAAGGCAGCCTGACCTTCAGCGCAGGAAGGAGACTCTCTGCCTGCGCTGGGCCCAGAAAACTGATCCTGCAGGTCATTTTTTGATGATTTTTTCGCCAGTTTTTCACCAAAATCAGGAACTTACTCCTTCTCTTGTTTGCTTGCAGGGAACCTTGAACAAAATGTCCCTTACATGGTGAGAACAAGAACATGAAGAGGAGGACATGATTGCCCTCCATGACACGGTCACGGTGAACGCGCTGCGGAACTGTGGCCTGCTGAAGTTTTTCCGTATCTCTAGCATGAGAGCACAAATTTCTTTACTATAGTATATGCTTGATGCTTGGGATCCTGTTAACCAAGTATTCCAGATTAGGGGAAATTCCATCCCCTTGACCATAGAGGACATGCACTTCTTGATTGGGTTGTCAAGACGAGGTGCCCCCATTTGCTTGTCAGGTACAGCTCGGGGGACAGATTCCACCAGAGATTATGTCCGTCAGTATTGCAGGGAAGGTTCTCAGCCGAGCAGAGACGGCAAGATTCTTATCCATGAGATTACTGACAGGTCTCTCAGGTCCATTCTGTTCACCATTGGTAGGATGGCCGGTAGCGCAGCTTTACATGTTGCCAACAGATCTTACATGCAACACGCCTTGGAGTGTCTCCAACCGAAAGTATTCAACTGGTGTGATGCAGTACTTGTTCAGATGAAAAGTCAATTGACCAAGGTAAAGAACGGGAAGCTGAAGAACTTTGGATTTGGTTCTATTCTGACTGCCTTTGCCTTGGAGAAAATCCCATTGATGCAGCCTCAGTACATCATACTTGACTTGCCTTCTCCGACCGAGCCACGCATGTAGAGGTGGGTTGACCACATGTCTAGGCATGCTGGTCAACCTCATATTACTTTTACTGAGGACTTCTTTAGGTGGTTCGAGCGCCAGGAGATGGCATTTTCTGAGTATCCATACGTGGGTATGGATTTCCGAGGTGATCCAGATTTGGTGCTACCGGAGGGCGAGCAATGGGGTGCCATTGGTAAAATCTTTGACCATATCACTATTTACTGTTTTTATTCATAATGTTGTTGTGCTTTATTCTATCAAGACTTTTAATCAAACTCTTGGGTGCATGCAGATGTTGGTCCTATTCGTCCAGCAGTTCGTCCGCGATCGCCTGCTGCTGCCCCAGCAGCGGAGCCTGCTAGGAGAGTTGTTATTCGCGACCTTGACGATACTGAGACCCTTACAGCTGTGCAGGAGCAGGTCGAGAGCCTTACTCGTGGTCTTCCGGATGTACAGATTGACGAGTTACCTTTACAGTTGCAGCGTCATACTATTGTCGTGCCTAGACGATGGACTCGTCTCTTGCGCATGATTGCACAGGCCGTGACGTACTATCATGAGCACCACTAGGCTAGGGTGCCCCCTAGCATCTTTTTGAGTTTTAGGTCATATGACCCATTTTGTCTTGGTTACAGAACATTATGTACAAACTATAAACAGCTTTATATATTTTGATTTTCGAGGTTTATTCTGGTTGATTTTGTGATCCACTTGCATAGCACCGATGCATTTCTTTTTATACATGTCGTAAATGTCTATCTAATACATAGTTTGCTAATGAATCTGTTAATGTGTTTAAGTTTTTGGAAATATGCTGGTATTGAATTGAATCAAACTCTCTTTCCAAAATCTTAACCCTTAGAAACATTCGATAAATAGCTGGATTGCGGACCGAATATATACCATTGAGTTGTAGTATTACAAGCTGTGAGTCTAGCCTGATGATTAGTCGGCGTATACCATGGGCGATGGTATCAGAGAGGAGTTCAATCAACGCGCTATACTCAGCAATGTTATTCGTCGATTGTCCAATACACACACCTCTGAAACTCACTAACTCGCCGCTTGGATCAAAAATGGCCCAGGCTGCGGAGGATAAATTCCGCGAACTACGACTCGCTCCGTCGGCATATCCCACATATGTCTCAGAAAAATTCGACATCTGCAACAAACGAAAAAGGTGGATTACTCAACCGAAACAAACCCTTTAGCGAAAACAAAATACAACAAAAGCACTCAGGTTACTACTTAGGCATAGTAACGCTTGAGGTACAACCCATTGCGGGGTTGCGCCAGTGGTATTCCGTCATAATCCATTAACTCGTAGGCTCCTTTTGCTAACACCCTTTTAACAATATAGGGACCCATCCATAAGGACTTAAATTTCCCTGCTCCTAACTTGTCGGATTCTTGGTCGTAAAGCAAAACCAAGTCACCATCAAAGAAGACACGAGGTTTGACATTCTTGTCGAACTGCGCCTTGACTCGTTTCTTATGGGCTTCGTTCGCCAGAGCGGCGTCACAACGGGTTTCATCCAACTGGATTAACTCCAAGAAATGGGCCTCTTCTTCTGAGGTTCCGGGGAGGAGGTCAATTGCGAGTTTAAGAGACGAAATTTCGCACTGGATCGGTAAGACTGCCTCCAGGCCATACACCAATTGAAACGGTGTGAACCCAGTGGCATTTTTTACCGATGTTCGGTAAGCCCACAAGGCCGAGTACGGGATTAGGTGCCACCTTCTTTTGTGAACCCCGATCATCCTTTGCAACATACGCTTCAGGACCTTGTTGATTGCCTCAACTTGTCCGTTGGCTTGCAGATAATACGGGGTAGAGCTGTCGTGAGATAGCCCTAGCTTGGTAACTAATTCAACCATCATGTGATTGCGAAAATGCGATCCATGATCTGTAACTATAGCCTGTGGTACGCCGAACCTGGCGACTACATGATTGAAAAAGAAAAGGGCAGCTGTTTCACCAGTGTTATCCAATGTAGGCATCACCTCGGCCCATTTGGTAAAATAGTCAACAGCGACTATAATATAGCCATGCCCCCAGGTCGAGGTGGGGTTATATTGCATGAAATCGATGCCCCACTTGGCGAAAGACCCAACAGCAACTATAGGCTGTAAAGGTGCGGGTGGTCTTCTGGTTTTACTATCAAAGATCTGACATGCATAGCAACTTCTGACTGCGATTATGCAATCTTTGAACATGGTTGGCCAGAAGTATCCTGCTCGTAAGATTCTTTGTGTTGTTGCATATCCAGATTGATGCCCCCCACACGCGCCTGAATGGCAATCATTCAGGGCTTTCTCGGCCTCCTCATGGGTAAGGCACCTCCTTAGAACTGTATCGACACCACGATGGTAAAGCGAGTCACCGACGATCATGTAGTCTTTAGATTGGTATCGTATACGTTTCTGTTCCGAGTGTGAGGTATTAGGCCTAAACTTTTGGGTTTGGAGATAAACTATGATATCTCCATACCACTCATCGCTTGTAGATATCAGAAACAAATTTTCGTCCACGATTGACTCTTCCGATGTTTCATCATTGGACGACGATGGGAGATCGCACAATAATTCCGCGAAAACTAGAGCTTTCTTTGACTTGGATTTTACAAAATCCAGATCAAACTCTTGAAGGATCACTATCCATTTTGAATATTTGCCCCCCAGCAACTGTCGCGACAGTATATACGTCATGGGGTTGCAATCTGATAGAATGGTAGTTTTCCTAAAGAGGACATAATGTCGAAACCTTTGAATCGCTTGAACAGCAGCAAGCGCTAGTTTTTCAACATAGGAATATTTACATTCTGTGTCATTTAAGTTTTTACTTAAATAATAAATAGGATGTTCAATTCCATCGAATTCCTGCACTAAAACCATCGCAATGGTCGTATCTGCTGCAGCTAGATACAGGTTAAAATCTCTTTGATAGTCCGGGGCGTACATTAATGACGCTCTTACTAGAGAATCTTTCAGAGCCTCAAAGGAAGCTTGCGCGACCTGGTCCCAGACAAAAGGTACATCCTTTTTCAAAAGACGAGTATAACCTTTGGCAAGTTCTGCGTAATTTGGAATGAACCTCCTCAGAAAGTTTGCTTTCCCTTGGAGTTTCTGAATCTGAAGCAAATTGGAAGGTGGAGGCAAATTAATGATTGCCTGAACCTTACAGGGGTCGAGACGAATCCCATCCTTAGAGATTACAAAGCCAAGTAAACGACCAGAACCGACGCAAAACACACATTTGTGTGGATTGAGTCTTATCTTGTAGTGTCGGCAACGTAGAAATATTGCTCTCAAATGCTGCGGATGATCAGTGCGCTTTCGCGAATGAGCCGGAAGATCGTCGAGGTATGGTTGAACGATGTTTTTGATGTCATGGAAGGCATAATTCATTGCCCTCTGAAACGTCGCCCCTGCGTTCTTTAAACCAAAGGGTAATTTTCGATAAGCGAATGTGCCCCACGGACAAATAAATGCAGTCTTAGACTGGTCCCGTGGGCAGATATTTATTTGATTATACCCGGAAAATCCATCCATAAAGGAAAAGATTTCACATCCGGCGCATTCATCAATTATCTGGTAGATGAAGGGTGTAGGGTAGTTGTCCTTTGGAAAAGCTTGGTTTACATCCCTATAGTCGACGCACACTCTTATCGTCCCTTGTTTTTTCATAACAGGGACAATATTCGATACCCAATCGGTTAGAGGAACCATGTAGATGAATCCAGCATGGAGAAGTTTCTCAACTTCTGCCTTAATGGCAGCGGATTTCTTAGGGTGTACCTGTCGAAGCCGTTGTCTTACTGGTTTGACATCAGGATACATTTAATCTCATGTTCAACTATGCTCGAGTCAATGCCTGGCATTTCATCATATGACCATGCAAAGACATCTCTAAATTCACGAAAGAGAGCACCATATATTTCCAGTTCTGAAGGGGAACAACTTTTGCCGACATGAATATTCTCTACAACATTAGGTTTTGTCGAGATATTTTTGGCTACAATCTCTTCAATATTGGATAGGTTTTGCTCTGAGTCCACCGTATTTACAGTATTTGTTAGGAATTCAAAAACTGAAGGGTGGTATAGGTCGTGTCGAGTATCTTCTTCACACTCTAGAAGAAGGGAACGATGGTGGTGATCATTCCATGGTGCCCCCTCAATTAACATTGATTGTAGGATTCCTTCGTCAGTCCCATGTACTTTTGACCAGGGATATAATGGGGTGCCATATTCTCCAGACCTATCTACCCAAATGCTTGACGAGCGTTGATTTGGGCTCGCCTCCCATGCCTGAAACATTGATTGCTACAACATTTCTATCGGGCTTGGTGGCAAAACCATCGGATGATCCATGACGACTTTGTCTTCTGCGACTTTCAAAGAAGATATCATGTTGCATGTTGCTACAAATGGGATATTTCCTATATGAATAGGAGGCGGTAAAGCGAAAGCTCCCATCATTGTGGGGTCTTTCAATAAGCCTACTCCGATATCTTGAATTGAATGGTCGCTCCCATGGATCATGGGAATGCTTCCTGTAACTTGTGAACCATTAGGGAGGAAGTTCTGTTGGTCGACGATCGTAATCCCTCCTTCAAATGGGAATGCGATCTTCCTAAAATAAGTCGACACTATAGCTGCCATGGCATATATCCACGGTCTTCCCAGTAGGATGTTATAGTCAAGATTGCCATCAATGACTTCAAAATCAATTTCCACTGTTTTTCCTCCTAGTTCAACCTTGAAGTTATTTAGGATGCCGTACGGGGTGTACGTCCTACCGTCGAATGCTTTTAATGTCGTCGAAGATCACGACAAGGTTGGAGATCCGAGAGTTTTCCAGCAACTCATCGACATGATACATGTCGACGCCCCCTCATCAATAATTGTTCTGTGAACAGTTTTGTTGAGTGCTTTCACTTGAATAAGGAAAGCTAGTTGCGCTGGTAACTGAGGATCATACCCTTTGTGATGAAAGGATACAAGATTGGAATCCTTAGGATCCACTCCACCAATTGCTGATAACAACGCCTGCCTTTGGGATGGGCAATTTTGCAGTACCTCAAGAGTCGACATAGCGGATGGCAATTGGGCCAAATCTTCCACTATGTTATAATGCTGCGCCACCCTGGCGCAAGGATTAAATGTCGACTTGTGTACTACTCCCTTTGGCGGTTTTATTGTTAACTCATGCGTGATGGGGGGTACAACTTCTGCCGAAGTTGTTGTCGAACTACTAGGTTGATCTTTACCTTTGTCGTTCGATACCGGTGGATTCCCGTAATCTTTACTCCTTGTCGAGATCAAAGCATCATTTTTCTTAGAGACCGACAACATTAGCACTTGCGACGGGGAAGCATTTCCACTATCAACCATATTTTGACCTGGGTCGGGAAATGGATTAGTCAACACAGCTGAAGTTTGGGAATTTTTAAAGAACCTCTTTAACTCAGCTTTGAACGGACAGTTCCTTGTGAAATGATCCTCTTCATCATATATCTGACATGGATGAATTTGTTTCCCTTGCCCATGAGGGTTTGAAGAAGTTTTTTGAGGGGATGACTCACCCTGTTTCTTCTTCTTCCCTTTGTTTTGCTTCTTCTTGCTTCCTGGTTGATTGGAATTTTTGCCTTTATCCGTAGATACGGCATTTACTTCCGAAGCAAGAATTTCTTGATTTGCTTTTTGATTCGAAGTCTTACGGGGTTTCTTATTCGAATCCCTTGTCGACTTTGTGTTTGCAGTGCCAATCACACCATCACCGGCATGAGAGTCACTATTCGATCCAGGAGGAGGAGGGATTGAAAATTCCGGTCTGGGGGCGTCAGGTATCTTATCATAGAGCGTGCCAGACTGAGTATATACTAAGTCTAAATACTGGGCACGAGCAATAACCTGCTCCTCTGTTATGACCCCTCCCTTGGCCACATCTTCTGTTATAGCAGGAAGAAGCGACTTTATAAACCACTCAGCTAACAGCTGATCTGGAACATAAGTCTTTACCATTCTGCGACGACGATGCCACTCATGTATATGATCTGATATATGTGTGGCCGTTGTCTGCTTGAAATTGGTTAAGATCTCTGTTCCAGTTTCGTACCTTATAGGTAACTGAAAGTGTGTTAAAAAAGTCGTGGCTAGGGAACTAAAATTGTCGAAAGAGGCTCTAGGTAATTCAATATACCATTTAGCCACCGGACCAGTCAATGTCCTCTAGAAGAGGCGAAGCCTTATCGAATCATCATTCAAGGTATTCGACGAACACCACAGATGAAAAGTCATCACATGATTCGACGGGTCTTCGCCAGGATTTCCATTGAATTTAGGAATGTCCGAAGGAAGCTTGTGAGGAATCGTTGGCCACCAATGGGCATAGGCGATTGGATTGTTCGTCAATCGATGTAAATCTGGTAATTCCAGAGTTGCCACGAATGGCAACTGCTGATTCAGGTTTGGCGAGGCGTACCCAGGATACGATGGAATCGCTTGAGCAGTACGCCTTTGCATACCAGCATAATGCAATTGATGCTAATATGACTGATATGGCTGGTGGACTTGGCCACTGTAAAGTGGTTGATTTAACCCGTTCTGAATATAGGGTTGTCCACTATTCGCAAAGATCTGTTGCTCAGATCCTTGGTACACCTGCTGAAACTGAGGTTGTTGGTACTGCACCATCCATGGTTGTGAAGCCATGTTTTGCTGTGCTATACTAACCGACGGACCAAGATGCGGGGTTATTGTACCCGCTTGTACCTGTGTCGTCCCGGCAGTTGGCGATTGTGGTTGTGTTGCAGGGTGAAGGGGTTGTTGCATTACAACCTGGGGTTGACATACAACAGGCATCGATTGAACTTGCGACACGGTTACAATAGCTGGCGTTGTCGGGATGCTTGACATAGGTACACATTGTTGCATAGAATATGCAACTCTTGGCTGTTGGGGTAACATAGGTACCCAACCACTCGTCGTAACTTCAGTCAAACCTGAATGCTATTGAAAACTGTCGTATGGGTATCCTCCCGGAGGGGGTAGTGAAAGGGCATATTGCCCCCCATATGGTAACAATCCGGAGCTCAAGGGTATGGATTGCTTTCGAGGACTGGATGGCCCAAATTGACCTCCATAGGGATCAATTTGTCTAGTTTCAACATAAGAATTACCGGGTATTATACCGGAAGAACAAACTGGAACAGACCAAGCTGTTGTAATAGTCCCCGGGTGGACTCCTTCTAGCTGTTGAGAGCGAGTTGGGACAGCTGGTATGCCGGAAAACATCGTTGGAGTGATAGCAGGAGCTTCTGCCATCGCTGTGTCATTTGGCACAGTCCTAGATGTCGACGGTTGCTCAGACATTTTAAGTCTATCCAATAGACTGCCCAACGATTCTACAGGAACTTCCACTAGTGATGGACAAACTTCTGATGCAGAAGGAAAAAGAGTGACACCTACTCCAAAATGAGTTGGAGTATTTGCTTGCTAGTCCTCTACGATTTCCTCTATTGCAATCAAACCAGGAGGAAGAGGAAGACCGTCAGGTCCGTAAAAGATTTCTGGTGCCGAAGAAGGGGTTGCTTCGACAACGACAGTTGTTTGAGCAACAAGACTCTGTGGACCGGTTACAGATGGAACCGGTTCAGTTATGCAAGTACTTGTTCTCAGACGAGGATCAGTGCAACTGTCCCTCTGTGGCTGTTGAAATTCTTCAATAGAGGCAGGGATTCCAGAAATACTAGGAGTGACCGGAATCTCAGATGTTGTTGGAACTGTTGTTCTAACAGTAATGGGAGATTTTGACCCGGTCAAGCGAGTTCGCTTCGTCCGTACTATTTTCGATTCCGGAGACAAAGACGGTTGACTCGCAAGCCTCCGTGAACGACGGGGTTTCAATTGACTTTCCTCCACGGTTGCGGATTACTCGATCAACTAAAATACAAAAAGGGGAATTATGTTTCCGTATTGAATGAATTTTATTAGATGCTTTTAGACACAACTTGCTTTTTCAATTTTTAAGAGTCGAGAAAAAGCTAAAGATGACTCTAGTCTCCTTCGATGTTTTAACGAGCCCGAAGTGACAAATGCTCGGTTGGACTTTTTCAGTTATAGAGTTTGAAAAAGGCCAAAAGAAACTGCTCTGGAGATCTAGGCAGAGGGTGTGCCAAACCTTTCGCGAAACCAGAGAATACATTTTACGGTACGGGTGGTCGATCTTCGTGAATGCTATGTTCACTGCATCGCGATCAGTAGGGCGGCCGACACGACTTCCTAAGGATAAAGGATAAATGCCTATAGGGGTCTCCCAATATACGCGACAGTACGCGGGAGCACAAGTCCGTATTAGTGCTATCGTCCCTCAGGAGGAATCACCCACCTTTGTAGAGATCGACAGTCACTACGTTTAACGATGCCGGAACACGTCTCTACCTAGACCTCTACTGTGAGCGTTATGTTACAAAGTGTTGTTAGGTTCATTCAATATATTTTAAGTTGATCTTGTTTAGCAGTTTGTCTTTCAGGATCACCACGAGATGTATTGGTACAAATTCCTAAATGCAGTTTAAGATGATAAGCAAGTTTTACAATCTTTTAACTTTGAAAATCCTAACTACTGAGGGAAAAGAAAGACATCATCTTTTCACACAGATCACAAAGCACACACTAATGCACTTTCTCCTAGATCAATCATGCAAACTTATCAAAAATGCAAATGCAAAATGCAGGTATTTCTTTTCTCTTTCTTAATGTTGATGTATTACAAAAAGAAAGCTGTTGTATAATTTCGAATTCAATTTCAAGTGAAAACAAACAAGCTTGTCTAAAATCAAAAGACACCTTACGGTTTACTTGTTTCGACACTAGAAATATAAGAATTCAAACCATATGATGAAAGCAAAAACTCAATCAGCTATGAACAACAATCAAACTAACTCTTAAGATCACTACGACACTTATCACAGTTCTGGATCTAAGAGGCCACAGCAAGACTAGTTCGCTTTTGGTTATGGGAAACTGTAAATGAAACAAGAAATACAAAAAGAACAATCACACTTTCTTTATACAACCAAGGCGGAATAGTGGCAAGGGAAGTTGGTTTTAGATAGGTACAATGACTAGCAACAGGCAGCAAAAACAAGAGTGAAAACAGGGCAAGAAACAACAGGAAACCCCAGTAGCACAGTGTACCACTGGTTCAGCGCAGGTAAAGGACTGTCAGATTGACATTCAGCACAGTTCCCGAAGGGGCTACCTGCGCTGAAATGCAGACTATCTTTGTACAACCTGCACTGAAGAATGAGACTTGCGTTTTTCACAGTTTCCGGGTCACAGTTTGCTAAAAAATTCACAGTTTTTGGCCAAATCAGAAGCTATCAGTCAAGTACATACTAAGGGATAATTAGGAGGATGAAAAGCTATCACTAAGAGCTTCAGAGTCCTTGTGGATCAGCTCTTCAAATCATAAACATGCCTAGAAACTGAGTTAGAGTAGCTGCCCTCTACTTTGCATCTGAAAGATCCAAATGCAGTTCGATTCGATACTCCCTTTGTTTATGAAATGAATAACAAGAAACACAAACAACCAACAAGATACGCTCCCCAGTGGAGTCGCCAATTTGTTGTAGGGAAAAGTATCTGACACGGAATGACCCTATCCCACTCTAAGGGTGATAGTACCTCAGCAACAACTGAAAGCAAATCTATCTAAGATTTCTTCTTTATGAAAGTAAATAGGGGAGAAAGAGATCCACCAACTGATGTCTTTCGCTAGTGTTGATCCAGTCTTCTCTCCTTGCTGCTTGCTCCCAGCTCCTTGCTCTTTCACTGGCCTAGCTACACAAAGATCCTGCAAAAAGGCAAGAGAGGGAAACTACAAGAAGAATACATTCATAACTGATTCAAGGATTAGGATAAATCAAATACACAAGTACAACAATACATCATTGAAACACATGTATATAGAAGAACCTCAAATGCTTTATTAATGGAAGAAGTAAAGTTCTAAGAGTGCTACAACCATAAAAGGCCCAATCCAGCAACACCTCCCAGCAGAAAGAAATCTCCTCTTCACCTCCTTCAAAGCAATCACCCAATAGCTCTAAACTCAAACCAACAGCACTTCCTTGCTTTCACAAAATTCAAGCCTCCCTAGACCTCATGAGAGAGCTCTATATATAGGATATTTGGAGAAAGGATGAGTCAGCTTGAGACTGACATGAAGCTGACTTGTGTCCTCTCCCTCTTCAGTTATACTTCAGTTCTTGAGTCCACTTGGAGATCCTTGCTTCCACTTGGAGTTTAAAGACCTCTTACTCATCATAGGGCGAATTTGTTGATCCAAGTGTCATCTTAGAAGCTTCCTGGGCGCCTGACACCTTGCAGAATGACTGTGCCACTTGGTCAATCTCACCCAGCGCAGGTAGCCTTCCTTACTATTGACATTCAGCGTAGGTATAGAGTGGAGCAGTTGACATTCAGCGCAGATGCTCAGTGGAGCAGTTGACATGATCCTGAAATTGCTTGTTTTTGAGTGTTTTCAGGTGGAGAACTGATTTGAAGTGCTGTGGTTTGCTGACCTTGTTCCTGTAGGGGTAAGAAAAACATGTTTAGGGACTTTGGATCCCTTTGATTATTGACATTTCATGCTTCATGCTGTAAGGCACAAAAATGTCTATAACACATACCACAATTCATAAGGAGTCTTGTTTCTTATAGCATTAGATGGACATCTATTCTTTATATATGCAGCACATAGAACAACATCAACCCAAAACATTATCTTTACATTTTTGAAGAAAAGCATGGATCGTACCATATTCAAGATTGTTCTATTCATTCTTTCAGCTACACCATTATGTTGGGGATTATAAGGCATAGTTGTTTGATGTTTGATCCCATGTTGGCGAGGATAGTTTTCAAATTCATTTGATGTATATTCTTTTCCATTATTAGTGCAAATAGACCCAATATGAGATTGTGCATCATTTTCAATCCATTTATGAAAATTCTTGAATGTTTGAAAAGCATCAGATTTGTTCTTCAATAAATAAACCCAACACATTTTGGTGTAATCATCAATAAATGTCATGATATATTTATTTTCATTTGCAGAAGGAATAGGCATTGTACCACATAAATCTGAATGAATGAGTTCAAGCTTCCTCTGTGCTCTTGAATGCGAATCACGAAAAGACTGTTTGCTATGCTTTCCTAGAATGCAAGCTTCACATTGCTTATGTTTCCTAGGAATTGTAGGCAAATTAGCAACACCATTTTTCTTCAATAAGCAGAGTCTGTCATAGTTTAAATGTCCAAATCTAGCATGCTATAATAAACTTGATGGAAGTGTACCTTCTTCATGATGAGAAATATATGAGAAATGTTGTGCATGAGCAGAGGTTCCTTGCAGTTTGAGAAGCCTTTCTTCTTCTATTCCCCTCATGACAAGTGAGTGGTCAGATGCTTTTCTTACCTCAAGCTTGCCATCAAACATATGAATGGAGTGACCTTCCTGGTGGATGTGGACCAAGGACAACAAGTTTCTCTTGAGCTGTGGGAGATATAGAACATGATCCAGAAGAAAGTCTGGAAGACCAGGCAGTTTAAGCCTGATTGTGCCAAGCCCTGATGGCTTGATTTTTGACTGATCTGCAAAGTATACTACTCCATCAACATTGTCAGTGAAATCTTCAAAAAATCTTTCCTATGAGTCATATGACAGGTTGCTCATGAATCAAGCAACCAATCATTTTTCGAAGAAGTAAGTGAAGCATTAAACAAATCTTCATTTAGTCCAATGTTACAATGTGCCTCAATATAGTGAGCGGATTCAGGTGCTTTACCTTTGTCTGTATCATTAGTTTTACCTTTCTGCTGGTTTCTTTTCTGCTCAATTTTGTCCCATGGTAGCTTGCATGTAGAAGCATCATGTGATCCATTTCGTTTGCAGCGAATGCAATGCAGATCTGCTTTTTCTCCTTGAGAATGTCTACCCCCCTGCCTCTGAAGTATCTTCCTCTTCCTCTTCGTCCACCTCTTCCTCTTGTAGAATCTTGAGTAGGATGCTTTTATTTATGAGCAAGGAAAACAGTCTCTTCAGAAGATTCGAGGACTGTCTTCTTTCCAAAGGCTTTCTGTCTTTCAGCAAACTTTTTAACAAGAGAGTCAAAGGCTATATCTTTAAGATTTCCATTTGCTTGTAAAGACTCAAGATAATTGGAGTAAGTAGGATAGAGTGCCCTGAGAAAAGCAATAAGAGGGATATCCAGCTCAACCTTAGTGGATTTGATATCATGCATTATGGATTTTACTTCAGATGCAAGAGCAAGAGGATCATTATTTTTCAGTTCAAGAGTGAAGAGTTTAATCATGAGCTGACCAACTTCAAGTGCAGAATGTGAGTCATAGAGTTCTTTAAGCTTTTGTAAAGCTTCAAAGGCAGTTGAATATGATGAAATATGGTGACTTACTTCTTCATTTACAGATGCTGCGATTAATGCATATGCTTTGTTGTTCTTGTTATCCCAAATGACGAGCTCTTTGTTTGATGTAGGCTGTACTGGGTGATTGTCTCCTTCTCCGACACACACTCCTTTCCACAACTCATTGAAGATGAGGGTGTGTTTTATCATTCAGGACCATTCAGGATAGTTCTCCTTGCCAGTGAGAACTATTCCTACCATAGAGATGATTGAATGCATTCTGTAAAAAAAATACTTCTGCTGATAAAAAAAAAACTTTCTGCTGATATACAATGAAGTTGTACTCAAAAGGGAAACTCAAAAGATTTCAAATCCACAATGTGACCCCTATAAATCCATCATTGTATAAATTCACCTTACATAAACTTCATATAAGTTTCATATAAGTCCATCATATAACCCTCATAAAACTTCACCTTATAAATCTTATATAAATCTCATAAAACTTCACCTATAAATATCATGGTCATGCACATTCTTTGAACTGTAATTTACAGCGGTCAACTTCAGCAAAGCATTAAACCAAGTTATGGAGGCCAACGCACAAAAATGATTTGAAATTCGAACTATTCAAAATGTATTGAAACCATTCACCACACCTTTTGATCGTATACCATTCAGGCATGTCAAAAATACCATTGGAACTTATTTGAAATAGGCAGCAAGCGTATTTATTTGAAAAATTCAAAATATATGTCAGCAGCATTCAAAACCACGTTCAAAACTTATGAGAGTTTCGCAGCAGTAATTTAAAAAACGCGCAGCCAGCACTTATTTGAAAACAACAGCATCATTCCGACAACCTTAAACCAGTACAGTGCTACACCATTGAGCCACAACGACAACACTTATTTGAAAACAACAACATTTGTTTAAAAGCACCACGAACAAGGGAAGAGAGAACAAGATTGCAGATAGCATAGCATGGCTGACCAAATAAATATGTATATTTTAAAACAGTTTTTCTCACAAAAAAAACATTGATTTTATTTTGATGAGGTGTTCTCACTGCTTCGTCTGAGGCAAGACTGCTTCCAGCGCCTTCCACTGCTCAAGAATAAAGGAATCTGGAAAATCTACAGAGAAATGAATGTACAAATTACCTTTCATAGAAGGCCGATGGTAAACCGACATTCCTTCATCTTCAATAACCTTGAACTTAACCGGTTTCACAACTTCAGCCGCACTTGATTTGATAAGCAGTTGCCTACCATCCAGATGGGTTAATACAAATTGGAACCCACACAGTGCCTCCCTCAATAATAAGGTATGCTCAACAACAAGATCATCTCCCTTTTCCCGCGGCAACGCCAATTTCTTCTCCTGCAATTTCTCCGAAAACAAAGCACAGTGTGGGCATTCAATGCTCAATCATCCATCGTGACAGTGATAAAGAAAGCGCGACAACACCACTTTCTTCTCTTGCAGTTTCTCTGATGAGAATAAGTGCGCAGCGTTAGGCCTATGAAGGTCAGAGACAAGTGTTATGGACAGAGCGCAGTGGCAGAGGCAGATTATTTCAGAACAGAAGGGAATAAAGCAGAGGCAAAGGCAGAGGTCAGGACAGAGGAGTTACAAGGAGCATAATAGCTAAAACAAGGAGTTGGCTCTGATACCATGTCAGGCCAGGCAGTAACTCTCCAAAGGCAAAAAAACTGATTGGTGTATTATTCCATAGGTAACCCATTTTTATATACAATATGGAGTGATGGTTCAGTTCATCTCCCGATGACTGTTCACCTTCCTAATTTATTTAGTTACATAAAATTCCCAATCATGAAGATTAGGTGTCAACAATTCACACTTACCTAAACAAAGCGTTGACAAAATTCTCACAGAAAGCATAAGTGAGAATTGACGCGTTCATCCTGCAATAGAAATATAAAGTCAGTGTAGAATCTCAGCAAAGTCATGATAGAATGTTAGTTATCATGTTCAAGTTGCAATAATTACATGTCCAAAACATATGCAAATGACAGTAATATCGACATTCGTTCACTAAGAGCAACAACTTTTGATGTCATAGTCGTTCGCTCGCAAACCCAAATTCAACAGATTTCATACTCAAACCAAATAAACCCTTGCTGCAGTTGTTCTATGCTTGTGATTTGACTGTAGCCGTTATATGCTTCTGGATGCCTTCATCTCATCATTACTTGGGTGCTAATTATTACTCTCGCTGTATATTCGCTTGAGTTCCATTTATTTTTTTCCTCGTCGTTTGCGATTGTTTCCCCATGTACGGCCACATGCAGAACCAGTCGAGAACCATTATAAGGAATTATACTTTCTTGTGAATGGTACAATGTCATCAATATTATAGTTTTATAATGAAATTCAATTGGGAAATAATAGTTTGAATAGTGAGAGATTTTATTATAATTCAGTTGTGAGGGACAACTAATATTAGTTGTTAATTTAGTTATCAAATTAATTAGTATTAGCTGTTAACTTAGTTATCAAATTAACAATAACAATAGGGATAACTAATTTTAGCTGCTATTTACAAATGTAGGTTTCCATTATTCAATTTAGAAAAGTTAAGCCATATGTATTTATGTGTTAGTGGACTTTAAGAGAGCAAGGTTCACTCTTACTAATAGTCTCTAAGAGAGCATGTTTCATTCTTGTCATATGTCTCCCTAACTTATTTCCTTACATCCAAAAAAACTGATTCTTAACCAATTTTAATACTCTGCATCCTATATAAGAAATGACTTATAATTCATTAATATAAATAAAAACAACCTATTATTTTTTATTACTTGAAAATATGTCATTCTTTATCAAACAAATTAAAAGAAAATCATTCAAAAATAACCTATTAATATTTTTTTTATAATATTACTAATTATATAAGAGAACCATCCATTCTCCATAACAACTCATTAATAGTTTTTTATTACTTGAAATTAGTAATTATATAAGATTTGATCAAATCTATTTTATAATGTTTATTTTATTTTTAATGTTGTAAAGTTAATCATAATTGTGGATCATGATAATAAATGTAATATTAAATGTGGGTTGACTCATATCTATGTTTAAGGTAAATTATATTTTGAAGTTCTAATTTATTTAAGATAGTCTTTTAATGAAAATATAGGTTCATCCAAAGAAAATCATGTTTTGAGTTGTTAATTTATTTATAACCAATTTTAAGTGTTACTTTAAGACTTGGTAGTGATTTTAGCTTAGATAGTATAAATAAGAAAGTCAAGAGATCTAGTATCTCTTGTGGTCATTGTTAAAGCTATTTTTAGTAGAATAATATTTTTTTAATAACATCTAGCCTTAATTTTATTTAGGAGACTATATAGTACTCTTAGTCGAAACTCAATTTTTTACTCATAAGCAATTTCTTTTTATCTTATTTAAAAAAAATTGTATAATATGAAATTATTCATTATATAAATTTGATTTTCATTAACTATTTAAATACTCATGTAAAAAGAACAATAAAATAATTAAATACTACAATACCAAAAGGATTGTTACAACTTGTTTATCAATGTATATATTAATAGTTATAGGATCATGTTATATATGTATGTAGGTATGTATGTGAGATGACAGGTATGTGGAAGTGTTCTTTATAAGTGTGAGAGATCATAAGTATGTGAAGAATTGTCATTTTTATATGGACAAAATAATAAATATAAGGAAAAAAATATTGATTAGAATAGTAGAGAAATATGTGTAGAATTCAATCCAAAAATATAAACATTAAATGGGAAAATCTATGTGTACAATTTAGATTCAAGACTTGTATGAACATTTAAAAAACAAACTTAAAACCAAATGGGCATATTTGTTGTACACAATCCCTTTTTCCATCTAAACTAAAATTTCTTCTAAAGCTGGGTGGGAGAGGATAACATTTCAAAGATTTTAAGATGCATTAAAGTATAAAGGATAAAAAATTAATTGATGAAGGATAAGAAATAATTTAAAAAATATAGAAGAGTCAAAATATTATATAAAAAAACTTTTACTTGTTTTTTCACTTCAATATATGTTTTCTTGTACATTGATACCCATCCACATACATGGGTTCCCTAGGAGAAAGTTTTTTTACTATGATGCAACTTGCTAGCGAGAAGCCCCTACTATGATCTGTAGATAGCCAACCTTAGATTCCTCTCACCCATTCTTCAATTAGTTCATTCATTTATCTATCATATTCAGTTGATGAAGGTGCACTTATCCATTGTGAGGTACATGAACTATTCTTGCATGTAAGTTCTTTCGTTAATGTTTAAAGGCATTCTAATATGGATTATGAATTGAAATTGGATTATACACCACTTTGGTTATATAACTTTTCTCTTATTTCACATTTTTGATCATCATGTGCTCCTATTTTAGTGTCTCCTTTAAGGTCTTTCTTCCACCATCTAGGAGAGGCAAAAATAGTAGGCTCATGGTGTTTTCATTTCATGATTGTCATACTTAACATTTGTCATCAAATCCATTAGTATTTTATCCCATCTTTTTATTGGTTGTTATCAATTGCTTATATTGGCTCCCTGATGGCCTTGTCTTATGAGAAGAAGGTGTTGGAAATACCTTGGGTTGATGCAACTATAAGAAAATAAAAATCATAAGACAAATATCCAAATGAAAAAGAATGGTGAGGGATGTAAAGAAATAAAAATCTCACTATAGCTTAATTTATACCCCCTCTTATATAACCAATTGTACTCAATATTATCCTTGCATAGCATGCCTATCAAAGTAAAATGAACACTCAAAGAACATCCCAACCCCAATGAAGTGATAAATCATCTATCCTTAATGGGGGAATTTATCATTACTACATGATAGTCAATGAATCTCGTTGAATAATCCAAACCAATAAAGAAAAATGAAAATAAGGGGCCTTGGAAAAATAGAGGAGAGGGAAGGTAACTCAAGAAGTTGAGCATTCCCTATATATAAGTTCTCATGGATGATAGTTTTACACAACCTAGTATAAGACTATGACATTTTTGGGAAGTAAAACATAGGCAATATCACCTATCACTTTCAGCTATCATTTGAAAGGGTTAGCCTAGGAAATGTTCCTCCCTTAGGGTTCGAAGCACCTAATAGGATCATGTGATAATAATTTGGCCTCCATACTTAAGTATGAGTAACATTTATACATTGATAAGCTAGTAAGGAATTTCAAGGTGATACCTTCATGCTCTTATGGTTCTTGTACCATAATTTTGATCTCAGTTAATTTCTTTAGTATGTGCTAGATGATTCTTGCAGGTTTAGCCAAGATTCCCTAAATGACCCTTCCATAGCCTTATCATCTTGGACAATATTTCTAGGCTTAGATGTTGCTTTTAGAATAAGTGTACCATGAGATGATAAGGTATCTATAGAATAACATTTCACCTTATTGATGAAAGTTCTTCCTCTCTATAGGATGATTTATGATGATGATTTTTTAGGACACCTTTAGAGGGGGTGTTGCACCTTCTACTATTATGATGTCATACCCTAGCTCAATGAAATCACCCATGTGATACATATCATAATGATGTATTCCTTTTGGAAGGTGAAATTTGGGCTTTAGAGGTCTATTTTAGTAATGAGACACATTTTGGTAGATGGAGATACATGACTTCTAATATGAGACATGAATTTTGAGTCATATTTTGCACCTTGTTTTGAAGAGGCATGGCTTTGGAGATGATGTCACCATTTGGAGGGTATATTTCTCACACATGTGGGATATTTGAGGCTTATCTTGTTATTTCATTATTCTGGCTATCTTTAGGGGTTATGTTGATGACCTGTTCACTGTGTATCATGGATTTCACTTAGTTATGGGCTTTATCATAAATTAGGGATAAATTTCTTGGCTACCCTGAAATAAATAGGGGAGTTATTTGTCTCCTAGATTCATTGCCACACTTGGATGTTGCATTCTCTTTATTAGTAATTCATCTCCCTTGTATAGTATGGAGGCCTAGTTTAATGAATTATTTTGGGTGGAATTGTATGTGATGTGATCTCTTTTGATGGATTCTCATGGTGGACCTTCGATGTGGCATGTTGAAGTTATTTTATTTATCTTGGTATTATGTACCATGGATGAATGTTTTTGTGCTATGTTAATTTATTTGGTATTTGCTTCATTGTCCCTTATTGAGATAAACCCTTCTTTCAAGTATTCGAAGAAAAATAGTATTTTTTTTCTTTCCCTTAATAATAACGAAAATTAAGAACCTAAATCTCAAACCCTAGGGTAAACTATTTTATATTTTCCAACTCATTTGGATTTAGTATCACTCCAAGGAAACCCTAGAATTTTTTGTATCCTAGACTCATATGCCTTAGATTCCGAAGATATTAGTCCATCTCTCTTGTGTATATATATATTTCTATTTGATGGTAAACTAAAGTTAAATTACAACAAAATATTTTACGTTCAGTTTTTAACGGTTCATTGATGTTTTTCCAAAATGTTAGATATTGTGTAAAATTACATTAGAGAAAGGAAAAGTGAAGGTTTTCCTACATTTTTTATTTATTTTATATGGTTTACGTCAATGTTTTATTTGATTTCATTTACGATATTAACCATTAAAAAGAAAATAGTAGTTGTATTTCTAGCTTCCTATGTGAGTTAGCCTTTATATCACATAGCTTATTCATAGTTTTCACAACTAAATTTGTTGCTATTACAGATTTTTGTTTTGATATATTTTGTTTCTGTAAAACCTTGGTTTATGGAAACCTTAAGTATTTTCATGATTTGGTGTTTTTGAGAAACCTATTTTGAGACTCGTTACACCAACTATAGCCTTTATATTGACCCATAGCTTCCTTTAACCCTAATTTAAAATTTTCTCCTTCATCTACGTCAAACCCTAAGTGTTATACTTTTATCTAGTTGATTTACATTGTAGGATCCTTAGGGGACACTTAGCTTAAGTTCCTTGTGTGACTTGATACCTAAGCCATACCATGGAGGTATCCCTTTTGTTGGATAGTATCCTTCACTAAGTTTATGGGATTAATTATTAAGATGATAGTGGTGGCACTCCTCAATGTTGCACATTGCCCAGATCACCTAGTGAGGATTTACAATAGGTTGTTATATTTTGTTATAATATTTTTGTCACAATTTAATGAGAGTTGAGTCCTTATCCTCAAAATCTAAAGTCTATTCTTCAAATTTCATTTGATGGGAACAGCTCAAATCATTTAGGTGTACTTAAGTGGTGACTCAACAATTTTCTAATGTAAAGATTATATGGATAAAGAATGGACCCATAGGATTTTTAGAATATATTCAAGGCTTTTGATATCCAATGAGTCACTATGTATCCAACTAAAATTTATAAATAATTTCTTGATAATTGTCTAAAATTTGATGGTAACATATCTTCAACAATCCCTAGTGGTATGACATTCTTAAAGCTCCCAATGAAGAATATGGTGGTCCATGCATATGTGAGGGTTATATTAATTAACATATCTATATTTACAAATTAAAGGATTCGGTAAAATATCATGATTTGAGGAGCGTAGCTTCCATAGAAAAAATCATTGATTATTTTATCAAAAGTTACTGCTTGAATTTTTTAGAGGATAAAGATACCTTTCAAACTTTACTTACTGGAATAGAAAAGGAAGAAACAACCATTGAAGAAAATGAAGTAGTTGATGGGGAATATTTCTAAGAAGAGTTTCCTTTTGAATATGGTGAAGACACCTTTGAAAATTATGAAGAAGAAACATGTCAAGAAATAGAAGAAGAATCCCTTATTTAGGGCTAGTGCAAGATAATGCGACTCAATTATAACATGTTAGTTACAATGGAAATCTAGAAAAACAAGAATATGATCACTAAAAATAATTGTTGGAGGTATGTTGAAGGTAGAACCTTCATAAAATACAAGAATAGACTACATGATGAATAGAAATAACATACACAATACACAAAAGAAGAATACAATTTTAGGAAGGAACTGCAATCACGTTTGAATTAGTCTTGATATCTATTTATACATAAGAGATGTGGCTGGAGTGGTTGTATTTGCTTTAACCAATCATTAAATTTACATGTATAATTTTTAACTCATATCTACTTAGTCTATTATGTATGATGACTTACATTGGCCTAAGAAGCCCTTACAACATCTCCCCCACCATAAATTCCTTGCTCATCTCGAGCAAGGGTGCACCAATGTCTTGGACCTCTATTTTTTATAGAAGTATCCTTACTATACATCAACCATGCATACCAATATGCATAGGAAACTTAGCCACAATAGCCACCAGTTGGATAGGAAGATGCACGTATACAAGTTGCACTATGGCTTCTACATGCTAGGTGATTACTTATTGTAGATCTCATCTCTTCACATTCTCTACAATCTCTCTATTATGTAGGCTACTAATCCAACTAGGAACCACCAAGTAGCTCCTCCCTAATATGGGGCCCTCTCTTCCCTCTCCATAGATGACTCCAACACATGACTATCACTCCTAGGAGTTCTTCATTCTTGCATAAAAAGTAGTGAAGCCTCCAACATTAACCCACCTACTCTTTATCACTGTCACAACCCAAGAACTATTATACAAATTTCATACCAAGGGGCGTCAATCAATTCAATTTTATGTTGTCATCATATTGTATATTTGGTGATTTATGTATATGTTAAGTTTTTTTAGTCTAGTTCTTGTCTGCATTATTTTACTCCTCACGAGTTGTAATTATTTTTGTCAAACAATTGTTTCTGCTCATTTTAAATTCTTTGTTGTTGGCATATGTTTTTTATTGTTATTAATTTGGTTGTGATATTTGTAACTTCTTCTATTGTTGATATTTTTTTAAGATGTACGAAGTTTTCATTTGATATATTACATAAAAGAACTTCTTTTATTTGTTTTAAAGGATTAAAAATAAATATAATTCCTTAATGACAATAATAAAACTTGGATGTTCCACTTAATCTCTTTTGTAACAAATGTAATGGATCATAACAAGATTGCAGTGCAATGCATACCAAAGATATGCTAGTTTATAGTCAGCCCAAAGCACTCATTTCTACTAGACAAGTTTGGGCCAACAACTATAAACACACTATAAATTCCTACCGTTATTTTCAATCTACAGTGTGCAAGTGATATTGCTTATACTCAATTGTCATCATTTTCATCTCCTTCTTTTGAGGGTGCCTTCATGTTCTTCCTCTTCACTCATCTAGGTTGGACCCCTCCAAGAGGACTTGTTAGAGAAAAGACAATATGGTTTTTTGAGTGAACTCCAACTATCAAAGATGAAATATTCAGCACATGGCAACCAACCCTAATGTGAAATTCGCTGATAAGAACAAGAACATTAGGGTAATTTTGAGGTATAAAATGGGCCTCCTAAGGAAATTATAAAATAATATTGGAAATAATAAAGTAAGATTAGATTACATCATCAAATTTTAGAGGGCAAAAAGAAAAAACTAATTTTTCAACTCATATTTTCAACTTATCTTCATATGGGTTTACTCAAAACTCGAGAAAAAACACTTTTTGGGTGGAAAATTTGATTCCTCATCCAAGGAGAACCCATATTGCATACTTTTGATGGACCCTGCTACATGAAAAATGAGAAATACATGAAAAAATGTGATTTCAATAATGTTTTTCATGTATTTCTCATTTTTCATGTAGCGGGGTCCATCAAAAGTATGCAACATGGGTACTCCTTGGATGAGGAAATGGTTTTTGCATCCAACGAGTACTCGTGCTCAAAATTTTAGTAGAACCTTAGAGAGATAAGTTGAAAAAGTGGTTTTATTATTTTATTATTTTTTAATATTTTTAGTTTTTTACTCCAAAAATGGTGAATCATCCCCCGGGGTTGACATCATCATCTTGAATCCTATTTATTCTTATAAATATTATTTTGGCTGTAAATTTTTCTTAGGAGGCCCATTTTAGACCTCAAAATTACCCTAATGATGGTGAATTGGCTACACCATCCTAGACATAAACACCAGGTTTTGAAATCATCACTCAATGAAATTTTTAATTGTCAAGGCCAAGACATAGTCAATATTTCCCTTAGTCTCATCAAGAAGCCCATACCTATTTATCCAAAGTAACAAGTCCTCACACTCAAAACTCCATCTTAGATTCATCTAGAGTAAGAAGCATTCCTGTAGCATCCAGAGTAAGTGAAGAGGTTGGTCGTTACATTAAAACCAACAAGTGCTAGTAAACTTTCCAAACTTCTTATTTTCGATAGATGTAGAGATACATGTTACCTAGTTAGTTTGGTGTAGATAACTAGCAACCTAGGTTGTGAGAATAAAATTTGAAATCAACATGGATAAGTCCACCAATATGCAATTCAACATATCCATTTCTAATATCAACTCAGAAAGTACAACAATCCTCAACCTTAAAAAATTCAAACATTTGAGAAAACTAATGACAACAAGTCCAGTCTCATCTCATATTGAACATTAAGGATATTGTTAATCACATCATTCTAACATATATGTTAATTAACTTATATAATCTCCTGAAATATATAATGCACGAGCCAACCAGAATATGGTAAAATCACGTGGAAGAATATACCACAACAATTCTTTCTTTGGGAGAAGAAATTGCAATGGTTCTAATTTGGTCAAGAGTAGAGGGCTAACCAAATGGAGTAGATACCAATTGATATTCAACCAAAACTCATAGATACTACAGTCTCAAGGACCCGTAATGTATATCCATAAATTATCAATTCTCCTTAATCTTCACACAACATTGAATTTATTGAGTAGTAGAATCTTGTGGTGTGAACCACATAGTAATTCTTTCTTTTTTATTTTTCGAGTGGATTTTCCTGGTAGTAGATACAAATTAATTTGGAAATGTAGGCGTTCCTCTTCAAACTTAAGCTTCGATAGTTGTGGTCATGCTCAACAGGAATAAAGACTAATATACAAAAATAAAGAGAGAGTTTTCTTATAATTTTTCTTAGGTGATATGCATACTTTTCTTCAATGAATAAAATCCATCAATAATCAAGCTCTTTCATGCACATCATCTTTGGGAAAAAAATCATGAGAGATGGTTTACTTATTTTAATAGCATACATAATCAAATTTCCATGCAACAACTTTCTCTAACATCTTCTTGAATAGATTTTCACTTGCAAATTTTCACTTGCAGATTATCCTCTTCATTTATTTCTTCATGTAGGTACACACTATGTTCATTTAATATGCTACAGTCTTGGATTCAGTACCAATAGCAATAGAACTAGGGTTTAAGGCTCAGAGCTTTTACAACACATAAAAATGGAATACATGATGAACACCAAGAACATACACAATACACATGAGAAGAATGTAGTTTTGCGAAGGAATTCTAACCAATTTTGTATTAGCTTTTATATGTATTTATACATAAGAGATGTGATGGGAGAGGTTCTTCCTGCTTTGACCAATCAATCAATTTACATTTACCCTTTGTAACTCATATGTACTCAGTCTATTATGTATGACTTGCGTAGGCCTAAGAGGCACTACAACAAAGGTACAATTTTTTTTAATCCATCTTGTAAAAGACTAAAACAATCAAATTGTCTTCCTAAATATTAACTTTTATTTATGAGAAATTGGTATAAATAAAAGAGTTGTGTTTTTCCGATATTGGTATTTCATTTTTTGTCTAAAACATAATGGGTATGTTCATGTTGGGTTTTAGGTTTGGTATGTAAGTGATGGAATTTCTTGAAACAAATTTTATTAGTTGTAAATAACAAAGGGTCCTTGTAAAGCATTACTTTTCCATAATTTTTAAAGTTGACTGAATATTTTTTTAAATTTAATAAACATAGTGAATCTTTGAAATGATGAGGTTGACCATTACAGCCCACAATGGGGGAATTAATATATTCATATTTTTTTTACTAGTAAGTTTTTTTTCCAATTTTAAAATAGGTCAACCAATCAAATGTTATAGTGGAAATAAAAAACCTATGTTTTTTTTATAAATTCTATATAAGTCCAAAAAAAAATATCTCAAAATAAAAGTATACTTAGAATCCACACACATATTTGTATAAATATGTGTAGTTTCACTAGTAATTTACAGGTAGAGCATGTACAAAACCATGGTTGAAGTTAGGATGTTGTAAAAATGAATGCATTTTGGTTTATGTAGACCAAACCAAGAGGTTTGTCGATAAGAATCTAAAGCCAAAGATACCACCTCACCCACCACATAATTCAAAAATGTGTTCTCAAAATTTATTTTTCGAAATTAATAACGCATATGTGTTATTAACGTTGGCACATGCATTTTCTTCTCCATATTTCTGTATCTCTCTCTCTTCATATGTCTCCCTCCTCTCTCTCCCCTACCCCCTCCCCCCAAGACACCTCTCTCTCTCTCTCTCTCTCTCTCTCTCTCTCTCTCTCTCAACACATACAAACGAACAAACAAATATATATATATATATATATATATATATATATATATATATATATATATATATATATATATATATTTGCCCCCTTTTCCTCCACCCCTTAATCATTGTCTCTCTCTCTCTCTCTCTCTCTCTCTCTCTCTCTCTCTCTCTATATATATATATATATATATATATATATATATTTGTCCCTCCTACATTCTTGGCTCTCTCTCTTGCACCCTCTCTCTTGCTATTTCCCTCTCCCCCTATTTCCCTTTTTCTCTAATGCAAACACTATCTAACCCACATTTTTTTCCCTTTATCTCCCTTTCTCTCTATGTATCTTTTCATCTCCGCAATACAATCTCTTTATCTCACTCTAAACCCCCTTATATTCTCGTCTCTCTCTCCCTTTTCTTCTCCATCTCTCACCATATTTCACAACTCTCTTTGTCCCCCCTCTCTCCCTCTTCCCCTACCCCCTCTGTCTCTCTCCCTAATCTCCCATCCCTCTTACACTTTTTATCTCTCCCCATTTTCCTATCCATATTTCTATCTCTCTCTCCCTTTCCCTATACCCTCTCTCTCTCTCTCTTTCCCATCTCTCTCCCCCCCATCCCTCTCCCTTATCTCTCCCCTGATGTCTCCCTCTTTTTGTATCTCTTGCCATTCCCCAATTTTCTCACCTACCTTTCTTCCGCCTCCCTCATATGTCTCCCTCCTATATCCCTCTCTTTTTCTATCTCTCCCTCTCTCTTCCCCCATTGTATGTCCCCTTCTTGCATCCCTCTCTCTCCCTCCTCTCTTGCTTTCCCTCTCTCTCCCTCTAACCCCTGTCTATTTTTCCCTCTATCTTCCTTTCTCTCTCCCTACCTCTCCCTCCCTCCCTCCTTTGTCTACCCTATCTCTCTCTCCCTCCCTTCACCCCTCACCCTCCTTTTTTTCCTCTCCATATCTCTTTGTCTCTCTTTCTTCCCCTATGTCTCCTGATTATATCCCTCTCTCTCACTCCACTTATAAAAGAACCCCCATCTCTATGTCTTCCTCTTTTATCCCTCTTTTTTTTATCTCTCTCACTCTCCCCTTGTATTCATCCCTCCTACATCTCTCTCTCTCTCCACACCTCTTCTCTCTCTGTCTCTCTCTCTCTCTCTCTCTCTCTCTCTCTCTCTCTCTCCCCTTCTCTCTCTCTCGCTCTCTCTCTGTTATGAAACTAGCTCAAGAAAAGGATAGAAAAGATAGATCAACGCCTTAGAATTCAGCCTCTTCGAGGGGCCAACCTCCTTTACATTACATAAATGAAAAATTCTTGTATGATACACATGAAAAGACCTCCTTTCTATATATAGGAGTCTAAGGGGTAATAACATAATCAGAGCCGACATAACAATAATAATGTAAGGGCACAATAATAACAATAGTGGGCTTTTATGGGGCACAATAGTAACAATATGGGCACTACGTGGGTACATCAATATCATAAGTGCGTTTTACTAATAACAATAAGGGGTTACACTAGTAGTATAGGGGCCTAACATGCCCCTCTCCTTGAAAAAGCGTTGTCCTCAACGCTTGAGTAGTTCTTGATGCTTCTGTATAAAATTCTTGTCCTCCCATGTGGAATATTTAGCAGGTAAGTTGTTCCACTTGATGAGATACTCTAAAATTGATCGATTTCGTAGTTGTCGGGTTCTTGTTTCTGTGACTGCTCCAGGTTCCAATATGATTTTTCCTTCCTCTTCAATTTCTGGCAATATTGGGATATTTTACAACTTTTGAATAAGTGGCCATACTTCTTCGTCCTTCTTCCATTCATCCCTTGCTTCGTTTATCCAATATGGTTGGATAATAGAAATAGCACAAAACAATGCTTCCACATCCTCATCCTTGAAGACCCTTCCCATTCGGTAAGGTCGCCATTTTTTAAGTGCATGTAGTATTGCCAACATTTCCTTCTCATAAATAGCTTGCTTGAGATGTAGCAGTAAAAATACCCAATCACCTACATCAAAACATTTTTCACTACGATGTTGAACTACCTGTTGTTTCATTTGATTTTGCACCGAAGTGGCGTTATCCTTTAAAAGTTGGAAAACTTGTTGTTGATGCTCGATGTGATCTTTCACTGCTTGAACCTTTTTCTTCTTGATATGTCCTTCTATCTCTAGAGTTTGAGGAGTGGTAATTTCTTCCAATCCTTTACAAGATATGGTCAGATTCATTTCTTGATGCTCGATGTGATCTTTCACTTCTTGAACATTTTTCTTCTTGATATGTCCTTCTATCTTGATAGTTTGAGAAGTGGTAATTTCAACCAATGAATTACAGGATATGGTTGGATTCATTTCTTCTTTCTCGATGTGATCTTTCACTTCTTGCACCTTTCCATAAGAGCTAACTTTCCAGAAGAGCGAACTTGTATGAAGTTCCACGTGTCACTGTTTTGACCTTTGGCACTAAAAAATATATAAAAGAAACTAAAGCCTACCCTCGTTCTTTACCTTCTTACAAAATTTAAATCCGATGCTCAGAGAGAAAGTTATGACGATTTCCCCTGGTCACCTGTTTGGAATTTAATTCAGGAGTCTTCAAAAATACCAACTTCCTTAGATCATATCTCCGCAAATATAGCATGAAAACCTCTGAAATTTGGACTCGAGATTGAGCGTGATTTCTTCTCAAATGGGTTTCTTTTTTAGCTTCTGAAACATCACATAAAAAACGTTATAGCGAAAATTCCACGATGACCTGTTTGGAGCAGCGAAACCCTAGAATCGAAAGCTCTGATACCAAATGTTATGGAACCAGCTCAAGAAAAAGATAGAAAAGATAGATCAACACCTTAGAATTCAGCCTCTTCGAGGGGGCAACCTCCTTTACATTACATAAATGAAAAATTCTTGGATGATACAAATGAAAAGACTTCCTTTCTATATATAGGAGTCTAAGGGGTCATAACATAATCAGAGCTGACATAACAATAATAATGTAAGGGCACAATAATAACAATAGTGGGCTTCTATGGGGCATAATAGTAACAATATGGGCACTACATGGGTACATCAATATAATAAGTGGGTTGTACTAATAATAATAAGGGGTTACACTAGTAGTATAGGGGCCTAACACTCTCTCCATATTGTTTATACTCTTCTATGCATTTAATACTATATTCTAAACCTAAGTATGAATGCATTTTTACACCTATTATGCACATGGTTACAATCGAAATATTCCTAGACTTGAGAGGAGATTTTATTTTTCCACAAGTAGGGTATCATAGTGAATAAATTTCAATAAATGTTGTATATTCTAGAAACATTACTTTAGTAAGAAGAAGGGACCACCTATAGACATAATCAACATATTGTTGATGGCACTATATCCACTACATTCTTTCAAAAAGTAGGTATTTTTCAGCAGAATGAGATGGAGATGGTAAGAAGGATAGTAATCTCCCTATCTTTGACCCTTCTTTTTTCTTTTAATTTTATTTTGTGTTGACACCTAATCCTCAACGGATGGGTGAACTGGAACGTGAATAGTCATCAAGAAGATGAATTGTTCCGTCTCCTTTTTGTATATAAACAATAGTTCTCTAATGAAATAATAGATCAGTTTTTCTTCTGCTTATTCTGGAGTTACCCTGGCCTGACATGGTATCAGAGCACAGGTCCCAGGTCCCTTTTTTCTGGCGTGCCTTGTAACTCCTCTGCCTCTGCCAGCGCTCTCTCCTCTAGTGTAATTGCATTCATTGTAACGCCTCTGCCTCTGCCAGCGCTCTGTCCTCAAACGGCTATGTCAATCTGCCACACCTGCTCTGTCCAAAATCGTTCCAGCGTTCCTCTGCGTGACAACGCTTGTCTCTCACCTGCTCTGTCCAAAATCGTTCCAGCATTCCTCTGCGTGATTCTCTGCACCTCATTGAGTTCCTCGTGACCGAATTCTGAAATCGTTCTCTGTCCAAAATCGTTCTCTGCACCTCATTGAGTTCCTCGTGAGTTCACCAACATTCTGAGAGCCTTGCATTGAATCCCGCTGCCTCGAAAACGCCATACCTGTTATCAGAGTTTGTGTAAAAGGCGCGCTCGATTTTATATGAATCGAATACCATTTTACACCGGAGGCTCCACATTTTAGAAATTTGTCGTGGCTGAAGTTCTCGGCCCCTTGGGAGCTGCTGTCCAGAAATCGTTCGGCTGACGGTACCTCGACCGGCGCTCTAAGCGAGTATCTCGTCCATTCAAGAAGCCGAAGGGACGGCCTACTGAGACGTTCTAACGAGGAAACCCCGAGATATAAGCCCCTTTGTATTTTGTGGAGTGATGGAATCTGCGAGTTGAGGCTGGCAGAATTTGAGAAGTCGTTTTTGTGTGATGAAGAAATAGTTATTGGGTAGAGTGCATGTGAATGAATTGATGTCGCTTTTGTTCAAGAACAGTTGAATGGTGCAGAGATGCAGTGTGTTGACAACAAAAGTCAAGTCAACTTAACACTGTAAATGTGGCTGTATGAACCTTTGACTACGCATCTTCCTATGTGAAATTTATGAAAAATGTGTACATTAAGTTGTTGGATTAGTAGCAAGGCTTGGATGTGCAATAGTCTTCCTCAAAATTTGATCATGTGGTGATTAGGTGTTGCGAGGATCTCTTTCAGATTTTGGTCCTGTGGTGATTCGGTTCTGTGGAGAAGTCCTTTCGGACTTGTAGAAAAACAAGTGTGTTTACAGTAATAGATTCTGCTGCCTTGAATGGTATATGATGGTCCGTGTTGTTGTGCGTTGAATTTATATACGTTACAACTGAGATTGTATGTGCGTTGATTGCATGCTGGTGTATTTACAATACATTGAAATTTTTTATGATCACTTTATATGCGGTGTTCCTTTTATCTGAGATAGCGGTGCTGAGTTAACGCTGTTGCTGTGGCGGTGCTTTATATGTGCACTAACGCTGTATATATGTGTGCACTATGGTTACATTAACCAGCGTTTGAGTTTTGAATGCATAGTCTATACATAAATAATATGGTGAGGATCTTTGGAGGGCTTTGAAGAAACAGTAAAGTATTTGCCCTTTTTTTAGTACAATTTCACTGTACATCAGTAGAAGTTTTTTTTTTATCAGCAGAAATTTCTTATCAGCAGAAGTTTTTTAGCAGAAGTATTTTTTTTACAGAATGCATTCAATCATTTCTATGGTAGGAATAGTTCTCACTGGCAAGGAGAACTATTTTGAATGGTCTCAGATGGTAAAAAACACCCTCATCTACAATGAGTTGTGGAAAGGAGTGTCTGTCGGAGAAGAAGACAAAGACCCTGTGCAGCCTACATCAGATAAAGAACTTGTCATTTGGGAAAACAAGAACATCAAAGCCTATGCATTGATCGCAACATCTGTAAATGAAGAAGTAAGTCGTCATATTTCATCCTATTCCACTGACTTTGAAGCTTTACAAAAGCCGAAAGAACTCTATGATTCACATTCTGCACTTTAAGTTGTTCAGCTCATGATTAAACTCTTCACTCTTGAACTGAAAAATAATGATCCCCTTGATCTTGCATCTGAAATAAAGTCTATAATGCATGATATTAAATCCACTAAGGTTGAGCTGGATATCTCTCTTATTTCCTTTCTCAAAGCACTCTATCCTACCTACTCCAATTATCTTGAGTCCTTACAAGAAAATGGAAATCTTAAAGACATAACCTTTGAGTCTCTTGTGAAAAAGTTTGTTGAAAGAGAGAAAGCCTTTGGAAAGAAAACAGTCCCTGAATCTTCTGAAGAGACTGTTTGCCTTGCTCATAAAGAAAAGCATCCTGCTCAAGATTCTGCAAGAGGAAGAGGTGGACGAAGAGGAAGAGGAAGATACTTTAGAGGCAGGGGGGGCAGACATTCTCAAGCAGAAAAGGTAGATCTGCATTGCATTCGCTGCAAACGAAATGGATCACATGATGCTTCTACATGCAAGCTACCATGGGACAAAATTGAGTAGAGAAGAAATCAGCAGAAAGGTAAAACTGATGACACAGACAAAGGTAAAGCACCTGAATCTGCTCACTATATTGAGGCACAATGTAACATTGGAGTAAATGAAGATTTGTTTAATGCTTCACTTGCTTCTTCGAAAAATGATTGGTTGCTCGATTCAGGAGCAACCTGTCATATGACTCATAGGAAATATTTTTTTGAAGATTTCACAGACAATGTTGATGGAGCAGTATACTTTGCAGATCAGTCAAAAATCAAGCCATCAGAGCTTGGCACAATCAGGCTTAAACTGCCTGGTCTTCCAGACTTTCTTCTGGATCATGTTCTATATCTCCCACCGCTCAAGAGAAACTTGTTGTCCCTGGTCCACATCCGCCAGCAAGGTCACTCCATTCATATGTTTGATGGAAAGCTTGAGGTAAGAAAGGCATCTGACCACTCACTTGTCATGAGGGGTATAGAAGAAGAAAGACTTCTTAAACTGCAAGGAACCTCTGCTCATGCACAACATTTCTCATATATTTCTCATCATGAAGAAGGTACACTTCCGTCAAGTTTATTATGGCATGCTAGATTTGGACATTTAAACTATGATAGTCTCCGCTTGTTGAAGAAAAATGGTGTTGCTGGTTTGCCTACAATTCCTAGAAAACATAAGCAATGTGATGCTTGCATTCTAGGAAAGCATAGCAAACAGTCTTTTCATGATTCACATTCAAGAGCACATAGGAAGCTTGAACTCATTCATTCAGATTTATGTGGTCCAATGCCTGTTCCTTCTGCAAATGGAAATAAATATATCATGACATTTATTGATGATTACACCAAAATGTGTTGGGTTTATTTATTGAAGAACAAATCTGATGCTTTTCAAACATTCAAGAATTTTCATAAGTGGATTGAAAATGATGCACAATCTCATATTGGGTCTATTCGCACTGATAATGGAAAAGAATATACATCAAATGAATTTGAAAACTATCTTCGCCAACATGGGACCAAACATCAAACAACTGTACCTTATAATCCCCAACAGAATGGTGTAGCAGAAGGAATGAATAGAAAAATTTTGAATATGGTCTGATCCATGCTTTTCTTCAAAAATGTAAAGATAATGTTTTGGGCTGATGTTGTTCTATGTGCTGCATATATAAAGAATAGATGTCCATCTAGTGCTATAAGAAACAAGACTCCTTATGAATTATGGTATGGACATGTTCCTTCGGTAAAACATCTCAGGATCTTTGGTTCCACCTGTTATGCTTTAATACCAAAGGTACATAGAAACAAACTTGGTGCTAGAAGTCGTAAGTGTATCTTCCTGGGGTATTCAAACACCTCTAAAGCATACCGTCTCTATGATGAAGTAAATAAAAAGTTTGTTGTATCTAGAGATGTCATTTTTCTTGAATCATCCAAATCTGACAGTGTTGTTGAGCGGCAACTTGATCTCTTGGATAGATTCACAAAAACGAAATCATTTCAAGAGTTTGAGAATCAGATTCCACATCTTGAAGGGGGATTCCTATACTAGATCAACATATGGAATCTTCTTCTGAAGAACAATCTCCCTTGCATGAAACTCCAACACCGGATGATCCTTTAAGTGATGTAATTGATAGAATTGGGAGACTCAATCTTGATTTAGTCCCAACTCAATCAACAGAGCAGCCTGGACCATCTCAGAAAGGTCCCCCAAAGTGGCTGACAAAGACACTTGAAAGTGTTCATCCTGATGAAATTGGAAAAACAGGAACCAGAAATACAAACCGACAAGATGGAGGTGATGTAGATAAGTCTAATTCACCTGTTGATATGGATGTTACTTATGATTGTGAATTGAACTTGTCTACAGATTTTGAACCAACTTCCTTCAAAGAAGCTTCTTCTGATGATGAATGGAAAGAAGCGATGCAGAAGGAGTATGATGCCCTCATAAAGAATGGCACTTGGAAGCTGGTTGATCCTCCATTTTGAACCAAACCAATTGGCTGCAAGTGGGTCTACAAGAACAAGTACAAAGCTGATGGCTCACTTGACAAGCACAAAGCTAGGCTTGTGGCAAAAGATTTTGCACAGAAGGAAGGGGTCGATTATGAGGAAACCTTTTCCCCCACAGCAAAATGGGCCACCATCCAGACACTCTTTGCACTAGCAGCTCAGAATGGTTGGAAAGTCCATCAAATGGATGTAAAAACTGCATTCTTGAATGGAGATCTAAAAGAGAATGTTTTTATGTCCCAGCCTGAAGGATTTGCTGTGAAAGGACATGAACACAAAGTATGCAAACTTGTGAAGTCCTTGTATGGCATCAAACAAGCACCACGAGCCTAGTATGAAAAACTAACTGAGCATCTTCTGAAACTCAACTTCAAACATTTTGATCTTGATGATGCAACTTTATTTGTCAAGAAAGTTGGCAAAACAGTTGTATATCGTGTGGTATATGTAGATGATATTTTAATGACAGGGAACAATGAAAGCTATATTGCATCCATAAAGAAAGAATTAGGAAAAAGTTTTGAAATGACTGATTTGGGCTATGTTCATTACTATCTTGGCATTGAAGTAACCCAACATCCAAAATCCATATTTCTTTCTCAAAAGAAATACATTGGAGATTTGTTAAACAGATTTGGCATGACAGAGTGCAATCCTCTTTCTACTCCAATGGAACAAAACTTGAAGCTCACATCTATTGAAGGAAAAGAATTTGAGGATGCAACAAAGTATAGATAGCTTGTAGGAAGTCTCATCTACCTCACTACTACCAGACCAGACATTTCATTTGCTGTTGGAATCCTCTCTAGGTTTATGCAAAAGCCTTGTGAGGGACATTGGTCTGCTGCAAACAGAGTTCTAAGGTACTTGAAGGGAACTCAAGACCTTGGAATCAAGTATACACAGGTGGACGACTTCAACTTGATTGGATACTCTGATTCAGACTTCGATGGAGACAAAGAAACTGGGGTATCTACTTCAGGATATGCTATGAGTCTTGGATCATGAGCTGTCTCCTGGAGATCACGCAAACAATCAGTACCAGCAGATTCCACAACAGAAGCAGAATACGTGGCAGTAGCTGAAGCAACGAAAGAAATTGTGTGGCTTAGGAAAATTCTTGAAGATTTGCAGGTAAAACAAATACAATCAACTCCACTCATGATTGATAACACCTCTGCAATAAAGTTGGCCAAGAACCCAAAGTTCCATGATCGTACTAAGCACATCAATACTAAATATCATCTGATCCAACATCATGTTGAGGCCAAAACAATCAATCTCCGTCATTTTTCCACAAACGAGCAAATTGCAGACATCTTCACCAAAGCGTTTGGAAGAGAAAAGCTTGAAAGATTCAGAACGATGCGTGGACTCACCAACATCCCTTCAGATTAAGGGGGGGAATGTTGACACCTAATCCTCAACAGTTTGAAAATAAATATAATAAAAAGTTGAGCTTACTTTATCCCTTCTTATTCTCATTAAACTATGAGAAGGGCATCTACAAAGCATATTTTTATCCCTTTATTTGGTGTTTGAAGATTATTTACGAAAAAGGAACCCTCCTAGAGTCTTCTTTAAGTTGTTTCGACTTCTTAAAATTGAAAATATGGGTGTGCATCAACCATCTTGGGCTCGATAAAAATCCATAGGATAGTGTTTGAGTCTTATTTAGGTTTTTTAGACTCATTATAATTGAAAACACCAGTAGAATAGTAGTTTAGTTAAGAATGTGGAAATGTTTTTCACACCAATTGCAATATTTCCATAGCATAAATCTTAGCAAAACTCCTTACTTCTTTTCATAAATTTGGTGAATATGGTTGAAAGAAAAATTTGGTGAAGGAATATTTCTTAACCTTGTATAATTCCAAAGTTCTCTTATGGCTTCAAATGCACCAAAAATCATTATGTCTTCAATGCTTCGCCTTGTTTGCACAAGAACATGAAAATCCTTATGCATGGGGGAGTGGTTGATGAGACAAATCTATCTAATTTTCAATTCATTTTTATTCTATTCAATTTTGTTCAACTTTGTTTAACACATCAACTCTAGTATTTTATAAGTGCTTCTTTTACAAACTTCTAAAGGAACATGGAATTTCAACATCAACTTTTTCTCAAGAATTACAAACTCAGGACAAATGCAAATTATTTCATTATTATAACTTACAATATCTACATCAATACTCATTCTACTATTATTTCTAATTCCCACATCTTCACTACGACAAATAGATATCAATAGGTGACTCACTATAGTAAGTATGAGGTATGGACATTCTAAAAATATTTTTGGCTATTAAGGCCACAAGAATAAGTAACAGTGTGTAATTGTCTATTCTATTATCTTATTTTTCATGTCACCCCATGCTTCATTTACCTCATCAATCTAATATTATGCTTATTGGTACCATAATACCTATGATTCAGATTAACGCTATCCACTACACATTCAGATTTAGGTGTCATGTTTCCATCATTATCTTGCAGGAAATATTTGCAATTATGACTTGAGGTGTCTTGCCTTATTTATTCTAATGACATTATTCTCACTATTAAAAGAAAATTATGCGATGTCATTTTAGTGTGGCTTATTGTAATAATTGATAACATTATCATTTCTTTCAACTATGTTTTTGGTTCAAACAAATGCATCATTCATAGTAATGATTTGAAATTGCTCAGGATTCTAGCCCTTGTATACATCACTCCTTTTTTTAGCATTATCCTTATTCATTTTTTCTTCCTTTGCACTCCCATTTTCTTGTTCTTTCAAATTTTCACAATGAGGGTAGATAGGAACAAAACCTATAGAGGCACTCATGGATAATCGATTTACACAACCTAGTATAAGGTTGGCACTTTTGTAAAGTAATACATTAGCCATATCACCTATCACTTGCAACTATTATTTGAAAGGGTTGGTTTAGGATGATGATTAATAAATATGATGACTTGGGAACCCTTTCGAGGGGGTATTGCACCTTCTACTATGATGATGTCATACAATAGCTTGATGGCATCACTCGTCTACTTTACGTAAGCCTTTGGGAAGGTGACATTGTGGCTTGACATGCTTATTTTGATGATGATGCACCTTTTTGGAGACGGAGATATCTGACTTCCGAAATGAGACACACATTTTGATTCATATTTTGCACATTCTCATGAAGAGAAATGATGTTGGATATGATGTCACCATTTGGAGGATACCTTTCTCAGACATGTGAGCTATCTAAGGAATATTGTCATGGTATTTCATTCTTTTGGCTATCCTTGGGGGTCATATTAATGATCTATCCATTTTGTATCATGGAATTTACATTTTTAAGGGCTTTTAGCCTAAATTAGGGATAAATTGATTGGTTACCATAGTATAAATAGGGGATATATTTGTCTCTTAGATTCATTATCACACTTGGATGATGCATTCTATTTATTATAAATTTCTCTCTCTTGTGCAATATGGAGGCCTAGTTGAGTAACTTCTCCTAGGTGGAATTGTATGTGATGCGACACTTTTCATGGATGCTTATAGCAGATATTGGATGTTGCATGGTGAAGTAAGTTATTTTTTTTCTATATTGGTATTATGTATCACAGGATGAATGTTCTTGAGCTAAGTTACTTTATTTTATGTTTGTTTCACTATCCCTTATTGAGCTAAACCCTTCCTTCAATGAATTGATAGATAGATAGATGATTTTCTTTCCCTTAATCATCTGGAAAATTGAGAACATAAATATCAAATCCTAGGGTAAGTAATTTTATTTTTTCAAGTTTTTTTGATTTAGTATCACTCCAAGGAAACTGTATAATTTATTGTATCCTAGACTTCATACACACTAGAATGAGAGGGCACTAGTCCATCTCTCTCATGGCACTCACTTTAAATATAAACAACATTTTTATTTCATTTCATGGTAAATTTAGATTAAATTACTATAAAATATTATATTTTCAACATTTCATAGCTCATTGATGTATCTCCTAGGGTTATATATTATGTAAAAGTGCCTTAGATAAGAAACAAAAATGAATTTTTTCATGAATTTTTTAGTTGTTTTTTAGGTTTCATTTCAAGGTCTCATTTGATGTCATATACCTTTTTTAACCATCAAATATTTTTACAACTTTATCTATAGTGTCCTCTCTAATTTAACCTTCCTTTATTTCACATAGCTTATTCACTATTTTCATAGCTAAATTTGTTTATATTATAAATTATTATTTTGATATATTTTGCTACTTTAAAACCTTAGTTTATAGAAACCTTTAGTATTTTCATGATTTGGTGTGTTCAAGAGAACTGTTTTGAGACTGTTTAGGCCAACCATAGCCTTTTTATTAACCCATATCTCCCTTGAATCCTAATCTAAAATTTTTTCCTTCATCCATTTCAAACCCTAATAGTTATAATTTAGTCTCGTGGATTTACATTGTAAGATGCTTAAGGGGAACTTAGCTTATGTTACTAGTGTTACTTGATGATTCGAATTGGATCATTATATTGTTTTTCATCCATCTCGATGCATTTGAAGTGGAAAAAGTGGAGGAATAAACTCATAGGACCGTTTTTACCGATAAGACCTAGTTTGGAAAAACGAAGGTCTGAAACCTTCCAGGAGCATTTTGAGGCATCAAATGATTCTTTTTGAGGGTAAAAATTTGTTTCTGTTCCACACCATCATTTCATTATATTATACACACATATATATTTTCAACGGTGTAATAATCGCATCGATTGGAGTCTGTATACAAAAGTTATGCTACTCAGAATTTGACCTTCCTGTTTTCACACCTATAGTTCAGGAGGATGTCACATCAGCCCCCATTATTCATGGAAAAGGGGCTAGCCACATGATTATGATGTAAAATATTGTATAATAGTCTACATTGTAACTCTAGTTAAGAGTTTACGTAGTCAAAATTTACCACTAGAAGGTTATTCCACTCTTTAACTGGGCCACTAGGAGGAAGAGTTATTCCATTCTTTAAAGGTCATTTTGTTCCATAGCTGAGGAAATATAGCTAGAAGAGATGGGAGGTAGAGCATACAAAGAGGATATGTTCACTATAGTAGCCCATGGGCCACAAACATTACTTCATTGTACCTGCAACCATATTTCCAGATAGAGAAAGAGAGAAAAGCAGCTTCACCTTCCGCTTGGGTTTTCTCCCGAAAGGGTTTCCCAGAGAGCATATGTTTTTTCTTATGTGATTGTGATCTTATTTTCATGATCTCTATTTTTATGCATAATTTCCATTCCCCTATATGCACTAATTACAGTTAAATTTACATGTCCTAAAGTTTAATAAAACTATAATAATGTATAATCTCATATTTTTAATATAACGTTATCAAATTTGTTGTGACAAACTGTCTAGTGGAATATCCATGGTAATTTACAAATCACTTGATCCATAAGCCCTGCCATTGAGGGATCCCTTGTGTTGGATATTAGCCTTCACCAAATAGAGGGGAGTAACTACTAATATGACAATGGTGACACTCTCAAGAGTTGCACGTTGTCTAGGTCACATAGTGAGGATTTGTACTAGGTTGTTATAGTTTTTTATAATATTTCTAGAACATTTGTTATGGAGGAGTTGAGTCCTTATCCTCAAAATCCAAATCCTATGCTTCAAATTTAATTTTGCAAGTATACCTCAAAGCCTTTAGTTGTACTTATGTGGTGACTCCACAGTTTTGTGTTTCAAAGATTATATGGACAAATAATAGCCCATAGGAGAGAGAAAATATATTCAATGCATTTGATATGCAATGGTTCCCTAGGTATCTAACCAAAATTCCTAAAAAAATATCTAGACAATTGTCTAACATTTGATGGTTACCTATATTCGGCAACCTCATGTTATTAAATTCTTAAAACTCCCAAGGAAGAATATGGCGGTGCACAAATTTCCCCAAGAGTTTGGTATGTTTGCCAATAAATGCTCTACTAAGGTGTTCATGTCGCTATGCAGGTCTTAGGTTCAATCCTTGATTTATCTCTGCTCCATTCTTTCGGATGGGTGGTTGCACATAGGGGTAATAGTGGCGATTGACGGTTATCCATCACATGTCATGTGAGTAGGAGAACTGTCGCAGTTACCATTCCTCCAGATACAAAAAAAATATGTTCATGCACAAATATTTGAGGATAGTATTATTTAACATATCTATATTTGATTAACGAAAGGATTGGGTAAAATATCCTAATTCAAGGAGCATAGCTTCTATAGGAAAATTCATTAATGTTTCTATCATAAATTATTGCTTGATGTTTTAGAGTACAAAGGTACTTGTCAAAATTTTCTTACAAGAATGGAAAAAGAAGAAACTACCATCAAATACCATGATGAAGTTGATGAGGAATATTTACAAGAAGAGTTTCCTTTTGAAGATGGTGGGGACACCATTGAAGAGGATGAAGAAGAAACCTACCAAGAAATATAAGAAGAAGCCCTTCTTGATTTAGGGTTAGTACAAGATAATGCTATTGAATTATAACACATTTGTTTCAATGAAAATATAGAAAAATAGAAATATGATCACTAAAAATAATTATTAGTGGTACATACACAAGTTTTTAGGACAACCTGTAAAAGGACGAAGTATAGACAATCAATTGTCTATCAAATTATCTTCTTGAATATATAACATTTATTTATGGAAAATTTGTATAAATAAAAAAACTTTTTCTTCTAAGACTGTTTATGTAACATTAGGTCCTAGGTTTGCTATGTAAATGATGGAATTGTTTGAAACAAATTAGTATAGTTGTAGATAATAGATGATCCTTCTAGAGAATTATTTTTCCATTTTTTTAATGTTTATTTTATGTCTATATCTTTTAAATTAGGAAACATAGTGAATCCTTGAAATGAGGCTTCCCGTTAGGGCCCACTATGAGGGTATTAACATACTCATAATTTTTTTTTTTACTTTGTGGGCCTTTTTTTGTACTAGTGCGACTCTTTACTAAATTAAGAATAGATTAACCAATCAAATGTTATTAGTGGAAATAAAAGAACTATGTTTTCTATAAATTTGATATATTTCCAAAATAAACAAATAAATAATTCATTAATTTCTAAAAAAAAAAATAGTTAGAATCTACACACAAATTTGTATAATTTTGTATAGTTTATTTAGAAATGAACACATAGAGGATATAATAAAACATGGCCGAAAATTAGGAAGCTGTAAAAATGGATGTGGTTTTTTTTTTTTTTTTATGTAGACCAAAACAAGAGGTTTGTAAATGTGAACCTAGAACCAAAGAGGCCACCTCACAGACAATGTAATTCAAAGGAGTGCTCTCAAAAAATATTCTTTCAAGTTAATAATGTGTACATGTTATTAATGTTCATATTTGTTATAACATACATGCAATTTTTTCTCCATATTTCACCATCTTTCCCACCTCTCTTTGGACCCACTATTTCCCTTCCTATATTCCCTAATCATCCCCCTCTCTTTCTCCGCGCCCTACCCTCTCTCTTCCTATTTTTCCATTTCTCTCTCTCACTCTCCATGTGCTTCTATCCACTCTCTCCCCTCCTACCTCTCTTTCCCTCTTTCCATATCCTTTCCTTTCTCTATCTCTACATGTTGAAGAATCTAGGGAAATCAAGGTTAATGAGATTCTTCTAGTCATAATAACTATTTGTGAGGTCTTTTTAACTTTTTCTTCTTAACACAATCTTCACTTGTTATTATTAGAGTGTGTCTTCTTATATTTGTCAAATAGTTACCAAAAACAAAGAGGCAAGAACACAAGATGTTGGCTTTCTGCCAGGGCCAAAACCTCTCACTCTTTGAGAGGAAAACCTGAACAAAATTCTTCTTATAGATATTCCAATTGACAAATACGAAGAACATGACCCTTGACCTATTAGGCCACTCCAAGACCAAGACACCAATCCTCTTCTTGTCATGTTGAGATCATCATCATTGTTGCAACATTAAGGCTACCACTACTGCACCATCGAGATCTTCATTACTATTGCACTATCAAGGTCATCACTGAGATCACTATTGTTGCCCACTGAGATTCGTATTTTTACCCAAAAAAATAAATTAGAAACATGATTATGAGGATTTCTTATTTTTATTAAAAATTGTGAATAAAAAATCTTATTTTGAGGATATTTGAATGCATAATATGGGCTTATAGGGCATCTCACAATGAAAGGACATGTTTATAGCTATAGAATATTGTTATTGGAAATATTGACATTTAGTGAGTATTTTTGTTCCAAATGAAGTTGAATAAGTAGTCGATAAGATTCTATTAAGGAGAAATAGTAATAAGACAATTAGTGAAGAAAAGAAAGAGATATATTGTGTTAATTAGTTGCTAAGTTTGGGTTTGTCTTTCACAAGAGAATCTCATCAAAAAAAAACCTAATATGATAGACATTGTGAACACACTACAAACAATTAAAGGCGTTTTCTGGACATTATTGGCAATACATACATCCAAACAAATGCATCAAGCCAATGGAAACAATATTGACAACAATATTATTCAACAATCTATAAGAAATAAATACTTCAAAATAAAGATATTTAACTTCATTGCCATTAAATAATCTAAACTCCATCTCTTAAGAATTTTACTTTTATCAATTGCAGTGTTCATTACCAATATATAATATATAATTACCTGAAATGCATTAATTGATTTGTATTTTAAATAAAATTATATATATATATATATATATATATATATATAACTATTAATTTTTGCAACTATTCAAAAAATCATATATATATATATGAGTTAATTAATGCACCTAAAATATTTTAAAATATATATAAACAAAAGTAAGTAACTTCCCAATGGTATTTTTTCTTAATGAGAAACTAAATGACTTACAGAAAATTGTCTTCTTTATGATAATTCTCCAATGTTGATTATATGTGTAGTTAAAATTAGATAGAATATTGAATCACTAATAGGGCCAGCGTCTAGAGAGATAGTTACTCAATTTCACACATAAAAGTAAAGAGATACTTCCCATAATCATTTTTTCATAACCCATGACTTGTGTACTAGATTTTGGTTGGGATGCATGTTAGAAATTGTAATTACTCCTGCATGAGGAGTTGGCTAAATATAAAGAGTAAGTTAACTGAGTGATTGAGTGTTGAGAGTTGAGTCAAGTCGAGTCATGGATAAAGATTTCAGTGCAGTCCATATTTAGAGTATGAGTTAACTGAGTTAAGTTGTGTGGTTGGATGTCAAGATATTTTAGATGAGTCATTAGTCGAAAAAGTTTAAATAACCTTCATCAGGTTCATTGTACGGATCAATGAAGAGCAGCAGTTCATTTTTTATGTGTGAATTCATGCTTTGTCTCTTCTACCTTTCGAACAAATTGGTATCAGAGCAAGGTTTGAGACAGAGAGAATCTGCAGCTGCAACTTTCAGAGTCGCATTGCGTGAGTTATAAGAGAATCGAAAGTTTCTCAGTGGCTGAGCTCATTTGGTCTGTAGACAACGTGGAAAACTTGTGTTTTGAAAAAGTAGCCGCAGCTGCCATAAACACCGATCGCCTGGTGCTCTCAAATAAGTGAACGTCAGCTTGCAGAGACGCCACTATAATTAAAAGCTACAGTAGCCACAGATTTCCTGTGATATTGAGGTGTCGTAGCCTTGATCCAGCGGCCTCCTGTGCGTACAGGTTTTTGGCTCCTCCAAGAGCGTTGGAACACTAATGCGTGAGTTCGTCATCGTGAACAGCATTTGCACCCAGCCCTCTCATCACAAGACCCGCGTTAATAGAGCGAAGAGGATTTTTCGAAGTCAAGTTGTCTGACGGTCAAGCGACAGTCATAACCAACGGAACAAAACGATAGCCTCATTTATAAATTGGTGACTCAATGGTAGCAGCGCGTCGTAAAAACCATTCTGTGGCCAATGTTTTAAAGTGCTTGAGAAAATTTTCACCGAAACTTGTTTTGAAAGTCAAGTGGGCGAGTTAACAGGTTTGAAAAACAACCATTATTATAAAAGGGTGTTTTAAAGTCCTTTTTAAAATGGGCCAACGAAAGTTATTCAAAGGGTATTTTAAAAGGGTTTTTATATTAAAAGGTGCATGGTATGAAAAATAATTAAAAAGGAAAGGTTTATAAAAGGTTTTTAAAGTGGAAATTTTTTGTGGAAGATATTTAAAGTAATTTTTATTAAAAGAAAATCAAATAAATAAAAATATTTTATTGGAAAAAAAGTTTAGGGCTTTGCAAATTCCATCCGTCTATAAAATATTTTGTTTGTTTTGTTAAGCATCAGAGTTTTTGGATGAAGATTGTGCCTTATGGGGGTGTATATTGAAAATTATTTTTTTTTTGGGTCGATATGGAAGACAACCTCATGCAATCAACAAAACAACTATAAGAAAAAGAATGACAATTGTCATGGGTCGAAAAGCGTGATTGAAGAAGACTAAAAAAATGAATCAAAAGAAGAAGCAAAGATCATTGCCATGGTTAGAGAGGCTCAGACCGTAACCGATGAACTGAAAATTCTAACAAAAGACAAAGAAGAAATCGAGGGTGATTGGTGTAGCTTTGATCTGCTACCACTTTCTATGTTTATAGGTAAATATTTTGATCATTGGGTTATCAAAATGCTAACTTTTCTTAGAGCTAAAGAGTTAACTGAGTACGGGTCTAATAACCCATATGATGAAGTATGTGATGATTTAGCATTGAATTTTATAAAACAGGCATTGGATGAGAAGTGTTTGTGCAAGGTAGCAAAAGATGCAACTTTCAAGAAAGCATGGAAGTTCCTAGAAGTAGTTTTTGGTGCAAGGGGGAGTGACATGCAACAATAGGTTATGTCACAAGAAAAGAAGTCAACCACAAATCTGAGCATAGATGAGCAAGAATCTGAGACGAAAACAGAGCTTGGAGAATGCCACTAAAATGTGGATGATGGTTTTCAAGACCATAAAATTGAAACCCATTATGCAAGCATGCATATGGATGAAGAAGATGCAACAAAGATTGCAAAGAGATAAGCAGGAGTCTCTGTGTGTGAAACGGAGCAAGAGAAAATAAATGCTCAAGGACTCCACTGTAACATGGATGATGCAGATGATTGTGAATCCCACTGTGATGCGACACATTTGGATTATGACTACAAAGTTATATGTGAATTGGTGAATCCAGATGCAACTATTAGATTTGGTGAATTTGAAATTGTCAATGAAATTGACAATGAGCACATGTATGATCGGATATCCCACCATAGTGTGGATGAACATTATATTGATGATATGTGTGGTTTATTTTTTGAAACATAGATTGATTGTGACAATATGGTAAGTGCAATGTTTGATGAAAAATTGAAGGTTGAAGCTGCCACTGTAGTAGCAAAATATGAAGTAGTTGGAACTGCTCATGAAGCAGTATGTCACCTAGCAGAAGTTGATGATCAAGAACAAGATAAAGTGATTGAAGTGTTTTTGATGAGAATATCCACTAACATCATAAAAATGGAAAACAACCTCCATGCAGTTGAAAATAAGGCAGATGTAGAGCAAGAAGCTCTCACTGAAGAGAGTCATATTAAAGATGTTTTTAACATTATTTTTTAATATGCAGGTGTTCAAAATAGCACAAGAGCATAAGTTGAAAAAAAAGTTTTTATTAAGTTTGATGCAGATTTGAAGCTCATTGAAGAATGGATTCATAAACCAATAAAACAAATTGAAATGAGTCTTAAAGCAGCAGATGGAATAACAGAATTTAATGAAATGGTGAATGATGATCTTGAGTGTGCAGATTACAGGAAAAAACAGCAGTACCTGACAATGAAAGTGAAAAGAATGATATGGATGTTTCTGAAGACAAAGATGAATGCATTGAAACCATTTTTCAGCAATGGAGTCAAGAAGAAATAAGATTTTTCTATCAAGAAATATAACAAAAAAAAAATCAGAAATTTGAAAAACAAGAAGTAAAACAAAGAAGAAAGTTTGAAGATGCAATGTTTTGGCAGCGGTCCATGGTTGGACAAATATTTGAAGAGGAATATGTAGTAGACAAGATCAAATTGTGTTTCAGCACAAATTCAATAAAAGTCAAAGAAAACTGCAACAACAACAAGTAAATAAAACCTACAGCAAGAAAGTTCAATAGAGAATGAAGCAATTTCGAGGATAAAAAATTTGGAAGAAGAGAAAAATAAAATGCAAAATTGTGAAAGTCTTGAGTCATTGTAAGCCTAACTGAGACATAGACCAGTAGAAATGTTTGAGTGATAATCAAGTCAAGTTAAGTTATGTTGACTCATACAGTCGTAATTAAGGGGGAGTGTTAGAAATTGCAATTACTCCCGCATGAAGAGTTGGATAAACATAGAGAGTCAATTAACTAAGTGATTGAGTGGTTGAGTGTTGAGCATTGAGTCAAGTCGAGTCATGGATAAAGAGTTAAGTGCGGTCCATATTTAGAGTGTGAGTTAATTGAGTTAAGTTGTGTGGTTGCATGTCAAGATATTTTAGGCGAGTCACTAGTCAAAAAGGTTTAAATACCCTTCATCAGGTTGATTGTAAGCATCATCTTTTGTGTGATCAATAGAAGAGTAGTAGCTTGTGTTTTATTTGTGAATTCATGCTTTGTCTCCTCTGCCTTTCCAACAATGCACCGTACAAACTCTATACTATATTCTCATTAGGTATGCATCGTACAATCTCTATACTATATTCTCGTTAGAATGCACCTTATAATATTGTATTCTAATGAAAAGAGTGTGAGTGTAAAAGCACTCATATGTTCAAATAATTTGTGAATTGATAATTTGCATTGTAATGAATGTGGTGCATAATGAATGCCATATTCAGTGTATTTGGGTATGACTAATAACATAAAAGTACAAAAGATAATATAAGTATTTATATAAATAAATTGAAATGTTTTTGTTGTTTAAAATGTATTTTTGATTATATAAATTTAAAATCTTAAACATTTATAAATTTATGATTCAAATTTGTAATTTCAATGAATCAAATATCAATAAAATTTTGAATAAATTCAACTAAATAATATGCCAAAAAATATTCCAAAACTTATAACTTATAATGTAAATGTAAATGTAGTGTACACCATTCAAGTTCTTCAATGCATTAGGGAATGACTATACAACATGAAAGAGCAAGAACTACAATAACCAACGTATGTTGGGACTTTCAAATGATTTTATGCAAGAACGAGATTTTCGTTATTGAACATTGCTTTTCTACCACGACAAGGAAAATTCCATGTATTACAGACATTCAGGCAAAATATGTATATTTTGAATGCAATTATGTTCATAGATGAAGAGTTTTATTAATCAAATGTGGTTTAGTAAGGTAAATAAGAATTTTTTTATAAGTGGGAACCAATGGTGAGAACAACCATATCTAGTTGTTAACTGTTAAGGCGGGTTGTCTCATTACTGTTATTTAAGGAAAACCATGCCATTTGAATAATCTGTTGGTAATCCGTAATGGGGTAAGCTTTTGCTCATCTGAGTCTTGGGTAGTTAACTTGTTTTCTTACTTCGAAAAAATGAGCTCTTAGTGAAACAAAAGCAATTTTAGAGCATACTCCAGACCTTAGATAAATAAAAAATTATTTAAAAAATAAAATAATAAATTATTAATTTATTATATAATTTATTAGTTTCTAAATTAATATAGTTTGTTGATTAAAAATATGTGTTTTCTCTTCAAAATTCATAAATTAAAATTCAAAGGGGAATACAATTTGTTATATATTATACATAAAAGAAAACTAACCTAAACTATTTGAATATCAAAAAATTATAACATTTAATTGGTAGTAAAAGTTTATAAACATTATTAGTTTTTCTTTTCAAAAATTACAAGTAGAAAATGTAAATGATAAAAATGTCACTAAGTGTTGAATTTGCATTATTTATATCACCGTATTTTAATATATTGATTATTGTGAATTTAATAATTAAATAAAACTTAGTTCATGTTATACAAATTTGCAAAAGATATTAATGTGTAAAAAAATATTACTTAATTATTAGCCTAACTCAAATGATTACAAAAGCATTTAATTCAATTTATATATGAAGTTACATAAATTGAATATTTTTGGCTTTATTGTAATGAATTTGTGTAATTGATTTACACAAAAGGAAAAATATATTAATTAAGTGATTACAAAAAAAAAATTAAAAAAAATTCAATTTATGTATGAAGTAACATGAATCGAATTGTTATGGCATCTTAAACTTTGTTTTAGTTGATTTAGACGAGACTAAATGAACTTGAACCATGAGTAATATGCTCATAAAATTTGTAGCATCTCAAACCGTATTTACGCATTGTGGTAAGATTATTGATAAATACACACTCCCAATCAAAATAGAGTCATATTTTTATACTGAAATAGAAATATTATTTGTTTGTAAGTATTACATAATTAGTTAGGTTACGAAACTATTGAGTAACTGTATTGTTCATGGAAACAAGTTCCTTAGCATGGGAGGAGTGTGGTTAATAGGACCCCATACAAGATATTTTCATATATTTTTCTATTGAAAGGAACACTAGAAAAAAGGATAGATTGCAAAAGAAGTTTAGGGAATGCAATATATATGGCAATTGGTTGTTAAACAAAATATATATAGACACGACCCCTTCACCTTTTGAATCTCACTGAATGGAGATATATCATAGAGTGAAAGACTCTGACACAATACATAATGGTGGTAGATGACGAGAAGAGAAATGGTGGCGATCCCGAGGACGGACACGTAGTTGTGACCATTTAATTCTTTCGCTTTCGAATTAAAGTTAGTGGCAGCGTCTTGGTATATGGCTTTAATATGGTTTACTGTATATTTCCCACCCTCTGTATTGGCCTCGGGCTTGAACCCATGGGTTATCACTTTCGCTGAGAGTATCTGGAATTCATTTCTTCTTTGCTATGGTTTGGCACTGTGGGTGATCAGTGCTTTCGCCTAGTTCTTGTGATGGTTGGTAAGTATCGTGCCTTGCTTCTCCCGTATGGTGGTTTGCTATGCTTCGGTGATTCTCTATGGTTTGTTGGTGTTATGCCTCTGCTTGCTCTCTGTGGTGATTCTCTGCTTTGGTTTTTGGAGGGTTTTAGGTCATTTTCCACCCGCAAGTCTATTTGTCTTTGTCATTTGGCTCAAGCTTCATTTCTACTCTGTTTGTGGTGATTTGTATGTTTGATGTTGGGTCTGGTGATGGTTTAGCTCTGCAAACACAGGTTCTTGCTTGGCTATTGCACGGGACGGCTCAGTGAACTTGCTCGCAGGTAATCTTCTCGTTCCAATGGCAATTTCCCCCTTCGTTTTTGAGGTTCTAACACTCTAGCTCCTTGGTGAGCAGGCAGAACATGTTCATGGCACTTGTGTTGGTAGAAACCCTCTATTGCGGGTCTCGAATCTCACCCTCTATTGTGAAATCAATCCTCCTCCGGGTAAAACCCTCACTCCTCTTTCGGTTTTCTGTTCATTGGTGTTTTGCTATCATGGCCCTAACTAATCGTTGCCCTGTTCTGTGGTGGTGTGTAGGCCCTTATAGGGGGACGTTGCTCCATGGCTTCATCCTTGGTACTATTCGCAGGCTTAGGGAAAACTCGGATAGGGTCTTTCCGTGGCTGCAGTGGTTTCTTGCTTTCTTTGTTGCTTGTTCTTCCTGTAATTGCTCTGTTGCTTGCTCTGTCTATAATCGGTTATACCCTTGGGGTTTCGGTTCCTTTGTCTATCTATGTGGTCTCTGAGGTGTTCATGCCCTTGCTGTTTGTTTAGGGTCTAGCCTGTGGACTGTAATGTTTTTGGTTTTCATGGGTTTGGAACCCTCCATGATTTCCAGGTTATAGATTTTGTACAGTGAGCTTTGTTGAATGGAAAACGAAAATGAAATGTACAGGAAATGCTTAAAGTGCTGAATATAACAGTACCTGGTATTTTTGTTCAGGAAAAAGTAAAAATATGTGCCGGTGTACGTCTGTTTGGTTCTCAATTTTGAAATGCTTCCTGTTACAAAATTCTTGTCGATCCTTATTCGGATCTTTTGATAAATCGTTTCACTATCTTGCTTTTATTTTGATGCCTGAAACATCTATGCACAAGGAATATAATAAAAAGTACTCTACTCTATTAATGACAGATATTTTGAATTGTTTGCTTCTATAGAGATTCAAAATAATTGTAAATTAGAACTTCTGGGCTCTCTCTCCTCTCTGGATGGCAGCCCCTCCATCCTCTCTGGTTTTTCCTTTTCAATGCATTATTTGCAATTTCTTTACAGTTTAGGAATTGTTCCTCAATTACTTTTCAATTATTTAGCAGTTTCTTCAAACAAGTCCGTAACTAATCTTATCTTGATCTGCTTGCCTAATTTTAAAAACTAACAATGGATGAGTCAACCTTAATTTTAAATGAAACAAAATGAAATAGAAACTCAAAGTGTTTTCCTCTCTATCCAAAAAAATAAAATAAAATAAAAAAATTTCCCAGTTGTCGCCTTTTCACTCGGATGCTCCTGCATCAGGCTCCCGGGGTAAATTAAACTCATGGCTCCTGTCCATGAGCTCTTCAATAGAGTACCTGATGCTTTGAATTTGGCCAGCATCTAACCAAGAACTATCTTCAATAGGATGACCCTTCCACTTGACTAGGTACTGCAAATATTCTTTCCTTCGAGTCCGTCTGGCCACCTGGGTGTCTAGGATCTGTTCGATCTCTAGAGGCTTTGCTGGGGGCATTTGTTTAATCCATGAATCATTCTCATTCTGGGTGTCCTGTGTTCGTCTTTCCGAACTGTCTACTTCATCTGTCGCAATGTAGGGGTACATATCTGCCACATTGAAAATGGGTTAAATTCCAATACATGGGTGTAAATGCAATTCATAAGCATTCGCAGAAAATTTCTGAAGAGTCCTACAAGGCCCAATTTTTTTCCATTTCAACTTGTTGTATTTGCCATTAGGAAACCTCTCCTTGCCTCGGTGTGCTAATACCAGGTCTCCTACGTTGAATTGTACCCCATGCCTTTCCAAATCTGGTTTCTGCTTGTATCTTTGGTTGTTGTCTTGTAATTTTTATTTCACTTGTTCATGAAGATCGTTGATTGGCTTTGCGAAATCTTCACCAGCGGCACTCCTGTGCTCCAACTGACCCAAATCCCATAACTCATGTACTCCACGTGGGTGCATTCCGTATAGGATATGGAAAGGACTATTTCCCAGGCTTCCGTTGGGCGAATCATTATAAGCGAATTCCACTTGTGCAAGCACATGATCCCATTGTCGAGAATTTTATCCAACCAAACTCCTCAATAAATTTCTCAGACTTTACTTCACCACTTCAGTTTTACCATTGGTCTGCGGATGATAAGTTAAGCTAAAGTTTATTTTGGTGCCTAATTTTTTCCATAAGGTTTGCCAAAAATGTCCTGTAAACTTGGTCCGAAACAACAGACTTCAGCAAGCCATGTAATCTGACTATATTTGTGAAGAACAAATGTGCTACATGTGTGGCATCACTGCTTTTCCTACATGGAATGAAATGTGCCATTTTGGTGAAACGATCCATCACCACCATGATGGAATCAAATCCCCATTGTGTCTTCGGCAGACATAAGACAAAGTCTAAACTGACTGAGTCCCATGGTCTGCTTGGAATATGTAAGGGTGTATACAACCCTGTGTTCTGGTTGTGTCCCTTTGCAAGATGACACACTTTGCATCTAGTCACAAACCTCTGTACGTCTCTGCGCATCTTCAACCAATAATAAAAGTGGCTCAATTGATCCAAAGTCTTGTCTATGCCAAAATACCGAGCTAAACCTCCATTATGCTTTTCCTCAATTAAGTTCTCTCTCATAGAAAATTTCGGAATACACAACTGCCCTCCATTGAATAGCAACCCTTCCTGCATATTATAGTCCAGCCATGAGCTGTTATCTCTCCACAATAGATTTTGGCAAGCTTCATAAGCTTCCTTAAAATATGCATCTGCCTCATACAAGTCCTTAAGATGTTCAAATCATAATACTTGTATTGTACTTTCCTGTAGGATCAAATTCCTCCTGCTTAATGCATCTGCCACTTCCTTGGCTTGACCATTGATGTGTTTCAACACAAACATAAAACTTTGCAGGTACTCCACCCACTTCGCATGTTTATGGTTTAGCTTATGTTGCTACATAATATATTGCAACACATAATTGTCTGAAAATAAGACAAATTCATTGGCCAACAGATAATGTCTCCAATGCTTTAGCGCTTGAACCACTGCATAACATTTCTTGTCATAAGACGTGTACTTCTAACTAGTTTCATTTAGTTTCTCACTGAAATAGGCTACTGGCTTGTCCTCTTGGCTAATTACTGCACCAATGGAAATCCCACTGGCATCGCAACAAACTTGAAAAAGTTTGTTAAAGTCTGGTAATCTCAAAATCGATTTTTCAGTAATTTTTCTTTTGAAATGCTAAACACTCTTCTCTGACATTTCTGTCCAGTGGAAAGGCTAATTTGCCTTCTTAATGGTGTCCACCATGGGTGCACAAATCCCACTGAAATTATTAATAAATTTCTGATAAAAAATCGTCAATCCATGTAAACTTCGTACCTCAAACAAACTTTTGGGAGATGGACAGCTAACTATGGCTGCAACCTTTTCTGGATCCATTTTTAGTTCATTCTCAGAAATCACAAACCCCAAGTAAATTAACTCTTTCTTGAAAAAATAACATTTCTTCAAATTTATCAATAATTTATTTTGCTGTAATTTTTCCAATACATACCTCACGTGTCGAAAATTCTCTTCCTCCATCTTGTTGAATATAAGTATATGATCCAGATATGCAATCACAAATTTACCAATGAATTCTTTCAGCATCTCGTTCATCGACCGCATGAACATTCTGGGGGCATTGCTCAATCTGAATGGCATAACCAACCATTCGTACAAGCCTTCATTAGTCTTAAAAGCTGTCTTCCACTCGTCACCTTCTCGAATTCTAATTTGGTGGTAGACGCTTTTTAGGTCTATCTCTGAAAACTACACTTCTCCACTCAAAAAATCCATCATATCATCCATCTGAGGTAAAGGGAACCTGTACCTGATAGTGATATTTTTAATGGCCCGGGAATCCATGCACATTCACCACTCACCTCCTTTCTTGGGAGCTAAAACAGTCGGAACTTCACAAGGGCTTAAACTCTCCCAAATCAGACCTTTATCCAACAACTCCTGCACCTGCTTCCAGATTTCTTCATTATCCTTTGGATTCATCCGGTAGGCAGCCTTGTTTGGCAAACTGGCTCCTGGAATAAAATCAAGATGGTTACTAATGCTCTGCTTGGATGGTAATTTGTCTGGTAGATCGTCTACCACAATATCACTAAACTCCTGCAGCATGTCCTGTATCTCCTTAGGTAAGTCAGTGACTTCAGTATTGATCAATACTAGTTTTGGCCTTCGCACAATTGCATACTTCACCTCATCATCCTCCATCTGTTCCATAAACTCTTTTCCGCCTAATAATAATGCTTTTGTCCCATTGGTTTCTGCAACATCCTCTTCCTTCATGGGCACTAGCGTATGCTTTATCCCATCTTTAACAAACTTGTAACAATTTGTTGCCCTGTCATGGATGACCTTCCTATCATATTGCCATGGCTTGCCTAACAAAATATGTCACACGTCCATAGGCATGATATCGCAAGTCACCTTGTCCTTCTACTTGCCAATATGAAACTCCACTTCACACTACTCATCGACCAACAGTTGGTGACCTTTCTACAACCAAGACACCCTATATGGAGTTGGGTGCTTCAACTTCTTCAAACCCAATTTCCCCACCATTTCAGTAGCTACCATATTATCAGTACTTCCACTGTCTATGATTAATTTGCAGCATTTCCCATGTGACTTGCACACAGTCCAGAACAATGCTTTCCTCTTTGTTTGATCAGTTATTTTCTTAGCTGGTTTTAATAATACCTTCTTCAACACCAAGGCTTCCCCGGTTTCTGGAATATTTTCCACCTCCTGTGGTGGTGCCTCCACTTCGTTGGGTTGAGCAACATATGCTCCTCTCTACCCAGTTTGTTCATTTTCAAGACATTCAAAGGACCTGTGTCCCCACTTGTGACACTTGTAACACTAATAGGCATTTCCTCTACCTCTACCATTACCTCTTCCTCATTGGTATGACCTTCCTCCTCTGGTGTTACCTTCCCTTTTAGTCTGCCCTGAAGTCTTCGAACTACTGCCCTCTTCATTGATGTCGGTAGTCCGACCTCTACCAAAGGTCTATCCCTGACCTCTACCGAAACCACATCCTCTTCTAGCATTTTGTTTTCTAGCAATCTTTTCCTCTGCCTTCAAAGCACTCTGATAAGATTCCTCTATGGTCTTAGGGGAAAAAATACTAATTTTGTCTAGGATCTCCATTCGTAGACCATTATAAACCTCGATATTTTCTCAGGGGTATCTTCAACATAACCAGCTCTCAAGTTAACTTTATAAAATTCTTCAATATATTCCTTTACGGTCATCATTCTCTGCCTCAGGTTATGTACTTGTCTATAAAGGGCAATTTGATAATCTTTAGGTAGAAACTTGCTCTTCATTCTAGCAACCATCCTGACCCATTTTTTAATCAATGGTTTGTTTAATCTCCTCCTTTCTGCCTATACACTGTCCCACCATAACGTTGCATGTCCCTTCAACTTGGTGACAGCAAACCTGATCCTCTTGTCTTCCCTGATTTCTTCATACTCAAAATATTTATCTAGTTCACTTATCCAGTCTAATAATGCCTCTGTGGACAAACTATCATCATAATTAGAGAGCTCTGGTCTTGGCTTGCTGCTAGCCAACAAAAATAACCTCAATAGTTTAATTTATGGTCCTTCGTCATCTGACCCATCCGTCATGGCTATGTTTTCCTCCTCAATATCATCCCCGCCATCTGCATCTCTATGCATTCCTACTTCCAGTGCTACCAAACGTGTAGTTAAATTCCTAATTTCTTCTCGTAGCCCTTCATCTGCTACTCTTCTGATGGCTCTTCCTTGACACCTTCTCGCTACCTCCATCTTTTCTGAGAGAAAGGAACAACCTTCTCTGATACCAAAAATTAGTGGCGATCCCAAGGAGGGACACGTAGTTATGACCGTTTAATTCTTTCGCTTTTGAGTTAAAGTTAGTGGCAAGTGTCTAGTCAATTTAACGTCTTAAATTTCTGTACATAAATTATCAATCCGGGTATCGTAAACTGATGAAGTGTGGTGCACCATATGTGCTTAGTTAACCTTTTTCTTACTTCGTTGTTTTATAGCTTTTATCTTGTTTTGGGGTTTTGTTCTTGTTGATATCCTAAAGTGTCTAATGCAAATGGAAATCCTATTCTAAGGTCTTAAGAATACTTTGAAAGGTCAAGTATGGATGTAGATTTCAAGACAAGGTTTATGTCCCTTATAGTAACTTCCAAAACTTAGCACTTCAAAAGATCTCAAAACATGCTATTGATAAAATCAGTACTTGAACAAAAGTGTAAATATGAAACTACTTAAATCAAGCAAAAGATGAAATACTAATCATGAAATCACTGTCTCTACGATTTATCTAAATACAGAAATAAAAGTTAAGCTATTGCACTCAAACAAATCGAAAACTGCAAACTAATAAAAGTAAAATCAATTTACTTCTTTCATAGTGTGATAGCTCGCCAAGTAGTCTAAGATATGGCTTTAGGAGATAACGTCAATGATGTGAAGAATTTGATATCTAATTGCAGAAAAATAAAGCTAAAATCAAATCACATCATTCATAGTCTGATAGCTCGCCAAGTAGTCTAAGTTATGGCTTTAGGAGATAACGTCAACGATATGAGGAATTTGATATCTAATTGCAAAAAAAATAAAGCTAAAATCAAATCACATCATTCATAGTCCGATAGCTCACCAAGTAGTCTAAGCTATGGCTTTAGGAGATAACATCAATGATATGAGCAGTTTGATATCTAATTGCAAAAAAGTAAAACTAAAATCAAATCACATCATTCATAGTCCAATAGCTCGCCATGTAGTCTAAGCTATGGCTTTAGGAGATAACGTCAATGATATGAGGAATTTGATATCTAAACTAACTACCAAAGCAAATGAATAAGACTGAAATCAAAGCATAACTGAAATTGAAAAGCTAAAAAACAAAGTCAGAAGAGAGGCAAATCTCATGTCACTATTTGATGCAAAAACATGTAAAGAAAAACTAATCTACAATCAACTGACTGAACACACTTGCATGAATTAAAATTGCATGAATGAAAAATCTAATCTATCAAGCTTGAAAGCAATAAAATGGCATAATGAAATCAAAGCAAAATTACAAAATAAAATCTACTCTACCTTACATTCTAATGTGCTCCATGACATCTACTTCACATCTCCTTCCATGTTGAGAACATCAAAGCTTTATTCAAATTCTTCAAAATTACAAAGTACAACAAAGCTCTCTAAATCTTTCAAAAGCTATCAAGGAAAAACTATAAACTCCAAGCTAAGCTAAGACTAAGACTAACAAATGAAGGAGAGAGATCTACTATTTATACAAAAAGATGAGAAGCCATCTCATTAATGGGAGTCCATGAATATCTCATTCTACCTCTAGAGTCCTAATCAAAATAGGAACTGATAAGACACATGTCTTCTTAGAATTTCAATACAATTAGGATATGTGACATATATCCTCATGATCCCATGATTCTTTCCACTCAAATTCGAATTTGACCTTAGAGTGCCACATAAAGGTCTTCTAGAAGTCTCGTTTTGACCTACACATGTCAACAATCTCAACCCACTTGTTAGGTATAAGTATATGCACATTATTTTCTAATTTTTAACCACAAATTCAGTTAAAAGGCTTAGAATTAATAAAGATTGGAAAAACATAAATGCGGCCCAATGATAATGAAAGTGGGATGAATGTAGTGACATAGTAGTGAAATGGAGGTGATATAATGGACATAATAGTGAAAGTGTAATGGAAATGAATGACATTTTCAAGACCCAACGTACCCCCCAACTGAAGCTATTGCATGTCCTCATGTAATATATATTACATTAACTCTTTTGATCCTTGAGCTTTGGCTTAACTTTGCATGATATCATTTGATAACTTCATATTTTTGCAAAGTGTTTTACTTGAATTGCAACATGGTTGGTTCTTTTGTTACAACCAATTTTTTTGTTGTTGCATTCTATTTTGATCTTTGAACTTTGCATAATGATATTTTGATTATTTTTGCAAAGTATATCTTTATTGGATTGCATGATGGTTGGTTCTTGTGTGACAACCATGATTTTGTTGTATCCAATTTTTCCTTTAAGCACTTTTTGAAAAGCCATTATATGCTCATAATAATAATGTAATAGTTAATATATGTTGGAATGGGCTCCACAATATGATATAGACATGGAAAAATATGAAGATGAATGCATTCCCCCCCCCCCCCCCCCCCAACTGATGGTATTGGAAATTTTATGAAATGAGGAAGAGAAATGTTTTTCCAACAATTATCATTCTAGCTTTTTATGGAATTCTATGGTCAAAAGATAGAAAATGGCATACCTTAACTTACCCTTCGGAATGGATGAGTTGTATATGTGGTGGCTGTAAAATTAGGATCATATTCTTCTTCAAGTGGCTGAACAAGAGGAGTCATGGATAAAGAGATAAGATGACCTTTTATTGCTTCTACTAAAACTTGTTGAATCTGCTCCAAAATGCTGAAAATAATAGTTTTCATGGCTTCAAAACTCATTGGCACAATTCCTACTATGTGAAAAAATGCTCTGATGTCGAACATAGCAGGAAATCGTTGACTTAGTGACCATTAATGGATGTCACTAGTCAACACGAGAACTCTCACCATTGATGCCAATGAGAGTTAAGATGCCCAAACACATCTTACTAGGTATGAATGAATTTGTCGATGTCAAGTCACCTAGAAGATCTAATGAACAAGGGACATTAATGTATTCCCATTGTTTGTCAGCATGAGAACTTGCCATTAAGGCATGCAAGCCTCAAGGTGTCTTTACAAGGAACTTAAATTCAAAGGACTATGGACTCAATAATTTGCATTGAAGCGGGGCTTATTTGCGAAATGAAAATGACAAGAAATGGAAGATGAAAATGGAAGATGGCAATGGAGAGTAGAAATGGAAATGGGCAATAAGCATGTGAATGAGCCTCTTGCTTTTATTTGTGGGTTATGAATGGACAAAAAGAGATGGAAAGTGGATGTGAATGTAAATGGAAAATATGAAATGAAATGGGGTGAATGGTTTATTATGAGGTATGGATGTGACAGAGACAATAGTATCTGAAAGTTTTTCAAGTGTTTGGATCTGATTTTGCATCAACATATTTCTTCTTTGTTGCTGATCATTCTCTTATGAAACAAATTGGTCTCTTAGAGAGACACCATTTTCTTGTAGTCATTTGTCCTTCCTCTTGGAACCCGCAAAAGAAAACTAATACTTCTTCTGCAATGGAATGTAAGATTACCAAAGGAGAGAGATGGCCAATCTCTCTAGTTATGATATTTACACACAAAACTAAGAATTTGTATTAATGAAACAAGTTCTCAAAAAAAAAATCAAAAGAATTTATACATGTTTTGGAATTAGCGCCTCAAGTTGATGTTGCTTCTTTTCAGAAATTTATTTCATTACTGACCATTTCAAACTGTAATGATGGATTTCTCATTGTTTAGATCTTGTTGAGATATTTCCAATGATACTTGAATCATCAAAATCTGATTTTGTATGAGAAAGTTAGGCTGATTTGAACAATGAGGTTTCTCAGCTGCGGAATTGGAGAACAAGTGAGGAATTGGACTTTAGTTGTGGAATTGGAGAATAGATGCGGAATTGGACTTTAGCTGCAGAATGTGCACGTTTTCTGTAGCTAAAAAGCTTGAATAAAAAGTCAGCCATTCATCTTTCATCATCAATCCAAAATTAATCAATACCTTCAGAACAGTGAGCAAATAACTTATTCATTTCATTGATTCAAAATTGTTTTTTTTTCTTGACATGCGGCGAATTAAAGTGACGACTTAGTGTGGCGACTTAGTGATAACACACAACTTGACTTTCCTTTGATCGGGGTCTTTTTCATCGACTTGGATCAAATGAATAGGACACCATCCATGTACTGATATTTTCCGAGCTACCCATGTGGTTCGTTTCATATCTTAACACATGTAACCTATAGAAGTAATAAAGTGGTTGCGGAATTGCCAGTTAGCTGCGGAATCAGGCTGCATTCTGCAGCTAAAAGACAACCGACTATTAGTTTTACACATATTTAGATACTTGTGTCGTGCATAGCTTTTTATCTCTTCTGCACTTTCCTGTGGAGTTTCTGCAACCTTAAAAGTAAGTGATTCATCTTTAAAACGAAGATTTTTAGTTGAAACAAAACCAACCAAAATGATATTGATCCCTTCTCTAACTGAAAATGCCAGTGTTACTACACAATAAGCCTAGTCTTCCCATACAAATAGCAGATAAAGTCTGATAAATAATTAAGGATAGTAAGGTCATGCTTGATAATAACATAGGTGTTTAGCCTGAGCAAGGACTGGACTATTTGTCCAGCTTCATGCTGCAACAATATGTTGTTTTGAATCCAGGCATGCATTTGCAACTTTCTATAATTCTCCACCAGAAATGATTTACTACATTAATTTTTCAATTTGAAGTGGTTTCATGACATCACATGTGAATTGAGTGTGCACATATGAATCAAAGATTTTTTTTTGGTGCAATAAATGCCTAACAGTTGATTGGAACCTCGGTTGACCTTCTGTGGTTTGTATGACAAATTGGATTCATGATTCTCCACATTTGTATTGTCTACAAGATCTGGTTTCAATAAACGCGTCAGTATGCATATAAACATTATCTTCCCTGTTCCATTTTCTCCCAACATTTAACCAGAAGTAACAGAACAGGTATAGACGGGTGGCAACGAATTCATGGGTTTTAATGACAGAGATTCGTGTTCAAATTGGGATACGTCTCTAAACAGGTGTGAGAGTCAAGTGCGAGTTTATTAAAGATGGGAGGAATGTAATCAAGTTTTAGATGCCAGCACACAGTTGATTCCTAATTAGAATTCCCTTCCCCAGGCACGCCGAATTAAATCACAGCATGTTCATTAATTAAAATTCATTTTTTTTCCTCGCGGCCTACAAAAATGGGCTTCAAAGAACTGAGAAATTCTCCCAAACAGCCACGAATTTCTTAAAACCGTTTTTGGGTTATCTAATTGACCCTATTGGCAAAAAAACCCATGTTTTATTTTTTCCAAATTCGCCTCCGTTTGGCTAGATCGTGCATTCAAAGTTTGACATTTTTCTTTGTTTTGCATTTTTGTGGATTACTGTGTTTGAATTTGCAGGTTCATGAGCGTCTTGGAAAATTCTTGCAGCAGTATTATGAGTAGTCACAGTTGCGATAACCTACCACATGGAGATTTTCTTTGATTGTATGCATTTGGAGATAGTATATGTCCGTCAGATTTACCTAAATCAACACACCTGTTTATGTAATTTTGATCTGCATTTTGAAATTCCACTATTGAGCTCAGCGCTAATGGAATAAACTTTATATTGCAGGTTTGTTGAAATCGATACTGAGGACGAAGCATCAATTCACTGTAGCTTCATTTCACAGTTTCGATCCCTCACTTATCGTTGATACTCCAAATGCAATCACCTGTTACACTTTATTTCATTTGCTGAAAAAAAAAACTTTTATTTTCTTAGCCCTACGTGGTTTTCATGGAGTTGGATTTTTTTTATTTGTTTTGTTGGTTTTTTTTCTTTATTTTGTTAATAAAATTACATATGTTATATCTCCAAAAATTAAAAATATACATATATATTTTGCTAAACAAAATAACAAAACATTTATTCTTTTTAATGTTTTTTTAAAATATTTTGTTAATAAAATTATATGTTATACTTTCAAAAATTAAAAATATACATATTCATTTCATTAAACAAAACAATGATTTTTTTTTATTGAATCAATTGAAATGATGAAGTTTATTTTGTCTCCTCTTTTTTTTTCTCTTTTTTTACATAACAATCCTTTTTCTGATCTTCCAAATCACACAAAGTGCAAAAGGAGAGCATACTCAAGAATTATTAATCTTTTTAGATGTAAGAAATAAGGTCTCCTAATTACACTTCCCCGGCAACGATGCCAAAATGTCTAGTCAATTTAACATTTTAAATTGCTCTACATAAATTATCAATTCGAGTATCGTAAACTGATGAAGTGTGGTGCACCATATGTGCTTAGTTAACCTTTTTCTTACTTCGTTGTTTTATAGTTGGAGTAGCATGATCCGGATTATCCACAGTATCATTTTTAATTTGTTGACGTTTCAAACCCCAAAGGGGGTCCATCCTCAGGACTAATTTTTAGAATATGATTGATTGTTCTTTTGAGAGAAGAATCATGTGACGAGAGTATAAATAAACCTAAATCTTGATAAATTTTATATAAATAAGCCGACCCTCATATATATGAATATTATAATAAATTTAGTTTAATTAATTAATTTTTAATTTTCATTTTAATTGTTTTACTTAATTGATTTTAATATGTAGATTATTAATACTTTTTATTCCCTTGATTATAGATTAGTTTTATTGTCCTTTCTTATTTTTATTCTCATTTTTATTTTACTTAACCTAAGAATATAGAAATATTTTTTAATTAATATAATTAATTCATAGATTGTTTTAATTAATCAGTTAATTAATTATACTTCTATCTAGTGTTTTTATTATTATTTTTATTTTATTTTAGTTAATTAATCCTAAGTAATAAATAAAGAAACATTCTTGTTTAATTAATTTAATTAATTAGTTAATTAATTATATTTTCTTTGATTAATTAATTTAATTCATAATTTGTTAACCCTAATTGTTAATTGATAAATAAGTAAATTTTAATTTTGATCAATTCATCAATTAATTAATTAATTTTTAATCCTTAATTTATCTTATTTTATCAAATGTTAATTTTTATTTAACTTTCAGTTTTAATTTTATTTTTAATTTTTTTTTATTTTATTTAAACTAATTTAATTAATTAAATTAATTTAATATAATTAATTAAAACAAAATTTTTATTTTTATTATTATTTTATTTCATTTTATTTTATTTTTTATTAATCTATTAATTTATTTTAATTCATTTAATTAAATTTAACTATTTTAATTGATTCTTGTAATTTAATTATTTTAATTCGCCCACAGGGCTTTGGATTGATGGTGAATGGGTGCATTGTTAAGGCACTCCTTGCGATCGGTCACTGGTTCAAATCCCCCGTGGGTACTTAGGTTAGTCTATATATATATATATATATATATATATATATATATATATATATATATATATATATATATATATATATATATATATATATATATATATATATATATATATATATATATATATTTTAATTTAATCAAATTAAATTTATTAATTTATTAATTTTATTAATCTTATTAATTTTGAAAACTTAAGATACTATGCTTCTAAAGGGTTCGAGGGATTTATTTGTCTAATCAGGGGAAACCAATTTCCACTAATCTCACTCCCATTGTCCCTATTGAGGTTCTAAGGAAATTTCATAATTTCGATGGCCTCTCTGATTTTTCTCTTTCGATAATCATCCTCTTTAGAAATTATTTTAGCATCTTCTAGACACACATGATGTTTGGTTTTGGATGAGTGCTCCACAAGGGATGATGTACAGGATCTCCCATTCTTTACATCGGCTCCATGCTCTTTAAGTCTTATTCTTAGAGACCGACCTGTTTCCCCAATATAACTCTTGCCACAAGAGCAATCAATCTTGTACACACCCTTGAGCTCTCGATGATCAATGTTATCCTTGACCGACCTCATCGTTTGCCTTATTGTTCCACATGTTGTAAATTGAGTGCTTATGTTATTCTTTCTTAAAAGTTTTGCAATTTTATCCGTAATCCCTTGGATGAATGGGAGGTATACTCTCCCACAATATTCTTTATCTCTAAGAATCCTCCTGAAAACAAGAAAGATAAAGAAAATTGTGGGAGAGTATACCTTCCATTCATCCAAGGGATTACGGATAAGATTGCAAAATTTTTAAGAAAGAATAACATAAACACTCAATTTACAACATGTGGAACAATAAGGCAAATGATGAGGTCAGTCAAGGATAACATTGATCATCGAGAGCTCAAGGGTGTGTACAAGATTGATTGCTCTTGTGGCAAGAGTTATATTGGGGAAACAGGTCGGTCTCTAAGAATAAGACTTAAAGAGCACGGAGCCGATATAAAGAATGGGAGATCCCGTACATCAGCCCTTGCGGAGCACTCATCCAAAACCAAACATCATGTGTGTCTAGAAGATGCTAAAATAATTGCTAGAGAGGATAATTATCAAAAGAGAAAAATCAGAGAGGCCATCGAAATTATGAAATTTCCTCAGAACCTCAATAGGGACAATGGGAGTGAGATTAGTGGAAATTGGCTTCCCCTGATTAGACAAATAAATCCCTCGAAACCTTTAGAAGCATAGTATCTTAAGTTTTCAAAATTAATAAGATTAATAAGATTAATAAATTAATAAATTTAATTTGATTAAATTAAAATAATTAAATTACATTAATCAATTAAAATAGTTAAATTTAATTAAATGAATTAAAATAAATTAATAGATTAATAAAAAATAAAATGAAATTAAATAAAATAATAATAATAATAATAAATAATAAAAATTTTGTTTTAACTAATTAAATTAAATTTAATTAATCAAATTAATTCGATTTAATTAATTTAATTAAATTAAATGAAATAAAAAAGTTTAAAATAAAATAAAAACTGAAAGTTAAAAAAAAATTAACATTTGATAAAATAAGATAAATTAAGGATCAAAAATTAATTAATTAATTGATGAATTGATCAAAATTAAAATTTACTTATTTATCAATTAACAATTAGGGTTAACAAAATTATGAATTAAATTAATTAATCAAATAAAATATAATTAATTAACTAACTAATTACATTAATTAAACAAGAATGTTTCTTTATTTATTACTTAGTATTAATTAACTAAAATAAAATAAAAATAATAATAAAAACACTAGATAGAAGTATAATTAATTAACTGATTAATTAAAACAATCTATGAATTAATTATATTAATTAAAAAATATTTCTAGATTCTTAGGTTAAATAAAATAAAAATGAGAATAAAAATAAGAAAGGACAATAAAACTAATCTATAATCAAGGGAATAAAAAGGATTAATAATCTACATATTAAAATCAATTAAGTAAAACAATTAAGATAAAAAATAAAAATTAATTAATTAAACTAAATTTATTATGCTATTCATATATATGAGGATCAGCTTCTTTATATAAAATTTATCAAAATTTAGGTTTATTTATACTCTGGTCGCATGATTCTTCTCTCAAAAGAACTATCAATCATATTCTAAAAATTAGTCCTGAGGATGGACCCCCTTTGGGTTTGAAATGTCAACAAATTAAAAATGATACTGTGGATAATCTGGATCATGCTACACCATGAAACAACCACAGAAGCTTAAAATCTAACATGTTTTATAGTTTTTATCTTGTTTTGGGGTTTTGTTCTTGTTCATCTCCTAAAGTGTCTAATGCAAATGGAAATCCTATTCTAAGGTCTTAAGAATACTTTTAAAGGTCAAGTATGGATGCAGATTTCGAGACAAGGTTTATGTCCCTTATAGTAACTCCAAAACTTAGCACTTCAAAAGATCTCTAAATATGCTATTGATCAAATAAGTACTTGAACAAAAGTGTAAATATGCAGCTACTTAAATCAAGCAAAAGATGAAATATTGATCATGAAATCAGTGTCTCTGCTGTTTATCTAAATACAGAAATAAAAGTTAAGCTATTGCACTCAAACAAATCAAAAACTGCAAACTAATAGAAGTAAAATCAATTTACTTCATTCATAGTCCGATAGCTTGCCAAGTAGTCTAAGCTATGGCTTTAGGAGATAATGTCAATGATATGAAGAATTTGATATCTAATTGCAGAAAAATCAAGCTAAAATCAAATTACATCATTCATAGTCTGATAGCTAGCCAAGTAGTCTAAGCTATGGCTTTAGGAGATAACATCAATGATATGAGGAATTTGATATCTAATTGCCGAAAAAGTAAAGCTAAAATCAAATCACAGCATTCATAGTCTAATAGCTCGCCAAGTAGTCTAAGCTATGGCTTTAGGAGATAACGTCAATGATATGAACAGTTTGATATCTAATTACCGAAAAGTAAAACTAAAATCAAATCACATCATTCATCGTTTGATAGCTCGCCAAGTAGTCTAAGCTATGGCTTTAGGAGATAACATCAATGATATGAGGAATTTGATATCTAAACTAACTAACAAAGTAAATGAATAAGACTGAAATCAAAGCATAACTGAAATTGAAAAGCTAAAAAACAAAGTCAGCAGAGAGGTAAATCTCATGTCACTATTTGATGCAAAAACATGTAAAGAAAAACTAATCTACAATCAACTAGTTGAACACACTTGCATGAATTAAAATTGCATGAATGGAAAATCTAATCTATCAAGCTTGAAAGCAATAAAATGACATAATGAAATCAAAGCAAAATTACAAGATAAAATCTACTCTACCTTACATTCTAATGTGCTCCATGACATCTACTTCACATCTCCTTCCATGTTGAGAACATCAAAGCTTTATTCAAATTCTTCAAAATTACAAAGTACAACAAAGCTCCCTAAAGCTTTCAAAAGCCATCAAGGAAGAACTATAAACTCGAAGCTAAGCTAAGACTAAGACTAACAAATGAAGGAGAGAGATCTACTATTTATACAGAAATATGAGAAACCATCTCATTAATGAGAGTCCATGAATCTCTCCCTCTACCTCTAGATTCCTAATCAAAATAGGAACTGATAAGACACATGTATTCTTAGAGTTTCAATACAATTAGGAGATGTGACACATATCCTCATGATCCCATGATTCTTTCCACTCAAATTCGAATTTGGCCTTAGAGTGCCACATAAAGGTCTTCTAGAAGACTCCTTTGACCTACACATGTCAACAATCTCAACCCACTTGTTAGGTATAAGCATATGCACATTATTTTCTAATTTTTAACCACAAATTCACTTAAAAGGCTTAGAATTAATAAAGATCGGAAAAACATAAATGTGGCCCAATGATAATGAAAGTGGGATGAATGTAGTGACATAGTAGTGAAATGGAGGTGATATAATGGACATAATAGTGAAAGTTTAATGGAAATGAATGACATTTTCAAGACCCAACAGCAGGGTTTTGGTATATGGCTTTAATGTGGTTTATTTTATATTGCTCAAGGACTCCACTGTAACATGGATGATGCAGATGATTGTGAATCCCACTATGATGAGACACATTTGGATTATGACTACAAAGTTATATGTGAATTGGTGAATCCAGATGCAACTATTAGATTTGGTGAATTTGAAATTGTCAATGAAATTGACAATGAGCACATGTATGTTCAGATATCCCACCATAGTGTGGATGAACATTATATTGATGATATGTGTGGTTTATTTTTTGAAACAGAGATTGATTATGACAATATGGTAAGTGCAATGTTTGATGAAAAATTGAAGGTTGAAGCTGCCACTGTAGTAGCAAAATATGAAGAGGTTGGAACTGCTCATGAAGCAGTATGTCACTTCTTCTCAAATGGGTTTTTTTTTTGCGACTTCGGAAGCGTCACAGAAAAAAAGTTATAGCGAAAATGCCACGATGACCTATTTGGAGCAGCGAAACCCTAGAATCCAAAGCTCTGATACCAAATGTTATGAAACCAGATCACAAAAAGATAGAAAAGAGAGATCCACGCCTTAAAATTCAGCCTCTTCGAGGGGGAAACCTCCTTTACATTACATAAATGAACAATTCTTGGATGATACAAATGACAAAACCTCCTTTCTATATATAGGAGTCTAAGGAGTCACAATATAATCCAGCCGACCTAACAATAATAATATAAAGCCACAAAAATAATAATAGAGGGATTCTATGGGGCACAGAAATAACAATATGTGGGTAATAGGGGCACAACAATATAAATAAGGGGTATAACTACAATAGTAATGGGGTAATCACTAGTATTATAGGGACCCAACAGAAGCTCTCACTGAAGAGAGTCATATTAAAGATGTTTTTAACATTATTTTTTAATATGCGAGTGTTCAAAATAGCACAAGAGCATAATTTGAAAACAAAGTTGTTATTATGTTTGATGCGGATTTGAAGCTCATTGAAGAATGGATTCAGGTTCCAACAAAACAAATTGAAACGAGTCTTAAAGCAGCAGATGGAATAACAGAATTTAATGAAATGGTGAATGATGATCTTGAGTGTGCAGATTACAGGAAAAAACAGCAGTACGTGATGATGAAAGTGAAAAGAATGATACTAATGTTTTTGAAGACAAAGATTAATGCATTGAAACCATTTTTCAGCAATGGAGTCAAGAAGAGATAAGATTCTGCTAACAAGAAATATGGCAAAAAAAAAATCAGAAATTTGAAAAACAAGAAACAAAACAAAGAAGAAAGTTTGAAGATGCAATGTTTTGGCAGTGGTCCATGGTTGGACAAATATTTGAAGAGGAATATGTAGTAGACAAGATCAAATTATGTTCAGCACAAATTCAGTAAAATTCAAAGAAAACTGCAACAACAACAAGTAAATAAAACCTACAGCAAGAAAGTTCAATAGAGAATGAAGCAATTTCGAGGATATAAAATTTGGAAGAAGAGAAAAATAAAATGCAAAATTGTGAAAGTCTTGAGTCATTGTGAGCCTAACTGAGACATAGACCAGTAGACATGTTTGAGTGATAATCAAGTCAAGTTAAGTTATGTTGACTCATACGGTCGTAATTGAGGGGGAGTGTTAGAAATTGCAATTACTCCCACATGAAGAGTTGGATAAGCATAGAGAGTCAATTAACTAAGTGATTGAGTGGTTGAGTGTTGAGCATTGAGTCAAGTCGAGTCATGGATAAAGAGTTAAGTGCGGTCCATATTTAGAGTGTGAGTTAACTGAGTTAAGCTGTGTGGTTGCATGTCAAGATATTTTAGGCGAGTCACTAGTCAAAAAGGTTTAAATACCCTTCATCAGGTTCATTGTAAGCATCATGTTTTGTGTGATCAATAGAAGAGCAGTAGCTTGTGTTTTATGTGTGAATTCATGCTTTGTCTCCTCTGCCTTTCCAACAATGCACCGTATAAACTCTATACTATATTCTCATTAGGGATGCATCGTACAATCTTTGTACTATATTCTCGTTAGAATGTGCCTTATAATACTATATTCTAATGAAAAGAGTGTTTGTGTAAAATCACTCATATGTCCAAATAATTTGTGAATTGATACAATGCATTGTAATGAATGTAGTGCATAATGAATGCCATATTCAGCGTATTTGGGTATGACTAATAACATAAAAGTACAAAAGATAATATAAGTATTTATATAATTAAATTGAAATGTTTTTGTTGTTTAAAATGTATTTTTGATTATATATAAATTTAAAATCTTAAACATTTATAAATTTATGATTCAAATTTGTAATTTCAACGAATCAAATATCAATTAAATTTTGAATAAATTCAACTAAATAATATGCCAAAAAATATTCCAAAACTTATAACTTATAATGTAAATGTAAATGTAGTGTACACCATTCGAGTTCTTCAATGCATTAGGGAATGACTATACAACATGAAAGAGCAAGAACTGCAATAACCAACATATGCTAGGACTTTGAAATTATTTTATGCAAGAACGGGATTTTCGTTATTGAACATTGCTTTTCTACCACGACAAGGAAAATTCCATGTATTACAGACATTGAGGCAAAATATGTATATTGAGAACATTGAGGCAAAATATGTGTATTTTGAATGCAATTATGTTCATAGATGAAGAGTTTTATTAATCAAATGTGGTTTAATAAGGTAAATAAGAATTTTTTTATAAGTGGAAACCAGTGGTGAGAACAACCATATCTAGTTGTTAACTGTTAAGGCGAGTTCTCTCATTACTGTTATTTAAGGAAAACCATGTCATTTGAATAATCTGCTGGCGATCCGTAATGGGGTAAGCTTTTGCTCATCTGAGTCTTGGGTAGTTAACTTGTTTTCTTACTTCGAAAAAATGAGCTCTAGTGAAACAAAAGCAATTTTAGAGCATACTCCAGACCTTAGATAAATAAAAAATTATTTAAAAAATAAAATAATAAATTATTAATTTATTATATAATTTATTATTTTTCTAAATTAATATAGTTTGTTGATTAAAAATATGTGTTTTCTCTTCAAAATTCATAAATTAAAATTCAAAGGGGAATACAATTTGTTATACATTATACATAAAAGAAAACTAACCTAAACTATTTGAATATCAAAAAATTATAATATTTAATTGGTAGTAAAAGTTTATAAACATTATTAATTTTTCTTTTCAAAAATTACAACTAGAAAATGTAAATGATAAAAATGTTACTAAGTGTTGAATTTGCATTATTTCTATCACCGTATTTTAATATATTGATTATTGTGAATTTAATAATTAAATAAAACTTAGTTCATGTTATACAAATTTGCAAAAGATATTAATGTGTAAAAAAATATTACTTAATTATTAGCCTAACTCAAATGATTACAAAAGCATTTAATTCAATTTATATATGAAGTTACATAAATTGAATATTTTTGGCTTTATTGTAATTAATTTGTGTAATTGATTTACACACAAGGAAAAATATATTAATTAAGTGATTACAAAAAAAAAAAAAAATCAATTTATGTATGAAGTAACATGAATTGAATTGTTATGGCATTTTAAACTTTGTTTTAGTTGATTTAGACAAAACTAAATGAACTTGAACCATGAGTAATATGCTCATAAAATTTGTAGCATCTCAAATCGTATTTACGCATTGTGGTAAGATTATTGATAAATACACACTCCCAATCAAACTAGAGTCATATTTTTATACAGAAATAGAAGTATTATTTGTTTGTAAGTATTACATACTTAGTTAGGTTACGAAACTATTGAGTAACCGTATTGTTCATGGAAACAAGTTCCTTAGCATGGGAGGAGTGTGGTTAATAGGACCGCATACAAGATATTTTCATATATTTTTATATTGAAAGGAACACTAGAAAAAAGGATAGATTGCAAAAGAAGTTTAGGGAATGCACTATATATGGCAATTGGTTTTTAAACAAAATGTATATAGACAGAAACCAGGGTGTAATGAATGTATTGAACAATGATACTCTGATAAATGTGATGTTGTTCATGACCCCTTCACCTTTTGAATCTCACTGAATGGAGATATATCATAGAGTGAAAGACTCTGACACAATACATAATGGTGGTAGATGATGAGAAGAGAAATGTTGGCGATCCCGAGGATGGACACATAGCTATGACCATTTAATTCTTTTGCTTTCGAATTAAAGTTAGTGGTAGGGTTTTGGTATATGCCTTTAATATGGTTTATTGTATACTGCCCTCCCTCTGTATTGGCCTCGGGCTTGAACCCATGGGTTATCACTTTCGCTGAGGGTATCTGGAATTCATTTCTTCTTTGACATGGTTTGGCACTGTGGGTGATCAGTGCTTTCGCCAAGTTCTTGTGATGGTTGGTAAGTATCGTGCCTTGCTTGTCCCGTATGGTTGTTTGTTGTGCTTCGTTGGTTCTTTGTGGTTTGTTGGTGTTATGCCTCTGCTTACTCTCTGTGGTGATTCTTTGCTCTGGATTTTGGAGGGTTTTAGGTCATTTTCCACCCGCAAGTCTATTTGTCTATGTCATTTGGCTCAAGCTTCATTTCTACTCTGTTTGTGGTGATTTGTATGTTTGATGTTGGGTCTGGTGATGGTTTAGCTCTGCAAACACAGGTTCTTGCTTGGCTATTACACGGGACGACTCAGTGAACTTGCTCTCAGGTAATCTTCTCGTTCCAATTGCAATTTCCCCCTTCGTTTTTGAGGTTCTAATGCTCTGGCTCCTTGGTGAGCAGGCAGAACATGTTCATGGCACTTGTGTTGGTAGAAACCCTCTATTGCGGGTCTCGAATCTCATCCTCTATTGCGAAATCAATCCTCCTCCAGGTAAAACCCTCGCTCCTCTTTCGGTTTTCTGTTCATTTTTGTTTTGGTATCGTGGCCCTAACTAAATGTTGCCATATTCTGTGGTGGTGTGCAGGCCCTTATAGGGGGACGCTGCTCCATGGCTTCGTCCTTCGGACTATTCACAGGCTTAGGGAAAACTCAGATAGGTTCTTTCCGTGGCTGTAGTGGTTTCTTGCTTTCTTTGTTGCTTGTTCTTCCTGTAATTGCTCTGTTGCTTGCTCTGTCTATAATCAGTTATACCCTTGGGGTTTCGGTTCCTTCGTGTATCTATGTGGTCTCTGAGGTGTTCATGCCCTTGCTGTTTGATTAGGGTCTAGCCTGTGGACTGTAATGTTTTTGGTTTGCATGGGTTTGGAACCCTCCATGATTTCCAAGTTATAGATTTTGTACAGTGAACTTTGTTGAATGGAAAACGAAAATGAAATGTACAGGAAATGCTTAAAGTGCTGAATATAATAGTACCTGGTATTTTTGTTGAGGAAAAAGGAAAAATATGTGCCGGTGTACGTCTGTTTGGTTCTCGATTTTGAAATGCTTCTTGTTACAAAATTCTTGTCGATGCTTATTCGGATCTTTTGATAAATCGTTTCACTATCTTGCTTTCATTTTGATGCCTGAAACATCTATGCACAAGGAATATAATAAAAACTACTCTACTCTCTTAATGACAGATATTTTGAATTGTTTGCTTCTATAGAGATACAAAATAATTGTAAATTACAACTTCTGGGCTCTCTCTCCTCTCTGGATGGAAGCCCCTCCATCCTCTCTGGTTTTTCCTTTTCAATGCATTGTTAGAAATTTCTTTACAGTTTAGGAATTGTTCCTCAATTACTTTTCAATTATTTAGCAGTTTCTTCAAACAAGTCCATAAGTAATCTTATCTTGGTCTGCTTGCCTAATTTTGAAAACTAACAATGGATGAGTCAACCTTAATTTTAAATGAAACAAAATGAAATAGAAACTCAAAGTGTTTTCCTCTCTATCCAGAAAAATAAAATAAAATAAAAACATTTCCCAGTTGTCACATTTTCACTCGGATGCTCCTGCATCAGGCTCCCGGGGTAAATTAAACTCATGGCTCCTATCCATGAGCTCTTCAATAGAGTACCTGATGCTTTGAATCTGGCCAGCATCTAACCAAGAAATAAAAACATTTCCCAGTTGTCACATTTTCACTCGGATGCTCCTGCATCAGGCTCCCGGGGTAAATTAAACTCATGGCTCCTGTCCATGAGCTCTTCAATAGAGTACCTGATGCTTTGAATCTGGCCAGCATCTAACCAAGAACTATCTTCAATAGGATGACCCTTCCACTTGACTAAGTACTGCAAATATTCTTTCCTTCGAGCCCGTCTAGCCACCTGGGTGTCTAGGATCTGTTCGATCTCTAGAGGCTTTGCTGGGGGCATTTGTTTAATCCACGAATCATTCTCATTCTGGGTGTCCAGTGTTCGTCTTTCCGAACTGTCTACTTCATCTGCCACAATATAGGGGTACATATCTGCCACATTGAAAATGGGTTAAATTCTAATACATGGGTGTAAATGCAATTCATAAGCATTCGCAAAAAATTTCTAAAGAATCCTGCAAGGCCCAATTTTTTTCCATTTCAACTTGTTGTATTCGCCATTAGGAAACGTCTCCTTGCCTAGGTGTGCTAATACCAGGTCTCCTACGTTGAATTGTACCTCATGCCTTTTCAAATCTGGTTTCTGCTTGTATCTTTGGTTGTTGTCTTGTAATTTTAATTTCACTTGTTCACAAAGATCGTTGATTGGCTTTGCGAAATCTTCACCTTCAGCACTCCTGCACTCCAACTAACCCAAATCCCATAATTCATGTACTCCACGTGGGTGCATTATGTATAGGATCTGGAAAGGACTATTTCCCATGCTTCGGTTGGGCGAATCATTATAAGTGAATTCCACTTGTGCAAGCACATGATCCCATTGTCGAGAATTTTCTCCAACCAAACTCCTCAATAAATTTCCCAGACTTCAGTTCACCACTTCAGTTTTACCATTGGTCTGCGGATGATAAGTTAAGCTGAAGTTTATTTTGGTGCCTAATTTTTTCCATAAGGTTTGCCAAAACTTTCCTGTAAACTTGGTCTGAAACAATAGACTTCGGCAAGCCATGTAATCTGACTATCTTTGTGAAGAACAAATGTGCTACATGTGTGGCATCACTGGTTTTCCTGCATGGAATGAAATGTGCCATTTTGGTGAAATGATCCATCACCACCATGATGGAATCAAATCCCCATTGTGTCTTCAGTAGACCTAAGACAAAGTCTAAACTGACTGAGTCCCATGGTCTATCTGGAATAGGTAAGGGTGTATACAACCCTGTGTTCTGGTTGTGTCCCTTTGCAAGATGACACACTTTGCATCTAGTCACAAACCTCTGTACATCTCTATGCATCTTCAACCAATAATAAAAGTGGCTCAATTGATCCAAAGTCCTGTCTATGCCAAAATACCCAGCTAAACGCCCATTATGCTTTTCCTTAATTAAGTTCTCTCTCATAGAAAATTCCAGAATACACAACTGCCCTCCTTTGAATAGCAACCCTTCTTGCATATTATAGTCCAGCCATGAGCTGTTATCTCTCAACAATGGATTTTGGCAAGCTTCATAAGCTTCCTTAAAATATGCATCTGCCTCATACAAGTCCTTAAGATGTTCAAATCATAATACCTGTATCGTACTTTCCTGTAGGATCAAATTCCTCCTGCTTAATGCATCTGCCACTTTGTTGGCTTGACCGTTGATGTGTTTCAACACAAATGTAGAACTTTGCAGGTACTCCACCCACTTCACATGTTTATGGTTTAGCTTATGTTGCTACATAATATATTGCAACACAGAATTGTCTGAAAATAAGACAAATTCATTGGCCAACAGATAATGTCTCCAATGCTTTAGCGCTTGAACCACTGCATAAAATTTCTTGTCATAAGACGTGTACTTCTTCCTACTTTTATTTAGTTTCTCACTGAATTAGTTTACTGGCTTGTCCTCTTGGCTGAGTACTACACCAATGGCAATCCCACTGGCATCACAACGAACTTGAAAAAGTTTGTTAAAGTCTGGTAATCTCAAAATCGATTTTTCAGTAATTTTTCTTTTGAAATGCTAAAAACTCTTCTCTGCCATTTCTGTCCAATGGAAAGGCTAATTTTCCTTCTTAATGGTGTCCACCATGGGTGCACAAATCCCACTGAAATTTTTAATAAATTTCCAATAAAAACTCGTTAATCCATGTAAACTTCGTACCTCAAACAAACTTTTGGGAGATGGACAGCTAACTATGGCTGCAACCTTTTCTGGATCCATTTTTAGTTCATTCTCGGAAATCACAAACCCCAAGTAAATTAACTCTTTCTTGAAAAAATAACATTTCTTCAAATTTATCAGTAATTTATTTTGCTGCAATTTTTCCAATACATACCTCACGTGTCGAAAATTCTCTTCCTCCATCTTGCTGAATATAAGTATATCATCCAGATATGCAATCACAAATTTACCAATGAATTCCTTCAGCATCTCGTTCATCAACCGCATGAACATTTTGGGGGCATTGCTCAATCCGAATGGCATAATCAGCCATTCGTACAAGCCTTCATTAGTCTTAAAAGCTGTCTTCCACTCGTCACCTTCTCGAATTCTAATTTGGTGGTAGACGCTTTTCAGGTCTATCTTTGAAAACTACACTTCTCCACTCAAAAAATCCATCATATCATCCATCTGAGGTAAAGGGAACCTGTACCTGATAGTGATATTGTTAATGGCCCGGGAATCCATGCACTTTCACCACTCACCTCCTTTCTTCGGAGCTAAAACAATCGGAACTTCACAAGGGTTTAAACTCTCCCAAATCATACCTTTATCCAACAGCTCCTGCACCTGCTTCCAGATTTCTTCATTATCCTTTGGATTCATCCGGTAGGTAGCCTTGTTTGGCAAATTGGCTCCTAGAATAAAATCAAGATGGTTACTAATGCTCCGCTTCGATGGTAATTTGTCTGGTAGATCTTCTACCACAATATCACTAAACTCCTGCAGCATGTTCTGTATCTCCTTAGGTAAGTCAGTGACTTCAGTGTTGATCAATACTAGTTTTGGTCTTCACACAATTGCATACTTCACCTCATCATCCTCCATCTGTTGCATAGACTCTTTTCCACCTAACAATAATGCTCTTGTCCCATTGGTTTCCGCAGCATCCTCTTCCTTCATGGGCACTAGCGTATTCTTTATCCCATCTTTAACAAACTTGTAACAATTTGTTGCCCTGTCATGGATGACCTTCCTATCATACTGCCATGGCTTGCCCAACAAAATATGTCACACTTCGATAGGCATGATATCGCAAGTCACCTTGTCCTTGTACTTGCCAATATGAAACTCTACTTCACACTGCTCATCGACCAGCAGTTGGTGACCTTTCTGCAACCAAGACACCCTATATGGAGTTGGGTGCTTCAACTTCTTCAAACCCAACTTCCCCACCATTTCAGTAGCTACCATATTATCAGTACTTCCACTGTCTATGATTAATTTGCAGCATTTCCCATGTGACTTGCACACAATCCGGAACAATGCTTTCCTCTTTGTCTGATCAGTTATTTCCTTAGCTAGTTTTAATAATACCTTCTTCAACACCAAGGCTTCTTCGGTTTCTAAAATATTTTCCACCTCCTATGGTGGTGCCTCCACTTCGTTGTGTTGAGCAACATATGCTCCTCTCTGCCCAGTTTGTTCATTTTCAGGACATCCAAAGGACCTGTGTCCCCACTTGTGACACTTGTAACACTAATAGGAATTTCCTCTACCTCTACCATTACCTCTTCCTCGTTGGTATGACCTTCCTCCTCTGGTGTTACGTTCCCTTTCACTCTGTCCTGAAGTCTTCGAACTACTGCCCTCTTCATTGTTGTTGGTATTCCTACCTCTACCAAAGGTCTATCCCTAACCTCTACCGAAACCACATCCTCTTCTGGCATTTTGTTTCCTAGCAATCTTTTCGTCTGCCTTCAAAGCACTCTGATAAGATTCCGCTATGGTCTTAGGGGAAAAAATACTAATTTTGTCTAGGATTTCACTCTTACTCTCAATTATAAATAAATATTTCTATATCCATATCAAATAAGTAATTTTATATAGACTTTAAAAGAAAATTAAGTAATTGAAACAAATAACCAATAAAATTGATATTATTTATATTTTCATATTTCAATTGGATATGTAAATAAACCATTTTAATATCCATGTTAACTAATTTAATATCAACTTTAGAATATATATATATATATATATATATATATATATATATATATATATATAGATATAGATATAGATATATCACAATAAAATATTTCAATATGTAAAGACGAGAAGTAATGGAAAATAAAAAGACTCAAAGAAATATTGAAATGTATTTAAGAAAATATTAATAGAAAAAAAAGGATGTGGGAAATGTAATCTATAAATAAAATATCTCGATGCTCATGTTAAATAAATTATTTCATTGAAAACAATTTATATATGGTTTAAAATAATAATAATAATAATAATAATAATAATAATAATAATAATAAATTTTCAGCCCCAAGGGATAGCTTAAATGGTCGAGTTCCCGTTGCTAAAGCACTTTCCCAGTTTGGAAGGTCACGGGGTCAAATCTCCTCGACGCCCTCGGGGTTAGGCCTGTTAAGATTGGCCAACGGGCAGATCCCTTTGGGTGGATATGCCCCGATATTTTCCCGTGGATGTAGCGGCCACTCTGTGACCGTGAACCACAGCTTAAAAAAAATAATAATAATAAATTTTTATAAAATAATTGAAAAATAAATTATTATTGTTATAGCATTTCAAGTAGCATATTTTTACATTTTGACCCTTTTATTAAGGGTTAATTTCGAATGGCACAAACATTTGTTGGAATTGCATATTTAAGCTATTTATTCCATGTATTCAATGGATTGAATCCATTTATGGATTCAAAAATGCAATTTAATATATATATATATATATATATATATATATATATATATATATATATATATATATATATATATATATATATAGAGATATATAGAGAGAGAGAGGCGAGAGAGAGAGAGACAGAGTTGCAATAACATCAAGATATTTGATTCCTCTCGACTTTCGCTAGCTTTATGGTTAAGATGGATCTCCAGTGACCTTTAGGTCATACTCCATCAAATTCACATATTATTAACTAACTTTAGATTTAAATTAAAATATAAAAATTAGAAAAATAACTAGCACAACCAAATAAATTAAATAGAAAACTTGAATCCATAATAATATTCAAACACTTATTTCATAGTAGATCCTACATAGTCTGCAGGTAGTTTTTTGGAACTGTGGAGAAACTAGTAAGATTCTTCAAACAATGAAGGAAATAAAAACATTTCGCCATTGATATGCTACAGAATCTGGATTGTACAAAACAAATCCATTTTTAGAGACTCATCATCAGCCACAAAATTGGAGGTAGTCTTTTGGAAGTGTGGTGAAACTAGTAGGATTCTTCAAACATTGAAGGAAATAAAAACATTTTGCCATTGATATGCTATGAAATCTGGATTGTTAGAAACAAATCCATTTTTAAGGACTCATCATCAACCACAGATCTAATAGCAACTGAAATTGGAGCAATATATGCGATTCTCCTTTTAAAGAAAATATACATGTTCCTCGAAATATCACTAAATAAGTTATAAATTCATAGATCCTTGGTCCTATTTCGATGGATATTTCTAGGGAAGGAATATGCAGCAGAGGGCTCATATTATTTCTGAATGAAAAACATTTCTTAAATTCAAAAATTGATTTAGGAAAGAGAATAAATAATTATGCAGAACTCATTTTTGTTGGGTTTAACATTGGAATATAAGTGTCTCTCTTCAATTGTTTGGAGACTATGAATGTCATTAATTGGTTTAACAAATCTCAAAGATTTCACAATCACACTGCTACCCATTTTTGAAAAAATAATGATGCTAAAACATATTTTTAATTCAAAATTATGCAACAAATATTTTATCCAAAGTGTAACATCCCTAAATAACTCAGCGTAAATTAGTAGTTATGAATCAGTTATTAACTGATTCTTGATATGCGGGAAACTAATTGAGGGGAAATCAAGAAAGGAGATCTTAGAAAAATGAAACGCTTCTTTCATGGTAGCTTCATTAAATTCTGGGCGAGCATTGTCAGTGACGCAGGTGATGATGATGGGAAGGGGACCAACTATTCATGGGAAGGTGGACATAAGAATCTGGTTTCTTTTTACTCGCTTTATTCATTTTTTAATATTCTTCCAGTGAGGATGCGCACAAACTTTTCACTTGCTCTGGTTATACTTATATCCCTCGGCAGGGGAGAAATTGAAGAGTATTCTCTCAATGGAGACCAGTGAAGTGGAGGAGCATCTCCTTGTTGCTGGTAGTAGCGTCCATGTGGATGATATAAACCATGTGGAACTGATTCTGTTGAATGCAGATAACCAACCATGGGTAAAAATGATGAGAGATGCTCTATTCTTGGGATCCAAACTGCTATAGGGACTTGCTTTACCAGCAGTGGTGGTGTACGTGGTGAACTATATAATGAGCATGGCTACTCAGATCTTTTCGGGCCATCTTGGAAACCTGGAACTCACTGTTGCGTCTCTCAGAAACAATAAGATAAGTAACTTGCCACTTTCTTGAAGAAAAATATAGGTATGTTTTATTTGGGTATCTTCTTGAAGGATTTCTTACCAAATATAGATAATATATGCATAATAGTATGCAAAGAAGAATGTGAAAAATGAGTGGACTTAAAAGCTAAGAAAATATGTTAGTGCATTGATTATTTTATATGTTTTCTTGGTAGAGAAAGTATTTGAATGCATGCAGTAAAAGAATGATTATTTTATATGTTTTCTTAGTAAAGAAAATAGGTAGTTCCTCTTATAAAGACTACATGTGAGTCTTGTGTGTGAAATGCTTGTCTCTTGTCATTTTCTTGGAATAAAATCCTTGCTAAATATAGCCAAAATATCTTCTTGAGGAAAGATGGTCAGGCATATAAACTTCCTGAGGACATAGTGTGAAAAGTGGCCAAGTTTCCTTTGAAATAAAATCTGTATTTTTATTTAATAAAAGTTTCTTGAGAAGGGATATATGCTAATTGCATTGTGATTATAGTTAGTTTCTAAGTTTCTAGTGAAATAATTATGCATTACACGCATGATAGAAATAGCTAATGATGTGCTTCTAGGCACATAGATATTCATTTCTAACTTTCTTGAAGAAAGAGCATGGATTTTAGAAAAGTGTGCATACTTCATGTATAAAAATGATAGCTTTTATAAGAGATCTGTTGAAACAAAAATATAGTTTCCTATTCTTAAAAGACATATGAATAGTGTTCATATCATATCAAGAATCCCTACTTGTTTCATGAAAATATTATGTGCATTGAATTAAAAGTAATTGTGTTAGGAAAACACATGTTGCATGCACATAAGGGTAGCTATTGTGACTTTGGAAATATGATTTTGTGTGTACATAGAGAAACTGATTATGTTAACTTTCTTGAAAATAATAATCTCTTGAAAACATTGTCTTGTTAGATGAGTTGTGTCGATTTCTTGATTTTGATGCATAAAAGTGTAAGTTAACCTTGTTATTGTATCTTGATTTTTATGCATAAAGATGGATATCTATAATAATTTCTTGAAAGGGAAGCATGAGAAACCTTCATATAGGAAGATAGAGAAATGAGATTATAATGACTTACTTTAAGAAAGAATTATGTAATTGTTTACATGAAATGTTGATAGAATTCTAGAAAAGGGAATATGTGTTGCATACATTAAAGGAGGCCTCTTATCATAAGCTATTGGATGCACAAAGAATAGTCATTGTGTTCTAGAGATATGTTCTTTGTATGGCTAGAAGAACTATTGGGCCATATTTCTTTAGGAAGATGATATGGGATTACAGTTATGCTAACATAACTATTATCTTAGCTTCTTGTTGAATGAGATGTGTATGCACATGAGATTTGTGTTAGCTTCCATTAGAAAGGATATATATTCGCATGCGGGAAAAGACTACAAGTTGTGTGAGAATGCTTTATATATTTGCATGCATCAAAATTAATAGCTAAAGGACTAGATCTTTTGATAAATTTTATGTAAATTTTCACGTAAGAAGGTTATAACTGATATTTTAGTTAGTCCCTTCAAAGGAATGCCTTAGTGTTTTTCCTCTATGAATATGTGCTTATGCGAAGGAAAATGCTAGTTTATAAGATTATTTATAAATGTAATCATGATGTCAATGTTGATAATGATAACATGGCAGGTAAATTTGGATTACTTGCGCAGCAAAAGGATTAATGATCCATGTAGATGAGTACGAGTTGTGGGATCGTACATTTCTAGAACAATCATGCCACAAGGAACGTTGCATGTGGTGGTATGTAAGTAAAGGGTTTCATGGAAACTGTATTATCTTTTGGCTAGTTATGTGACAACTTAATGGTAATTCATTGTAATAATTTTATAATAATGGTTAACGGATGGAATCCGTTATAAGCCATTGAGCGAGGGGTGAAAACCTTCACGAGCATTTAATAGTAAGATACGTTTGCTGGTTTTCACCCTACGGGGTTTCCAGGGTATATCGGTGTTCAATAGTGTGATTGCCTTTTGTGTCAGTTTGATGATTTTGAATCCTTGATGATGATGATTCTTTATTTGATGTGATAGTCATAATGTTCAAAGTATGTGATTAATTAATATGGTTAAGGGAAATCATGAAATGGATGCAAGGTTCATGAGACAATTTATGTTATTACAGTACCATAGTGGTGGTTAATGGTTATGCAACTTACTGTCTTCTATTGAAATTTACTTCATGTACTAATGAACATTATATCTAATGGTTAATGAGGAATGTGGAGTTGTGAATTGGATAATTACTTGTGGGTAGTTTGTATGAAAAATTCTAACTCCCTGCTTTTACATGTGAGGTTACCGGGGTATGTTACAAGTGGTATCAGAGCTAAATGTTGCAGCACTGGCGCCTTTGGGAATTGGTAAGCGGAAAAGAAATTGAGGTACACCACCAGTGGGCACTAACTCAGGTATGAGTTTAACCATTCACATATTGATTTACGTAGTACACTACTTTCGACATGATAGGTGTGATTCATGTTTAAACTACTTTGAGTAGTAAGTAATAAAGTTGTTGCATAACTATGTTCATGACGTTGGATTCGTGATGATGATAAAAGAAAACTCAATCACATAGCTTACCTTCCATCTCAATAATGGATGACTCCTAAGCTTTCCTATTATCAAGTGCTACATAGATCCAAGGAATGATCTAACCAACATACCAAATTGTTTTTGCCTCTAGAGCACTATAAATATGAGGTTTGCCACCCTATTACAATGGAAAATCCTTCTTATGATGATCATTATCGCAAGTCCAACACTACAACAGTTCTTTGTCACTGCCTTTTTTCTACTTCTCTCTAGGATGAGGTCCATGTCCCTTCTTAGCTACACTGAACTTCTTGTAAGGATCTAATTTTCTTTCTCACCTACATCTTCAGGTCTCCCTCGCTTATGAGGCCATTTTCCTTTAGACTTCTCATTCCATTTCCAATCCATATTAGGTTCATACCTACTCTTGGATTGCTCATAAAAAAGTTTCAATTTCCAAATGGCTTCCTCCAATGACCGAGACTCATCATACTTAATCTGATCCTTTAATGTTAATGGAATTCCTTTGATGAACCTTTGGGCCTTCATCTTCTCATCCTTGAGGTAAGGTAGATAACAAAACAACTCCATAAACTCATTCATATATTCTTCATCTATCATAGAACCCATCTTCAACTGATAGAACTCATTAGCCTTTCCATCATAGTATCTCTCATATAAGTACTTCTTCCTAAAGATTCTTTTAAACTCATGCCAACTCAATGCTTCTACCTTGATTCCTATGACACGCTTCACATATTCCCACCAGATATAGTCTTTTCAATTGAGACTAAAAATAGCTATCTTCTCTTTCATATTCTAAATAATCATGCAGCTCGAATAACTTCTTCATCTCAAGAATACATGCTTATTCATCTTTGGGTTTCTTCATCTCTCCATCAAATATAAGAGGCTTGGCTTTCTTGAACTCATCTGGAAAGTATCCCCTCTCACCCCTCCTATCAGGATGATGGTAGTGATGACAATGATGTCTCTCTGAACCAGAACTAGAATAGAACCCATAAGCACTACCTCTCCCATTAGGTGTATCCAACCATCTGCCACCTTTAACTATGTCATCCCTATCCAACATGTATACTGATTAAGACCTGCTACCATATTCCCCATTAGTCCTTTCCTCATGTCCATGACTAATTCAAGGATGTCCATGTCTCTACAAATCTGATAACCTATGAAGGATCACTGCATTAACCTTGGATTTCTTTTCCTGAGCTTTAACAAGCCTTTTGTGTGACTCTATTAACCTGTTATTTTCTATCTTTCAACTTCTAATCTCTACCTTCAAACTTCTCAGTGTATCTACTATATCAAGAGAGTACTCATCTCCTTATTGCTCAGTTTATATATATGAAGAGTCACGTGAACTATAATCCACCATTTTTCTCATCATATCTGGTCATATTCTTCTCGTAAACATACCATGTTAGATAAACCAAATATAGATATAATCAAACATACCTTAATGAAGTTTAGGGAAGGTTATATGGTCTACACAAATGAGTCCATATTAGCACGATATATATATATATATATATATATATATATATATATATATATATATATATACGTATTAATTTATTGGAATCATGCATGATAACTCAAATGGTAACACTTACTATATACATGAAAACCATAGCCACTGTAATGCATGCATACGATGAACATGCATGCATAACAGTCATATGTATCTCATCCAGTCCAAGTGTTTGATCCTCGAAGCTCTAAAACCAACCTGTAATTCCCCACCACAACATTTATCTGCTTTTACAAGCTCCCAGGATAAATGTGATCCTGAGTGTTACTATTACATGACCTGACCTCCAAGTTCTAGTTATAGAAGTTGGGCCTATAATCCCACCACAAACTGACATCCGTCAAAGACCACATACCACTCAGGAGGTCGCAAACCACCCTAGATGATCAATCCTTGAGTTGAAACCCTTGTTCACTAACCTAACACCCTAACCCACCCACAACACAACATGCATGTAGTTATGAGGCTATAACTACACTCAAAAGCCTTCTTCCATGCACTTATGACCTAAATTCCATAGTTCATTTCCAATAGTTCTAATATCAGAGCCACTTTTCTAAGCTAGCCCCCATACCACTACCCAAAACTTCCTGTAACTTTCCAGAATCATAATTAACATGACAAAAATGCCAAGCATTCAAACTTGAAGCAAGAACTTTACTTAGACTACCTAGTGCACATTATACATTTTGAATGCATATTTGATCATAAATATCTGAAACTCATCTAAGAATCACCAAGAAGGTATAATTATCTCTCAAGTAGTTGGAACAACACTTGTTAGCCCATGAATTCATCAATCATTCAAATACTTTTCAAATCATGAACACAAGCCATAGCTAGAGAACATCATAGAACCCTGCTTATAACTAACATATAACTAGAGTATTAACCATGACAAACTAGCCATCACATGAACATGATAAAAAGTACAAGTGATCATAAATCATAATAGGAAAATAACTCTTATTAACATATGAATAATCTAACCAAGTCAGGACTTCCACGTACCACCCAACCATAAATTGGGTTGAACCAAATCTTTCTTTCATCCAATCATCCCCATGACATATTCCAATCATGAATGTGGGATATCACGGGATAAACCAAGACATAATCAACCAAGGGATCTATAGGATAAACCACCTCCACCCTCAAGCTACAGTGATCTCACCTAAATCAATATTGATATCACAAAACGAAAACGAGCTTGGATGCCTTAGAATTTATTCACAATACCTTGACGAATTTTCCTATCTCCACCCACCTGTCGAGGGCTTCCTCTAGAAAACCATCTCCACCTCCAACCCTTGCAATTTTTCCTAAGACCACCTCACATCATTCCAAACCCTTCTGGTAATCCAAAGCTTAACCAAGAATGAATCTCATCACACCATGGCTATCTAGGAAATGTAAAGGAATGGTTGAAACCGCTATCGAACCAAGAAAAACCAATGCCAATGACAACACATGAACCAAATAAGAAAATGCATGTACCATGCATTTACATCCTATCAAGGAAATTACAGATGCAACCTGTTACGTACAAAATGCTCCTGCTAAAGCTCTTCATCCAACCTTCTCCTCGATTTCCTTCACTTTCCTTTGCTTTTCTTCTCCGATCTAAGTGACTGCAAAAATGCTCCAAGAATATTCTAAGTGTGCAAGAGAGTATGAGAGGGAATGAAAGGAGAGGGCCAAACTGAATTGATAAAAAATTTGGACTAATCCCCTTATGCCTGTTTTTTGTTTATGACTTTTTTTCTTCATTTTCCTTCATTTTCCCTATAATTTCCTTAGCATGCAAATTTATGTCCCTTCACCTTCATTTTCTCCTATTTTATTTTATTTTCATATTTAAATATAAATTATTATCTATTTTCTTTTCCAATGCGTTTTCCAATTTCCATAGCTACAAATAAACCAAAATTGATACCTACTATAGTATTTTCCCAAAAGTCATCTTAGAATACATGTCCCATGACCTTCGACTTATTTTTCCTTTATTTTCCTTTATTACATGAAACTTTAACCCATGTTGTTACATTTAACATAGCCCAATATCCAACTAGGAGTAAGATTTGACTCCCACAACCCTCAACTAGACTTACAATTTGGACTTTCTAGAATCTTCATAAAAGTCCACACATGGATAGCTCCATATGTACGAGTAATGGGGGCTCACCTAGCACCCTCTTATGCCATGTTGGTCGACACATTATGTCAACTTGTAAGAGGCATAACTTTTTCATATGAACACCATTTGACATGATTCTCACATTGTTGGGAATGCCTTTGAGTGTATAACAATGACAAAGAGATTGATGGAAGTAAGAGTTTTAACCATAAGACTCATCATATAATGCCTCAAAATGGATCCAGAAGTTTTCAGATGCCAATTCTTCAAACTCAAACTTGATGTTAAAATGGCCTTACAAGTTAATCCTTCACCTAGTTCTACATGATTGATCGATTTTGGATCAATTATTATAGTAGTTCAAGTTTGTAAAGGGTAAAATTCAAATGGTTGCTAGGTAGGCTTTATAGTCTCTCCATGTTTAAATCTTTCCTAATACATTTAATTAGTCATAATTAAGCTAAAAGAATTATAATACTTATACCAATATTTAAAATATTAATATTAACAATAATAGTGCAATTACAATTTTTTGAGCCAAGAAGCTCATTTTACAGCCTAGTCTCAAGGTGTTGTGTAATTTTTCCATTCTTAAAGTGGATTTTACACTCACACACACACACACACACATGTATATATTATTTCGAGTGTAGGTGACCTTATTTTTTAATTTAAAGAATATATATATATATATATATATATATATATATATATATATATATATATATATATATATATATATATATATATATATATATATATATATATATATATATATATATATATATATATATATATATATATATCACAATAAAATGTTTCAATATGTGAAGAAAAGCAGTAATGGAAAATAAAAAGACTCAAAGCAATATTGAAATGTATTTAAAAAGATATTAATAAAAAAAAAAGATGTGGGAAATGTAATCTATAAATAATATATCTCAATGCTCATGTTAAATAAATTATTTCATTGAAAACAATTTATATATGGTTTAAAATAATAATAATAATAATAATAATAATAAAAATGTTTATAAAATAATTAAAAAATAAATTATTATTGTTATAGCATTTCAAGTAGCATATTTTTACATTTTGACACTTTCATTAAGGGTTAATATTGAATGGTACAAACATTTGTTGGAATTGCATATTTAAGCTATTTTATTCCATGTATTCAATGGATTGAATCCATTTATGGATTCAAAAATGAAATTTAATATATATATATATATATATATATATATATATATATATATATATATATATATATGGAGAGAGAGAGAGAGAGAGTTGCAATAACAAGATATTTGATTCCTCTCGACTTTCGCTAGCTTCATGGTTAAGATGGATCTCTAGTGACCTTTAGGTCATACTCCATCAAATTCACATATAATTAACTAACTTTAGATTTAAAATAAATTAGAAAAATAACTAGCACAACCAAATAAATTAAATAGAAAAGTTGAATCCATAATAATATTCAAACGCTTATTTCATAGTAGATCCTACATAGTTTGGAGGTAGTTTTTTCGAAGTGTGGAGAAACTAGTAAGATTCTTCAAACAGTGAAGGAAATAAAAACATTTCGTCATTGATATGCTACAGAATCTGGATTGTACAAAACAAATCCATTTTTAGGGACTCATCATCAGCCACAGATTTGGAGGTAGTTTTTTGGAAGTGTGGTGAAACTAGTAGGATTCTTCAAACATTGAACGAAATAAAAACATTTTGCCATTGATATGCTATGGAATCGGGATTGTTAGAAACAAATCCATTTTTAAGGACTTATCATCAACCACAGATCTAATAGCAACTGAAATTGGAGCAATATATGGGATTCTCCTTTTAAAGAAAATGTACATGTTCCTCGAAATATCACTAAAGAAGTTATAAATTCATAGATCCTTGGTCATATTTCGATGGATATTTCTAGGGAAGGAATATGCAGCAGAGGGCTCATATTATTTCTGAATGAAAAACACTTTTTAAATTCAAAAATCTATTTAGGAAAGATAATAAATAATTATGCAGAACTCATTTTTGTTGGGTTTAACATTGGAATATAAGTGTCTCTCTTCAAGTGTTTGGAGACTATGAATGTCATTAATTGGTTTAACAAATCTCAAAGATTTCACAATCACACTTCTACCCATTTTTGAAAAAATAATGAAGCTAAAACATATTTTTAATTCAAAATTATGCAACAAATCTTTTATCCAAAGTGTAACATCCCTAAATAACTCAGTGTAAATTAGTAGTTACGAATCAGTTATTAACTGATTCTTGATATGTGGGAAACTAATTGAGGGGAAATCAAGAAAGGAGATCTTAGAAAAATGAAATGCTTCTTTCATGGTAGCTTCATTAAATTCTGGGCGAGCATTATCATTGACGCATGTGATGATGATGGGAAGGGGACCAAATATTCATGGGAAGGTGGACATACGAATCTGGTTTCTTTTTACTCGCTTTATTCATTTGTTAATATTCTTCCAGTGAGGATGTGCACAAACTTTTCACTTGCTCTGGTTATACTTATATCCCTTGGTAGGGGAGAAATTGAAGAATATTCTCTCAATGGAGACCAGTAAAGTGGAGGAGCATCTCCTTGTTGCTGGTAGTAGCGGCCATGTGGATGATATAAACCATGTGGAATTGATTCTGTTGAATGAAGATAACCAACCATGGGCAAAAATGATGAGAGATGCTCTGTTCTTGGGATCCAAACTGCTATGGGGACTTTCTTTACCAGCAGTGGTGGTGTATGTGGTGAACTATATAATGAGCATGGCTACTCAGATATTTTTTGGCCATCTTGGAATCCTGGAACTCACTATTACATCTCTCGGAAACAATAAGATAACTAACTTGCCACTTTCTTGAAGAAAAATATAGGTATGTCTTATTTGGGTATCTTCTGGAAGGCTTTCTTACCAAATATAGATAATATATGCATAATACTATGCAAAGAAGAATGTGAAAAATGGGTGGACTTAAAAGCTAAGAAAATATGTTAGTGCATTGAATATTTTATATGTTTTCTTGGTAGAGAAAGTATTTGAATGCATGCAGTAAAAGAATGATTATTTTATATGTTTTCTTGGTAAAGAAAATAGGTAGTTCCTCTTATAAAGACTACATGTGAGTCTTGTGTGTGAAATGCTTGTCTCTTGTCATTTTCTTGGAATAAAATCCTTGCTAAATATAGCCAAAATATCTTCTTGAGGAAAGATGGTCAGGCATATAAACTTCCCGAGGACATAGTGTGAAAGGTGGCCAAGTTTTCTTTAAAATAACATATGTATTTTTATTTAATAAAAGTTTCTTGAGAAGGGATATATGCTAATTGCATTGTGATTATAGCTATTTTCTAAGTTTCTAGTGAAATAATTATGCATTACATGCATGATAGAAATAGCTAATGATGTGCTTCTAGGCACATAGATATTCATTTCTAACTTTCTTGAAGAAAGAGAATGTTTTTTAGAAAAGTGTGCATACTTCATGTATAAAAATGATGGCTTTTATGAGAGATCTCTTGAAACAAAAATATAGTTTCCTATTCTTAAAAGACATATGAATAGTTTTCATATCATATCAAGAATCCATGTTTCATGAAAAGATTATGTGCATTGAATTAAAAGTAATTGTGTTAGGAAAAACACATGTTTCATGCACATAAGGGTAGCTAATGTGACTTTGGAAATATGATTTTGTGTGTACATAGAGAAAGTGATTATGTCAGCTTTCTTGAAAATAATAATCTCTTGAAAGGATTGTCTTGTTAGATGAGTTGTGTCGATTTCTTGATTTTGATGCATAAAAGTGTAAGTTAACCTTGTTATTGTATCTTGATTTTTATGCATAAAGATGGATATCTATAATAATTTCTTGAAAGGGAAGCACGAGGAACCTTCATATAGGAAGATATAGAAATGAGATTATAATGACTTACTTTAAGAAAGGATTATGTAATTTTTTACATGAAATGTTGACAGAATTCTAGAAAAGTGAATATGTGTTGCATACATTAAAGGAGGGCTCTTATGATAAGCTATTGGATGCACAAATAATAGTCATTGTGTTCTAGAGATATGTTCTTTGTATGGCTAGAAGAACTATTGGGCCATATTTCTTTAGGAAGATGATATGTGATTACTGTTATGCTAAAATAACTATTATCTTAGCTCTTGTTGAATGAGATGTGTATGCACATGAGATTTGTGTTAGCTTTCATTAGAAAGGATATATATTCGCATGCGGGAAAAGACTATAGGTTGTGTGAGAATGCTTTATATATTTTCATGCATCAAAAGTAATAGCTAAAGGACTAGATCTTTTGATAAAGTTTATGTAAATTTTCATGTAAGAAGGTTATAACTGATATTTTAGTTAGTCCCTTCAAAGGTATGCCTTAGCGCTTGTCCTCTAAGAATATGAGCTTATGCGAAGGAAAATGCTAGTTTATAAGATTATTTATAAATATAATCATGATTTCAATGTTGATAATGATAACATGGCAGGTAAATTTGGATTACTTGCGCAGGAAAAGGATTAATGGTCCATGTAGATGAGTACGAGTTGCGGGATCATACATTTCTAGAACAATCATGCCACAAGGAACGTTGCATGTGTTGGTATGTAAGTAAAGGTTTTCATGGAAACTGTATTAGCTTTTAGCTAGTTATGTGACAACTTAATGGTAATTCATTGTAATAATTTTATAATAATGGTTAAGGGATGGAATCCCTTATAAGCCATTGAGCGAGGGGTGAAAACCTTCACGAGCCTTTAATAGTACGATACGTTTGCTAGTTTTCACCCTACGGGGTTTCCAGGGTATATCGGTGTTCAATAATGTGATTGCCTTTTGTGACAGTTTGATGATGTTGAATCCTTGATGATGATGATTCTTTATTTGATGTGATATTCATAATGTCCAAAGTATGTGATTAATTAATATGGTTAAGGAAAATCATGAAATGGATGCAAGTTTCATGAGACAGTTTATGTTATTACACTACCATAGTGGTGGTTAATGGTTATGCAACTTACTGTCTTCTATTCAAATTTACTTGATGTACTAATGAACATTATATCTAATGGTTAATGAGGAATGTGGAGTTGTGAATTGGATAATTACTTGTGGGTAGTTTGTATAAAAAATTCTAACTCCCTGCTTTTACATGTGAGGTTACCAGGGTATGTTACAAGTGGTATCAGAGCTAAATGTTGCAGCACTGGAAACTTTGGGAATTGGTAAGCGGAAAAGAAATTGAGGTACACCACCAGTGGGCATTAGCTCAGGTATGATTTTAACCATTCACATATTGATTTACTTAGTACACTACTTTCGACATGATAAGTGTGATTCGTGCTTAAATTGCTTTGAGTAGTAAGTAATAAAATTGCTGCATAACTATGTTCATGACATTGGATTCCTGATGAGGATAAAAGACAATAAAACTTTTGTCGCACTTAAGAACAATATTGAACACTCATTACATTTATGAACAATATTGAACACTCATTGAGGAAAAGTGACAATCAACTACCAACTTTTAATTTGCAAATATGGCAATAACAATGATGCATTTATTGAACAAGATTGAAGTGACAATGAACGAAATTTAATGAGTCGATGCATGAATATAAATTATGGGAACATCCTTGAATAGCATGACAAATTGTTTTAAAATAACATTAGAAGAACCCCTTTAGATAATGAAAAATATGCAATGCGTCAAGTAGTGAGACTTGATGGTAATAACTAATTTTTTATTTAGTTTTGCCATGGTTCAATTAAGATGATTGGTAGTTGTGATTGGTTAGTGTTGTGTGACTAACTAATAGCACTTATATGCATGAATGAAATTTGATTTAAGCTTATCACAATTCGCAAACCAATGATTATGGTAGTTACTTCTTGTATCTGTTTGTTGATGGCAATACATGGTGTGAAATTGGAAATGTGTAGATTGTTACCTCAACTATCATTGGCATTTACACAGTAATAAATATTTGCATATACTTTTATGCATGATAGTATTGTGCCACAAACTAAAAAGACTTGGGAAGTGAATACTTGTTAAATGATGCATATGTAAAACTAACGTTGCTGACGGGATTAAGTAGTGGTAGCTTAATGGAAACAAGAAAAAAACTCGTCACGTAAAATCTTGCAATGAGAATTGCAATCATAAATGAGAAAGAATAATGTTATATGATATGCATGAATTGTGTTATTTGGAAAATCTGAATGCATACAACACGTATGATAGATATGTTTCCCATCAATCTAGATGTTGTGGACCCATGATTAGGGTTAAGTGTAGATGCATGGTGTACATGCATGTTTGTTTTGTTAATGATAATGATTATATGGTTCATAATGTAAATTACTTTGGAGAAAGTGATAAAAGAGAAATTTAACATGCCAGAAAGTTGCAGATAGAGGTGAAAGGCTATAATGCCTTGGGTTGATGGCAGTTACCTGCCCAGAGGGGTTGATGGTACTTCTCTGCCAGGATTTGGGTTGATGGCAGTTACCTGCCCAGAGGGGTTGATCGTACATGTTTGCCCAGATTTGGGTTGATGACAGTTACCTGCCCAGAGGGGTTGATGGTACTTGGCTGCCCGGATTTGGGTTGATGGCAGTTACTTGCCTGGAGGGGTTGATGGTACTTGTCTGCCCAGAGTTCCTCTCCTTAAAGATAAATGATCTCAATAATGGAAAATTACATGTTAGACCTGGTAAGGTCTCTATCAAAAGAACTGTCTAGATGTGAAAATGACTCAATGTGGTTGTGGAAAACAGTTCCCATGGGTTGGGAATTATTTAGCCTATTATGGTTCTCATAGCTAAAGAAATTAACTAATCAGCTATATGTTATGTTAAAAATGAATTTCATATATAGATGTGTAAAAATGTCATGCACATTTAGCAAGAAATGAACTTAATGCTCAATAAGGAGTTATTGGAAATTTTAATTCCTTTATCGTATTATTAATCTTGTGAACGTCTTAGTAGGGGCTAAGAAAATTTTTACTTGATGCAGTGATTGACCGTTTTGATGATTAGAGAGCTAGGTGCTCTTTTGGTACTTTTAGAAGTACTCTATGGATGTATTTAGTGAGAGTTAATTTAGTGTGCATGTGGAGTAGTGATGAGCTCTTAAGTACTTGTAAAAGTACTGTGATTTAAAAATCATCTAACATTGCACAATTGAATGATAGTTAAAAGTATTTCATTTGACTCAGAATATTGTAACTAATGCGATTGAATTTGTTTGTCATACATTATAGGATTACTTACCATGGAGGGTTGATGGGTTGTCCAACCACTATTAAAATGCTTACATGATAGTGCTCATGATTCTCAAGAGTAGATGGTAAGTAATGGTAAGTTGATATAGAGTTTGGTTTCTGAATTTGAATAAGGTCCAAGTGGTGGCAATTAGAACTTGCATATTTTGTAGTTATAAATGCTTATGGCTATCGATTTTTTCTTATGTTATAACATTATTATTTTGTTTATTGTCATTTCTTGGAATGAAATCTTAGATTTTAAAGAGAAAGGATCACTTTTTGTGTGGTTAGATGGTTATATCAAGATTAAAATCTAAGGTTCCAACGAGAGATGAACACCGAGGACGGTGTTCTTGTTAAGGGGGGAAGTATGTAACATCCCTAAATAACTCACTGTAAATTAATAGTTACGAATCAGTTATTAACTGATTCTTGATATGTGGGAAACTGATTGAGGGGAAATCAAGAAAGGAGATCTTAGAAAAATGAAACGCTTCTTTCATGGTAGTTTCATTAAATTCTGGGTGAGCATTGTTAGTGACGCACGTGATGATGATGGGAAGGGGACCAGCTATTCATGGGAAGGTGGACACAAGAATATGGTTTCTTTTTACTCGCTTTATTCATCTGTTAATATTCTTCCAGTGAGGATGCGCACAAACTTTTCACTTGCTCTGGTTATACTTATATCCCTCAGCAGGGGAGAAATTGAAGAGTATTCTCTCAATGGAGACTGGTGAACTGGAGGAGCATCTCCTTGTTGCTGGCAATAGTGACCATGTGGATGATATAAACCATCTGGAATTGATTCTATTGAATGCAGATAACCAACCATGGGCGAAAATGATGAGAGATGCTCTGTTCTTGGGATCCAAATTGTTATGGGGACTTGCTTTACCAGCAGTGGTGGTGGACGTGGTGAACTATATAATGAGCATGGCTACTCAAATCTTTTCTGGCCATATTGGAAACCTGGAGCTCACTGCTGCATCTCTCGGAAACAGTAAGATAAGTAACTTGCCACTTTCTTGAAGAAAAATATAGATATGTTTTATTTGGGTATCTTCTTGAAGCGTTTCTTACCAAATATAGATAATATATGCATAATAGTATGCAAAGAAGAATGTGAAAAATGAGTGGACCTAAAAGCTAAGAAAATATGTTAGTGCATTGAATATTTTATATGTTTTCTTGGTAAAGAAAATAGATAGTTCCTCTTATAAAGACTACATGTGAGTCTTGTGTGTGAAATTCTTGTCTCTTGTCATTTTCTTGGAATAAAATCCTTGCTAAATATAGCCAAAATATCTTCTTGAGGAAATATGGTCAGGCATGTAAACTTCCTAAGGACATAGTGTGAAAAGTGGCCAAGTTTTCTTTGAAAAAAAATATGTATTTTTATTTAATAAAAGTTTCTTGAAAATGGATATATGTTAATTGCATTGTGATTCTAGCTAGTTTCTAAGTTTATAGTGAAATAATTATGCATTACATGCATGATAGAAATAGCTAATGATGTGCTTCTAGGCACATAGATATTCATTTCTAATTTTCTTGAAGAAAGAGTATGTTTTATATACACATAAATATAGTTTCATTTTCCAAAAGTGTGGATACTTCATGCATAAAAATGATGTCTTTTATGAGAGATCTCTTGAAACAAAAATATTGTTTCCTATTCTTAAAAGACATATGAATAGTGTTCATATCATATCAAGAATCCATACTTATTTCATGAAAATATTATGTGCATTGAATTAAAAGTAATTGTTGTTGGACAGGTAAATACCCTCTGCAGATAGAGGCGATCCCACTAGTCTAAAGCAGAACTAGCCACAATCAAACCACGCTGCCACGCAAGTTACTAGTTATGCATCAAAGATGGATTAGAAAAACCAACCTGGAGTCCAACGCTATGTTTGAAGTAGAGCTGATATTCCCGCTCCCTCGCTCCAGCAGATCATGCACGAACACCTGCACATGCAAAAGGAGAGACAGATACCAACATAAAATCTACCAAAGCACAACTATATTTCAGTCAGAAAGGAAATAAATCAACACCATAAATGATAATGATATTGGAACTATAATAGCAGTCGCTCATTAATTAATATTAAACAGGAAAAGTTACAACCATGGTTCTGACGTTGAACCTCTCCTGGTTGGGCGAGTAACTATATGTGTCCTGCACTGCATCTCTTCTCCAGCAGCATAACCTCTCTAGCTCTCATTAGCATTCCTCCAAAACTCAAGAACTCAACATCTAGCACTCCATAACTCTGACTCTTAGCACTAGCGACTAGCTTGTCAAATGCATAAGGACAAGCTTATATAGATGAAGAAGGGAGGAGGATACGACGAACCGGGACACCTATTGTGGATTAGCATCTTTTTCCCGAAAGCCACTAAAGATGGAAATAGGATAGAGCTCAACATAAAACTGATTTTTTATCTTCAAAAAGCTCCATGTAATGAAGGAAACAACAGTCGGACGTGCATTAAGGCAAAAAGCATGACTAAACTTGGTTGGCGCGACCGCTGCTCTAAGACAGAGCGCCAGTGGTCGCGCCCTCTTTTGAGGATCTCCATCATTGGCGCGGGTAAAACACTGTGGACTTGCGCCAATGGAAAAGGGGCACTTTTGAGGGATAATCTGTAATAGGTGTCTTCAGGAAACATGAAGCATATGCTCAAGGGAATATGATGCAAGTGTTTTTAGACTTTGTCATTCCTTATAACTCCCGAAATGAGTCCTCCAAGGTACGAAAAGAGGAGTAACAGGGATGGTGACAAATTACTGTGTAACAGATGCCCCCTAAAGCATGAAGTCCGAGAGGTGGAGAGGGGTGAAATGCTTTACAAGAACACACATATAGTTACCGCCGCCGAGGATCTGTATTAAGAGACATGACTGATAGTTCAATTACATGATGTACGGGGTATGGTCGCAGCCATCCATAAAAGAGTACATAGATAATCTAGATCCATAGTATGGACGCAGCCATCTAGTTAGGATCAATGAATTGACTCAGGTATGGTCGCAGCCATCTAGTGAATGAGCCAAGTATCAAGAATCACGCCTGGATTACAACAGACACAATCCAGGTTCTTGTGCTCCATCTCGACTCGAACAAGAGTACAAGTTCAAGCATGTGAATATATGAGCTGATGTCGAACATGCATGAACATCGTCTGATTACCAGCCAATAGTAGGAACTGTTATCAGACGCGAGAGGTACCACCAATAATGACGATGGCCCTCAAGGTACTATAGGTACAATCTACGGCGTGTGAATAAATGATCTGAAGTCGAACACCAGTAGAATCATTCGATCGGAGGCCAATGATGAAAACCTCACGTCGAACACGAAGAACCTGCCATTGAGGCATGCAGGCTCCAAGGCACCGGAAGGGAGTCTCTAGATCAACTTCCTGGATAATGAGTTGAAGTCGACAGGAAGTGACCTTGATCGAGGATGGGCCATAATGTTTCCCACATCATCGACGCGAGACAGAGAGACAATACTGTGAAGCAATATTGTATGAACTATCAGAAGGAGGGTGTTTCTTTGCAGGGGCCAACTTCTCTTGAACATATCGGCGGCACATTAACGAAATTGGCAGTATTTGACATCAATGTATCAAAGGTCATGATGATGAGGCAATGAGTGAATGAGAGGTCAAATCAGGTACCCAAGTCCATGGAAGCAAGTGAAAGATGTGAGATGAGATATTCCCACCCTGGACACGAAAACAGAAAAGTGCCATGTTCAAGAGCGACATACTGCCGTCACGGTAATGATGGGTTAAAAAATTTTCTTTTCCCCCCGCCATTTCTGGCGAGTACCCCAGTTATTTTTAACAAGCTTGATGGGGATAGCATGTGCTTATGGTGTGACAAAATCTGATGTCATCAAGTTTTAACAAGTCTGACAAAGGAAGAACTCGGCATCTTTTCATGTTTAGAGAGTTTGAAAAGACAGCAGAAAAGAAAACTCCAGGGGTGTCTTTTTCGTAAAGTTGTGTCTCTCGGGCCTGAAAAAGTATAAAATAATACCCGAAAGAACCGCCCGATCATTATGATCGAGGAGTACTTTTCATAATTAGTGATTTCGACCTGAAAAAGTAAAAAAGTGGTCAAAGCCACGTCGTTTCGGAACCATTAACGAGTTTGAAACGACAAAAACCTGGTAATCGTTTTATGTTTTAACAGTCGATAAAAAGAACTTAAAACGACTGCCCCTTATTACCGTTTAACGAGTCAAGAGGAGCGACTCGACAATCTTTTCCTCTTTAAATGGTCAGAAAAGAGCTGAAAGCAGACCTCCATTTGTATTCTCTTTAACGAGTCAAAAAGGAAAAATACTCGGCAATCTTTTCATATTTTACGAGTCAGGAAAGAGCGTAAAGGCAACTCGTCTTGAAGGAACGAGTGGTATAAAGGGTAGCGACTGGTTCCAGTAATGGTGGAACTGCTCAAAACATGTAATGGTCAAGAGGCTGGCTAATAAAACCACTCATCGCTGCGGTTCCTCAGGAAAGGATAAACAACCAAGTGAAAGCATATGATCGGCCAAAGAGATGGTGGCGATGGAATGAAACAACCAAGGCTCATCTTGCAGAAGTTAGCAGATAAAAGGTAATCATGGGATGAAAATCAGGTATGGGTTCATTTTTACACAAGCTTGAACCATAGGGAACTCTGCTTGGATTCAATTTCATTTTTACATAAGCTTGAAACGAAAAACTATGCTTATTAAATTTTAAATTTTTGCATGCCCCCAGCATGATCATGCAAATCATGCCCCCGGCATGATAATGCAAATCAAGGTATATGCCCCCCAAGCTTCATGTCATTCACGGAGTGGATGGAATGAAGGTTGACTTCGAAAGACTCGATTTTGAAGGAGGATGCATGCCCCCCGGGCTTCAGTCACGCGCCCGGGTGAGCTGCCGTCATCAGAATGACGGAGCGGGGGTTGCGGCATTTCCTGTGGAAATAAGACCATTTAGGAAGGGTAAATGACTATATGTGAAGTGTGAACCGGGGAATGAAAGTTGGTCTACGATCCTGATTGTCCTTCCTTCGTGCGGAAAACACATGACTCTGAAAAGTGAGGACACAATCGCACGTATGCGATAAATATAGTCTCGTCCAAGGAGTAAATTGAAAGCTAACGGACCTTGGACGACCATGAGACCCATTTGAACATTCTTCCCTTCTAAGGTGATAGGTACATTGGGAAGAACTCCTAAAGGTCGAGTAGTTTCTCGATGGAAACCAGTAAGGTTGCGCATCTCAGGTAGAAGCAGTGGCGAACCAAGTGCTTCCCAAGCTGTTGAAGAAAGGATACTCACAGGAGATCCCTCATCAATAATTGTACCAGCCATAACCATTCGATAACCAAAGGAAGAGGGAGGCTAAGTAGGGTCAGCCACCATTTGAGTTTTTTGAGTATGTTGGGTGGGAAAGGGCTCTTTGAGCACCGCAGGAGTCCCAGAGGTACCTTTTAACAAACGACTAAGTTCGGACCGCCTCGGGCAATCCTTGGTATAGTGATCCTCATCGCAGATAAGACAAGGATACTTGGGTTTGCGTTTATTGCCGTTCTCAGGTGGAGGTTTTGGGATTTCCTGCTTAGGTTGTTCTGGCTTATTTTTCGCTTTCCCTTTTTTCTTTTCTTTCGAAGCCTTGTTTGCCATATTAGATTGGACGGCATTAACCTCAGAAGTAACATTCGAACCAGGCGATGCTTGGGAGGGTTGTCCATTCGAAGCAGATGTTTTTTGCTTCGCAGGATTCACCGGGTTTTTCTTTGGGGACGAATTAACCGAACCAATGATACAGTCAACAGTGGGTGTTGGCGGGGCTTTAGATGTTCCTTGTCTTAGGACATCGGGCAAATAATCATATAATGTACCTGACTGAGAGTAAACTAGGTCAAGGTACTGAGCTCGAGCAATAGCTTGCTCTTCAGTGACACACGCTCCCATAGCGATATCCTGAGCTATCGGAGGCACAAACGAAGTTGTAAACCAATCTGTAAGAAGCTGGTCAGGAATCCAAAATTTGATCATACGTCTACGCCGTCTCCATTCATGGATATGATCAGAGATATGCGTAGCCGTTGTTTGTCTTAAGGAAGTGAGGAGGTGTGTACCCGTTTCGTATCGAATGGGTAACTGGAAATGAGTGAGAAACGCCATAGCTAAAGAATTAAAATCCTGAAAGGACCCGCGATGGAGTTCGATATACCACTTAGCAGCAGAGCCAGTGAGAGTCCTTTGAAAAAGGCGAAGCCGAACTGAATCATCAAGCCATGAATTAGATGAACACCATAAATGATAAGTAATGATATGGGCTTGTGGGTCTTCATCGGCTTTACCATCGAATTTCGGACAGTCACCAGGTATCTTAGTTGGAACTGGAGGCCAATAAGGATTATGAAGAATAGGATCATTGGTTAATTTGGATACATCCGGTAATTCTAAAGTTGCTAAGAATGGTAATTGAGGATTGAGAGACATCTGGGGCTGCTGGTAGGGTGGAGCACCAGGGTTCCAACCAGGTGGAGTTTGCCCCCATGGATTTTGTCCAGAGGGATTTGTATATTGCCCCCCAGCATAAGGGTTACCAAACGATGCTGCAGATGCGCCATATGGTTGTTGGTAAGTGTGCGAGGGATTCGCTTGCGGTTGTTGGTAGTTCTGGTATGGGGCAAACGAAGGTTGCCCTTGAGGTTGTTGGTAGCCATACGGAGGTGGGGCTCCAAATTGGGTTTGTAGACTAGGCTGGGTTGAATAGAAAGTCTGTGATTGAGACCCAGCCTGCATTTGAAAACCAGATGGGTATTGGGGTCCCGTTTGGGGCCACGGACCGGACTGAGCCACACCAGTAGGCTGTGCTATAGGTTGGGCTATCTGGCCAGAAGGAAAACCTTGTTGATATTGAGGTTGGCTGACCTGTCCAGAGGATTGTACCTGCTGATACTGAGGTTGAGACTGGAACTGTTGTTGCGCATATAAAGGTTGACCTGACAGGCTAGATGGCTGAGGAGCCTGGGTAGCTGGTTGGCCCAACTGTATTTGAGGCTGCCCAGCTTGCCCAGAGGATTGCGAATACTGGACAGTAGGTTGACCAATTGGTTGAGTAACTTGTCCAGACATTGGACTATACTGGACATTAGATTGGGTTGGGTTAATAGTTTTTTGACCAATTTGTCCAATGGCATAACCTTGCTGGATACCAGGTTGGGCTTGTTGAAAAGACGACTGACCTGAGCTACCAGAAGGTTGGATATAAGAAGAGGAAAAAGGAGCACCAGTAACGAAAGGGTTCCCATGAAAGGATTTCCCTGGTTGGGCTTGAAGGGATTGTCTTGGAGATTGCGCAGATGAAACCTGACCACCATGAAAAGAGGTGGAGGTCCAATCAATTGACAATGGAACTGATATCTCAACAACCGGTTGAGATGACAAATATGGATCATATGGCCCCTGTATTGGGACACTCGTCATGGGATCAAAGACTCCAAACAAAGAAGCCGAAGGATGACTAGAAATAGGAGTCGAAGAGGCTGCACAAACCGTCGGGGCGGTTGTGACGGAGGTAACAGATAGACTGTGACTTTGTGGAGTAAAAGGCTCCGTAGTAGAAAGAATGTGTGACGACCAAATGGGACCCGTAAACGGGGTTCCAGACGGCATAGTATCTCTTAAAGATTTATAGCCTGGTGGTAAATTTGTAGTAGTAGGTGTACTACTAACGTGTATAGGGTCTGCTGAGATGGGAATTTCACCACTTGTTGCAACGGACTCATCGGTCGTTGTAGGGGACAAATCATCCATGTCGGATGAAACAGGTGGGGTTGACACACGAGGAGAGGTATAGTCCCAAAAAGGGACACCGTCCTCAAAGGGTTCCCACGTAGGGTTCCAATGAGATTGGTAAGTTTCGTCACCTGGGGCGCGAGAACTTAGTGGTTGTATACTCAGAACCACCGGAAGACTCACAAGCAGTGTCTCGGTAGAGGACGAAACTGGTGATTCCGCCAGGATGAAACTTCACAAATTTAAGGAGCTTACCCTACTCAAACCGGCACAAACAAAATCTAATCGGGTAGATGTTATCGTGGCCAATAAATTTTAAGACACTGAACTTAACCTTTTCATTTTTTAAGAGTCGAGAAAAGGATAAAAGATGACTCTAGTCTCCTTCGAATGTTTAATGAGCACGAAGTGACAAGACCCTCACAGGCACCTTTTCTTTTAGGGAGTCCGAAAAGGATCAAAAGTGACTACTTTGGAGATTCTAGGTAAAGGGTGTGCCAAACTTTTCGCAAAACCACAGAATACTTTTTAGGGTACGGGTGGTCAATCTTCGTGAATGTTGTGTTCACCGCATTGCGAATCGTAGGGCGGCAGACTCGGCTTCCTATGGATAAAGGATAATAGCCTAGTGGGGTCTCCCGTATATACGCGACGGTACGTGGGAGCTCAGTCCGTATTGGCACCTATCGTTTCACCGTGGAGGAATCACCCAACCACTCGACGATAAACTACCAGGTTTAAAGACGTCGGAACACGTCTTCTAACCTAGACCTCTAGAGTATTTGCATTATGTTCCAATGCGTTGTTATGTTCATTGAATTTATTTTAAAGTTTATCTTCGGTTATGTTTCGGTTTTTGGTCCTACCGTATGTGGTCTCTCCAAATTTCCTAAATGCAATCTATATGCCAAAAGTATATCGTTTCATTCGATGAATTCTATCTATAGAAGAGTAGAGATATATGTTTTTTTCTTCACACGAACAAAATGATCATCAAGCACGTAACAAAGATCCTAATGCAGCCAATAACAAGAAATAATAGCTTTTTCTTTTTCTTTTTAAAAGCGACAAATAACAATAAATGCTAACTAATATAATGCAAAAAGCTCTTTTGTATTTTGATTTTTAAGATAGCATAATGCATGTAAACAGACCTCAAGAGATATCCACAAATACAAACACAATTACTCAAGAGGACCAATTCAGAAACATGAAGATACACTATCAAAGCAAAGGAAAACACAAAGACGTTCAATGAACCAAATGAAGTCAAGCAAGAACCAAGCCAGCTAGAAGTGAATCACTAGATGAGTGCGGAAAACAATCAAGAAGCTGACTGGATGATCAAACCACTACGTCCCACAGAAGGCTCGACATGCACAGCCACTAGGTACTCTAGGGCTGGGATACAAAATCGATAGAAATAAGCAAACAACTGAAGGATGAAAGTAACAACCAGTCACACATAGGTCCAACACACTTCCAGAAGCAGGCAAAAGATATGGAGAACAAAAAATCTGAGTTTAAGGAGCTTTCAGCTATCAAACTGGAAAAATTCACAGAGATGGCGTGACTATGAAACTATAACTCGCGCTAAAAATGAATTGGCGCGGGTGTCTATGGAGCAACTTGCGCCAACTGGCGCGACTGTCAGAAGAAAAAACGCGCCAGCCACGTTTACTAACTCAAAAGAAAATATAACCACCCAGGGTCTGACTGACAGTGCCCAAAAGAACCACACAGCAGATAGCAATTTCAGAATTGACTCAGAAAGTTCATTAACTCAGGCAAGCAAGAGAAAAACAATCATGCAAGACAAACTCAATAGCCTCCCCAGTGGAGTCACCAAATTGTTGGTGAGGTAAATCCCCTCTGCGGACAGAGGCAATCCCACTAGTCTAAAGCAGAACTAGCCACAATCAAACCACGCTGCCACGCAAGTTCCTAGTTATGCATCAAACATGGATTAGAAAAATCAACCTGGAGTCCAACGCTATGTTTGAAGTAGAGCTGATATTCCCGCACCCTCGCTCCAGCAGATCATGCACGAACACCTGCACATGCAAAAGGAGAGACAGATACCAACATAAAATCTACCAAAGCACAACTATATTTCAGTCAAAAAGGAAATAAATCAACACCATAAATGATAATGAGATTGGAACTATAATAGCAGTCGCTCATTAATTAATATTAAACAGGAAAAGTTAGAACCATGGTTTTGACGTTGAACCTCTCCTGGCTGGGCGAGTAACTATATGTGTCCTGCACTGCATCTCTTCTCCAGCAGCATAACCTCTCTAGCTCTCATTAGCATTCCTCCAAAACTCAAGAACTCAACATCTAGCACTCCATAACTCTGACTCTTAGCACTAGCGACTAGCTTGTCAAATGCATAAGGACAAGCTTATATAGATGAAGAAGGGAGGAGGATACGACGAACCGGGACACCTATTGTGGATTAGCATCTTTTTCCCGAAAGCCACTAAAGATGGAAATAGGATAGATCTCGACATAAAACTAATTTTTTATCTTCAAAAAGCTCCATGTAATGAAGGAAACAACAGTCGGACGTGCATTAAGGCAAAAAGCATGACTAAACTTGGTTGGCGCGACCGCTGCTCTAAGACAGAGCGCCAGTGGTCGCGCCCTCTTTTGAGGATCTCCATCATTGGCGCGGGTAAAACACTGTGGACTTGCGCCAATGGAAAAGGGGCACTTTTGAGGGATAATCTGTAATAGGTGTCTTCAGCAAACATGAAGCATATGCTCAAGGGAATATGATGCAAGTGTTTTTAGACTTTGTCATTCCTTATAACTCCCGGAATGAGTCCTCCAAGGTACGACAAGAGGAGTAACAGGGATGGTGACAAATTACTGTGTAACAATTGTGTTAGGAAAAACACATGTTGCATGCACATAAGGGTAGCTATTGTGACTTTGGAAATATGATTTTGTGTGTACATGGAGAAAGTGATTATCTTAACTTTCTTGAAAATAATAATCTCTTGAAAAGATTGTCATGTTAGATGAGTTGTGTCAATTTCTTGATTTTGATGCATAAAAGTGTAAGTTAACCTTGCTATTGTATCTTGATTTTTATGCATAAAGATGGATATCTATAATAATTTCTTGAAAAGGAAGCATGAGAAACCTTCATATAGGAAGATAGAGAAATGAGATTATAATGACTTACTTTAAGAAAGAATTATGTAATTGTTTACATGAAATGTTGATAGAATTCTAGAAAAGGGAATATGTGTTGCATACATTAAAGGAGGGCTCTTATGATAAGCTATTGGATGCACAAAGAATAGTCATTGTGTTCCAGAGATATGTTCTTTGTATGGCTAGAAGAACTATTGGGCCATATTTCTTTAGGAAGATGATATGTGATTACTGTTATGCTAAAATAACTATTATCTTAGCTTCTCGTTGAATGATATGTGTATGCACATGAGATTTGTGTTAGCTTTCATCAGAAAGGATATATATTCGCATGCGGGAAAAGACTACTGGTTGTGTGAGAATGCTTTATATATTTGTATGCATCAAAAGTAATAGCTAAAGGACTAGATCTTTTGATAAAGTTTATGTAAATTTTCATGTAAGAAGGTTATAACTGATATTTTAGTTAGTCCCTTCAAAGGAATGCCTTAGTGTTTGTCCTCTAAGAGTATGTGCTTATGCGAAGGAAAATGCTAGTTTATAAGATTATTTATAAATGTAATCATGATGTCAATGTTGATAATGATAACATGGCAGGTAAATTTGGATTACTTGCGCAGGAAAAGGATTAATGGTCCATGTAGATGAGTACGAGCTGTGGGATCATACATTTCTAGAACAATCATGCCACAAGGAATGTTGCATGTGGTTGTATGTAAGTAAAGGGTTTCATGTAAACTGTATTAGCTTTTAGCTAGTTATGTGACAACTTAATGGTAATTCATTGTAATAATTTCATAATAATGGTTAAGCGATGGAATCCCTTATAAGCCATTGAGCGAGGGGTGAAAACCTTCACGAGCCTTTAATAGTAAGATACCTTTGCTGGTTTTCACCCTACGGGGTTTCAAGGGTATATCGGCGTTCAATAGTGTGACTGCCTTTTGTGTCAGTTTGATGATGTTGAATCCTTGATGATGATGATTCTTTATTTGATGTGATAGTCATAATCTCCAAAGTATGTGATTAATTAATATGGTTAAGGAAAATCATGAAATAGATGCAAGGTTCATGAGACAGTTTATGTTATTACACTACCATAGTGGTGGTTAATGGTTATGCAACTTACTGTCTTCTATTCAAATTTACTTCATGTACTAATGAACACTATATCTAATGGTTAATGTGGAATGTGGAGTTGTGAATTGGATAATTACTTGTGGGTAATTTGTATAAGAAATTCTAACTCCCTGCTTTTACGTGTGAGGTTATCGGGGTATGTTACAAGTGGTATCAGAGCTAAAGGTTGCAGCACTGGCGCCTTTGGGAATTGGTAAGCGGAAAATAAATTGAGGTACACCACCAGTGGGCATTAACTCATGTATGAGTTTAACCATTCACATATTGATTTACGTAGTTCACTACTTTCGGCATGATAAGTGTGATTCGTGTTTAAACTGCTTTGAGTAGTAAGTAATAAATTTGCTGCATAACTATGTTCATGACATTGGATTCCTGATGAGGATAAAATACAATAAAACTTTTGTCTCACTTAAGAACAATATTGAACACTCATTACACTTATGAACAATATTGAACACTTATTGAGGAAAAGTGACAATCAACTACCAACTTTTGATTTGCAAATATGACAATAACAATGATGCATTTATTGAACAAGATTGAAGTGACAATGAACGAAATTTAATGAGTTAATGCATGAATATAAATTATGGGGAACATCCTTGAATAGGATGACAAATTGTTTTAAAAGAACATTAGAGGAGCCCCTTTAGATAATGAAAAATATGCAATGAGGTAAGTAGTGAGACTTGATGGTAATAACTAATTTTTTATTAAGTTTTTGCCATGGTTCCATTAAGATGATTGGTAGTTGTGATTGGTTAGTGTTGTATGACTAACTAATAGCACTTATGTGCATGAATTGAATTTGATTTAAGCTTATCACAATTCGCAAACTAGTGATTATGGTAGTTACTTCTTGTATCTGTTTGTTGATGGCAATACATGGTGTGAAATTGGAAATGTGTAGATTGTTACCTCAACTATCATTGGCATTTACACAGTAATAAATATTTGCATATACTTTTATGCATGATAGTATTGTGCCACAAACTAAAACAATTTGGGAAGTGAATACTTGTTAAATGATGCATATGTATAACTAACGTTGCTGATGGGATTAAGCAGTGGTAGCTTAATGGAAACAAGAAAAAAACTCGTCATGTAAAATGTTGCAATGAGAATTGCAGTCATAAATGAGAAAGAATAATGTTATATCATATGCATGAATTGTGTTATTTGGAGAATTTGAATGCATACAACATGTATGATAGATATGTTTCCCATCAATCTAGAGATTGTGGACCCATGATTAGGGTTAAGTGTAGATGCATGGTGTACATGCATGTTTGTTTTGTTAATGATAACGGTTATATGGTTCATAATGTAAATTACTTTGGGGAAAGTGATAAAAGAGAAATTTAACATGCTAGAAAGTTGCAGATAGAGGTGAAAGGCTATAATGCCTTAGGTTGATGGCAGTTACCTGCCCAGAGGGGATGATGGTACTTCTCTGCCAGCATTTGGGTTGACGGCAGTTACCTGCCGAGAGGGGTTGAAGGTACCTGTCTGCCCGGATTTGGGTTGATGACAGTTACCTGCCTAGAGGGGTTGATGGTACTTGTCTGCCCAGATTTGGGTTGATGGCAGTTACCTGCCTGGAGGGGTTGATGGTACTTGTCTACCCAGAGTTCCTCTCCTTAAAGATAAATGATCTCAGTAAGGGAAAAATTTCATGTTAGACCTGGTAAGGTCTCTATCAAAGAAACTCTCTAGATGTGAAAATGACTCGATCTGGTTGTGGAAAATAGGTCCCATGGGTTGGGAATTATTTAGCCTATTATGGTTCTCATAGCTAAAGAAATTAACTAATCAGCGATATGTTATGTTAAAAATGAATTTCATATATAGATGTGTAAAAATGTCATGCACATTTAACAAGAAATGAACTTAATGCTCAATAAGGAGTTATTGGAAATTTTAATTCCTTTATCGTATTATTAATCTTGTGAACGTCTTAGTAGGGGCTAAGAAAATTTTTACTTGATGCAGTGATTGACAGTTTTGATGATTAGAGAGCTAGGTCCTCTTTTGGTACTTTTAGAAGTACTCTGTGGATGTATTTAGTGAGAGTTAATTTAGTGTGCATGTGGAGTAGTGATGAGCTCTTAAGTACTTGTAAAAGTACTGTGATTTAAAAATCATCTAACATTGCACAATTGAATGATAGTTAAAAGTATTTCATTTGACTCAGAATATTGTGACTAATGCAATTGAACTTGTTTGTCATACATTATAGGATTACTTACCATGGAGGGTTGATGGGTTGTCCAACCACTATTAAAATGCTTACATGAAAGTGCTCATGATTCTCAAGAGTAGATGGTAAGTAATGGTAAGTTGATATAAAGTTTGGTTTCTGAATTTGAATAAGGGCCAAGTGGTGGCAATTAGAACTTGCATATTTTGTAGTTCTAAATGCTTATGGATATCAATTTTTTCTTATGTTATAACATTATTATTTTGTTTATTGTCATTTCTTGGAATGAAATCTTTGATTTTAAAGAGAAAGGATCACTTTTTGTGTGGTTAGATGGTTATATCAAGGGTAAAATCTAAGGTTCCAACGAGAGATGAACACCGAGGACAGTGTTCTTGTTAAGGGGGGAAGTATGTAACATACCTAAATAACTCACTTTAAATTAATAGTTACGAATCAGTTATTAATGATTCTTGATATGCGGGAAACTGATTGAGGGGAAATCAAGAAAGGAGATCTTAGAAAAATGAAACGCTTCTTTCATGCTAGTTTCATTAAATTCTGGGTGAGCATTGTTAGTGACACACATGATGAGGATGGGAAGGGGACCAACTATTCATGGGAAGGTGGACACAAGAATCTGGTTTCTTTTTACTTGCTTTATTCATTTGTTAATATTCTTCCAGGGAGGATGCACACAAACTTTTAACTAGCTTTGGTTATACTTATATCCCTTGGCAGGGGAGAAATTGAAGAGTATTCTCTCAATGGAGATTGGTGAACTGGAGGAGCATCTCCTTGTCGCTGGCAATAGTGACCATGTGGATGATCTAAACCATCTGGAATTGATTCTATTGAATGCAGATAACCAACCATGGGCGAAAATGATGAGAGATGTTCTGTTCTTGGGATCCAAATTGTTATGGGGACTTTCTTTACCAGCAGTGGTGGTGCACGTGGTGAACTATATAGTGAGCATGGCTACTCAAATCTTTTCTGGCCATATTGGAAACCTAGAGCTTGCTGTTGCATCTGTCGGAAATAGTAGATAAGTAACTTGCCACTTTCTTGAAGAAAAATATAGGTATGTTTTATTTGGGTATCTTCTTGAAGGGTTTCTTACCAAATATAGATAATATATGCATAATAGTATGCAAGGAAGAATGTGAAAAATGAGTGGACTTAAAAGCTAAGAAAATATGTTAGTGCATTGAATATTTTTTATGTTTTCTTGGTAGAGAAAGTATTTGAATGCATGCAGTAAAAGAATGATTATTTTATATGTTTTCTTGGTAAATAAAATAGGTAGTTCCTCTTATAAAGACTACATGTGAGTCTTGTGTGTGAAATGCTTGTCTCTTGTCATTTTCTTGGAATAAAATCCTTGCTAAATATAGCCAAAATATCTTCTTGAGGAAAGATGGTCAGGCATATAAACTTCCTAAGGACATAGTGTGAAAAGTGGCCAAGTTTTCTTTGAAATAAAATATGTATGTTTATTTAATAAAATTTTCTTGAAAATGGATATATGCTAATTGCATTGTGATTCTAGCTAGTTTCTAAGTTTATAGTGAAATAATTATGCATTACATGCATTATAGAAATAGCTAATGATGTGCTTCTAGGCACATAGATAGTCATTTCTAATTTTCTTGAAGAAAGAGTATGTTTTATATACACATAAATATAGTTTCATTTTCCAAAAGTGTGCATACTTCATGTATGAAAATGATGGCTTTTATGAGAGATCTCTTGAAACATAAATAGAGTTTCCTATTCTTAAAAGACGTATGAATAGTGTTCATATCATATCAAGAATCCATACTTGTTTCATGAAAAGATTATGTGCATTGAATGAAAAGTAATTGTGTTAGGAAAAACACATGTTGCATGCACACAAGGGTAGCTATTGTGACTTTGGAAATATGATTTTGTGTGTACATAGAGAAAGTGATTATGTTAACTTTCTTGAAAATAATAATCTCTTGAAATGATTGTCTTGTTAGATGAGTTGTGTTGATTTCTTGATTTTGATGCATAAAAGGGTAAGTTAACCTTGTTATTGTATCTTGATTTTTATGCATAAAGATGGATGTCTATAATAATTTCTTGAAAGGGAAGCATGAGAAACCTTCATATAGAAAGATAGAGAAATGAGGTTATAATGACTTCCTTTAAGAAAGAATTATGTAACTATTTACATGAAATGTTGATAGAATTCTAGAAAAGGGAATATGTGTTGCATACATTAAAGGAGGGCTCTTATGATAAGCTATTGGATGCGCAAAGAATAGTCATTGTGTTCTAGAGATATGTTCTTTGTATGGCTAGAAGAACTATTGGGCCATATTTCTTTAGGAAAATGATATGTGATTACTGTTATGCTAACATAACTATTATCTTAGCTTCTTGTTGAATGAGATGTGTATGCACACGAGATTTGTGTTAGCTTTCATTAGAAAAGATATATATTCGCATGTGGGAAAAGACTACAGGTTGTGTGAGAATGCTTTATATATTTGCATGCATCAAAAGTAATAGCTAAAGGACAAGATATTTTGATAAAGTTTATGTAAATTTTCATGTAAGAAGGTTATAACTGATGTTTTAGTTAGTTCCTTCAAAGGAATGCCTTAGTGTTTGTCCTCTAAGAATATGTGCTTATGCGAAGGGAAATGCTAGTTTATAAGATTATTTATAAATGTAATCATGATGTCAATGTTGATAATGATAACATGGCAGGTAAAGTTGGATTACTTGCGCGGGAAAAGGATTAATGGTCCTTGCAGATGAGTACGAGTTGTGGGATCGTACATTTCTAGAATTATCATGCCACAAGGAATGTTGCATGTGGTGGTATGTAAGTAAAGGGTTTCATGGAAACTGTATTAGCTTTTAGCTAGTTATGTGACAACTTAATGGTAATTCATTGTAACAATTTTACAATAATGGTTAAGGGATGGAATCCCTTATAAGCCATTGAGTGGGGTGAAAACCCTCACGAGCATTTAATAATAAGATTAAACGTTTGCTGGTTTTCACCCTACGGGGTTTCCAGGGTATATCGGTGTTCAATGGTGTGATTGCCTTTTGTGTCAGTTTGATGATGTTGAATCCTTGATGATGATGATTCTTTATTTGATCTGATAGTCATAATGTCCAAAGTATGTGATTAAGTAATATGGTTAACAAAAATCATGAAATGGACACAAGGTTCATGAGACAGTTTATGTTATTACACTACCACAATGGTGGTTAATGGTTATGCAAATGGTTATTCAACTTACTATCTTCTATTGCAATTTACTTCATGTACTAGTGAACATTATATCTAATGGTTAATGAGGAATGTGGAGTTTGAATTGGATAATTACTTGTGGGTAATTTGTATAAAAAATTCTAACTCCCTGCTTTTACATGTGAGGTTACGTACGTTACACAAAGACAACATTCAACAAGATTGGGTAGATTGGCAGGTATTTAAACCTATAGACGTCTCCATTCATTGCTTCTAGCACCAATATTTTCTAGAGATCTAGCATATCATATGGTTTTTATTTGGTGAAATTCCTTGCAACAATTAGTATGTTATTGTTATAAGAATATGTTTATGATATTTAGTAGTTTGATTTATTGCCGATACCATTATTATTATTTTTATATTTATATTTATATTGTCTTTATTATTTTTTAGATACCATTGATGATATATTTGACCATGTATGTATGTTACATTTTTTTTGGAATGCATGATGGTGTATTTGTTGATGTTATTTTTTATTCTCTAATTAAAAATTACAATTTTTTTAGAAAAAATATACAATCTACATTTCTAAAAGTAAAAAGAAAATCATAAAAATTAATAAAATCATAACTTTACTATTATAGAAAGAAATAACATATAAGTTAAATATATATACATTAAAAAAACATGTAACAATATTCCTAATTATGTACTTTCACCTCATTCTACTGTGGATATTATTAATCTGTAAATATGTCATAACTCTTTTCACATGACATTTTTTTAACTAATCAATCTAATTAAAAGTGAAAAATGGCATAACTACTTTGGAGATAAAGCTCAACCATTGATTTGTGAATATTAATATTTCATAGAGGTTAAATCCTTACCATCCACCTAATAATTCTATTTTGTAATAGTATTTCCATAATTTTAATTTAATTATCAATAATTTAGTAAGTTAATATTTCATGGAGGTTAAATCCCTACCATCCACCTAATAATTTTATTTTGGAATAGGATTTCCATAATTTTAATTTACGAATAACTTAATAAGTGGATGGTAGAGATTTAACTTCCGTAAAATATTTTATAATATTCTTAGTAGTACATACATATTAAACGTTGAGATTTATTTCTAAAAGAGATATATTTTTTGCTATTTTAATTTAATTCATTAATTAAAAAAATGTCATATAAATAAACGCCATATGAAATGAGTTATAATTCTTATCACTTCCAGTCACTTTATAGATGATGAAGTAAATATTTAAATGTTTCTTATGAATTGTGTTGGGTATTTTTAAATGGGAAATACCAAAACCAATCATGCAAATACCACAGAGCCAATGCTCTGTTTCATTTCTTCCAGGACCTTTGCACAGCGAAGCTATTAAAAACAAAATGACTCAAAACAGTCCATTTCACAGCCATAAAATACTTCTATTGCTTAAAAACAAAAACTGTTACACACTTCATCCTCTGCGCAGAGAGGGATTCACTGGAGAAACTCTGTCTCCTCATTTCTGGTCTTCCACTACTGTGGGCATTACAACAACTTCTGTTTTACAATGGGGTAAAAAAAAATTACATCCCCTGCTCCTGATATCTCGCACTGCTGTGCGTTTAACATTTACCACAAAATTACATACGCCTCTGTTCAGTTTTTACCGCACTGTTGTGCGTTCATTACAACAAAAATTCACCACCGCCACCGTGCGCAGGCACAACATTGCTCTTTGTTCTCTGAGCAATTACTCCCGTGAAGCACACCACACTTTTGCCTATTCTCACTTTACCGCACTGCTGTGCGTTCAATATATGGCACAAAACAAAAACATGCACATCCTCGGTGCGCAGTCACCATACCCAAAAGACTTATTTCATTTCGACGACCACACACGCGGGCTTACATAACATATAAAAAACATACATAAAAAAACGTGGCCCATACTAATATTAAAGGCCCACACCTAAACTATATACATGCATATATAAAAATATATATATATGACTATACGCCCATACCCATATTAATGGGTCTCCACCAAAACTACATATATAAAAAAAATATATGATAATGTGCCCATAACCATTTAAAGGGCGTTCACCAAAAAACTACGTCAAGCATTAAAATCATTAACTCTTCCATTCTCGGCGGTCAACCAATAGTCTTTTACTCCACGCAAAATTAATTGGCTGCAGGCACGTATGCACCTTTAGAGATCGACGGCTGAGGACGCGCGAGGAGATCGGACGGTGGAGATTGATATCGGACCAGGTAAGATGCGCCAACGATAAGACGCGAATTTTGACGTTGGCTTATGTCATGCGGGTGACACGCGTCTGCACCAGGTTTTATCGGAGGCAAATATACGAAAACAGCTTTTCGCTGGAAGGCGGTGCGATATGCTCTGGGAGGTTTGCTGGTTTGGCTCCGGCGGTTTTGGGTGCTGCCGTATTGTCCACGTCCACCTGCACAGTGTTGCGACCTGCAGTTGGAATTACCATTCCAACACTCCCCTTTAATTTCAACTGTTGGGCATTCAATCTTACCCAAACACTTCCTCACATAGAGGGATTCACCAATACTGCTGTTACAAAGACATTTTCCTCACATACAGGGATTCACCAACTGCTTCTGATGCAGTTCACAAACAAACAAAGTTGTCTTTCTCTTAATAGAGGGATTAACCTGAAACTGTGCTTAAGAGCACCTTCCTCATGACAGAGGGATTCACCATAACAATGTGCTGAAGAGCACCTTCCTCTTGATAGAGGGATTCACCTGTGACTATGCTGAAAAGCATCATCCTCTTGATAGAGGGATTTATCATGTGTATGCTAAAAAGCATCTTCCTCTTGACAAAGGGATTTACCATGACACTACGCTGAAAAGCACCTTCCCCTTTAACAAAGGGATTCACTAAGAACTTCACTTCCTCTCACGGAGGGATTACTGCCAAACACTGCTTTAGATGCAGTTTCAAAACAAAACATTCATTGCACTGTTGTGCATACTCATTACATTGTTCTTTTATGCTGATGCATGTTCTCTGCTGCACTGTTGTGCCATCTTCTTTGCTGCGTCTACCCCACACTATTGTGTCTACACTTGTTGTTGTGTTGCTGCACTTCACTTACATTTCTTTGCAAACTCTGCATTGTTGTGCGTTAATAAAAAAAATTCTTACATGTGCGTTGCTGTGCCTTTCCTTTCTCACATTCACACTATTGTGTGAGAATTCTTTACTTGTGCACTTATGCGTGCTTCCCTTCTTCACAGTGGGAAACTTTTCTTCACGCTGCTGCGTGCTCCCCTTCATTAATTATAATCGTACTTCTGTTGTGTCTTACTTGCATTTCAGATGCAAACAACACACTTACTGCACTTACATTTACCGCTATAAAGAAAAAATTTCTTTTACATCTGTGGTGCTGTCCATAACTTCTTGCTGCTGCATTTTTCATATTCACTACTGTCCATACCCATAACCATAGATTGTCATCCCTGGGCTTTTTATTTGCTACTGCGTTGCCTCTGCAATTTGCATTGTGGCTGCCTTTTGTTTCATCATACTGTTGTGTGCCCATACACTAACTCTTTACTCTCCATTACTTGCACATAGAGAGAAATCACCCTCACGCTGTTTTGCGCTGCATTCTCCACACAACAAAAAAAAAATTAACACGGGCTGCTGCCTTTTCTTTTTACACCCTTGCTTCACACAATCTTAGTCTTCATTTTTTTATTTACACGATGCACTGTTGTGTAATTCCTTTCGTTTTTCTGCTGCCATACACATTCTCATTCATCCCATGTGCATTAAAAATATACACTGCCCCTGTTTTTCTTTAGGCATTTCTGTGCATGTTGCATTGCATACAAAAAAAAATTACATTTTTCACTGTTGTGTGAAAAATTTCATTGCATTCTCAGCCACTGGGCATTTATGCTCTGTTGCGTTTTGCTTTCTTCTCATTTTCTTCTCACTGCTTTTCATTTTCACTCCCAATACAGAACATTTCATCTGTTGTGCATTACACTCACTTTGCTGTGAGTATATTCTCTCACATTACATAGAAGGAAACTACCTTCCATTGCTATGCATTTCAATGCATGTGCTCCATAACAAAAATTCAAAACTGTTGTTTTATGTTCTGTCTTCCCACTGCTGTGAGAGTCTCCATGCTTTGCACACTTCTTATTGCGCTGCTGCACTTTACATTTGAGCGCTGTCCCTTTTTCTTCTCTGCTGTTATGGCAGATTTAACTTCATATTTTTCCTTTAAAAAAATCTTCATCTAGGAGTGACTGTTAATACAGTTCAGCAATAAAAAAATTACAAGCTCCCCTTTAATGTGTATGCTTTATCTTCTTTCAGCAGACTCTTCTCAAAACAAATTTAGATCCACTGGGGAGTTCAAGGGGTTTTCAGGTTGCCTTTCCTTCCTTCTCCATACTTGTGTAACTTTCTTCTTTTGTATGGGTCTAGCTTGTGTAAGAGCCCATGTTAAGTTACAGTCACGTGCCATATGCCCAATGTTTTGACACTTGAAGCATTCAACTTCATTCATGAATAAGAATTCATGATTTCTTCTTGTGAAATTATTTCTTGGAGATTGTCGGGGACCACAACATCTATCTCCATGAAATGCTCTACAGTCTCTTGCCATATGACCAAAGTTTGAACAAGAGTAACAATAACCATAAAATGAACTTTGGTACCTGGGAGATGGAGGTTTCCTTGATGTACTTCTGAAGCCTTGCTGCCTTGAGATCCTTTGATGATCACCATTGCCTCTTGCCTCTTTGACATCAGCTACATTTCTTCTTGGAGCTGGTTTTCTTCTTGGAGCAAGATTTCTTCTATTGCAGCCTTCATTTTTCTCCTTGCCTTTGCTGGAACTAGGAGCATCACAATCTCTTTCTGCCTTCTTCACATCTCCTTTTCTTAAAGCATCCTCATCCTTGTTTGAGGGTTCACCTACATACCCAAGTCCTGATTTATCAAATGGAGATCTGTGATAGCTGAGCATGTCATCCAGAGCTTGAGAGCTCTTCATGATCTTGTGCATCCCTTCAACCTTCTTCCTGAGGAGGACAATCTCTTCTTCTAACTTTTCACATTCATTATTTTTCTTTGCTAGTTGTCCCTCAGTTTCTTCCTTGCTACGAGTAGCTTCAGCTGCTACTATTTTGAAGGAGATAATATCTGTCTTCATTTTGGAGATTTCTTCATCTTTTGCTTGACTGCTCTTCATTTTCTTTTCAGCTCCTTGTGCCTGCTTCCTGGCTTCTTGTAGTTCGGACTTAAGGGAGGAGACCTCTACCTTGTACTGTCCAATCTCTTCTAGAAGCTTGTTCAGTCTCTTGTGCCTTTGTTCAAGTTGACTTGACAAGGTGTCTTCCTGCTTCTTTGCTTCATTCAGCTGATTTGTCATGGATATGACTTCTTCATGATGTTTCCTTTTTCTTTCATCAAGTTCCTTCTTAAGCTTGGCAACCTCTTCATCCCTTTCTCTTATCTGAAGCTTGATGAGGTCAAGCTTTTCATTCTCAGCTTCTATGATGGGTTCTTCTTGACTCATTGTCATGGTCAGTGCTCCCTTTGCATGAAGGTCATGCAGTCTGTCCCATATATCTTTTGCTGATGTATATTTTCCTAGATTCCTCTTCACAGAATCAGGCAGTCCATCCAAGATAATCTTTGTTGCTTGTGCATCATACTCCATGGATTCTTTATCCATCTTGCTGTCATCAATCACTGACTCCCAGACTTCAATCCCCTCAAACATTAGGAAAGCCCTCATCTTTATTTCCCATACATTAAAGTTTCCATCAAACTTTGGGGTTTCAAATAGAATGTATTCTAATGGATTGCCTTCTAGTTTAGTAGAGGAGGGAGACACATTTTTAGCAGGCTTGGAGGCTTTCTTCTTTGACCTCGCCATTCTTAACTATACTCCAAAATACTTGACTGTGTTTTTAAAATGACTTACTGTTTCTTCAACAGTGACACAGAAAGTTAATCTGAGAAATCCCTGAATACTTTTGGCTGAAACTTCACACTGCTGGAGAAGCTTTACTGCTACTGCAACAAGAGTCTTTCCTTCAGCATCTTTGAGTCTTCAAGGAGCCTGGACTAGCTCCGATAGCACTGTTGGGTATTTTTAAATGGGAAATACCAAAACCAATCATGCAAATACCACAGAGCCAATGCTCTGTTTCATTTCTTCCAGGACCTTTGCACAGCGAAGCTATTAAAAACAAAATGACTCAAAACAGTCCATTTCACAGCCATAAAATACTTCTATTGCTTAAAAACAAAAACTGTTACACACTTCATCCTCTGCGCAGAGAGGGATTCACTGGAGAAACTCTGTCTCCTCATTTCTGGTCTTCCACTGCTGTGGGCATTACAACAACTTCTGTTTTACAATGGAGTAAAAAAAAATTACATCCCCTGCTCCTGATATCTCGCACTGCTATGCGTTTAACATTTACCACAAAATTACATACGCCTCTTTTCAGTTTTTACCGCATTGTTGTGCGTTCATTACAACAAAAATTCACCACTGCCACCGTGCGCAGGCACAACATTGCTCTTTGTTCTCTGAGCAATTACTCCCGTGCAACACACCACACTTTTGCCTATTCTCACTTTACCACACTGTTGTGCGTTCAATATATGGCACAAAACAAAAACATGCACATCCTCGGTGTGCAGTCACCATACCCAGAAGACTTATTTCATTTCGATGACCACACACGCGGGCTTACATAACATATAAAAAACATACATAAAAAAAAACGTGGCCCATACTAATATTAAAGGCCCACACCTAAACTATGTACATGCATATATAAAAATATATATATATGACTATACGCCCATACCCATATTAATGGGTCTCCACCAAAACTACGTATATAAAAAAATATATGATAATGTGCCCATAACCATTTAAAGGGCGTTCACCAAAAAACTACGTCAAGCATTAAAATCATTAACTCTTCCATTCTCGGCGGTCAACCAATAGTCTTTTACTCCACGCAAAATTAATTGGCTGCAGGCCCGTATGCACCTTCAGAGATCGACGGCTGAGGAGGCGGGAGGAGATCGGACGGCGGAGATTGATATCGGACCAGGTAAGATGCGCCAACGATAACACGCGAATTTTGACGTTGGCTTATGTCATGCGGGTGACACGCGTCTGCACCAGGTTTTATCGGAGGCAAATATACGGAAACTGCTTTTCGCTGGAAGGCAGTGCGATATGCTCTGGGAGGTTTGCTGGTTTGGCTCCGGCGGTTTTGGGTGCTGCCGTATTGTCCACGTCCAACTGCACAGCGTTGCGACCTGCAGTTGGAATTACCATTCCAACACTCCCCTTTAATTTCAACTGCTGGGCATTCAATCTTACCCAAACACTTCCTCACATAGAGGGATTCACCAATACTGCTGTTACAAAGACATTTTCCTCACATAGAGGGATTCACCAACTGCTTCTGATGAAGTTCACAAACAAACAAAGATGTCTTTCTCTTAATAGAGGGATTAACCTGAAACTGTGCTTAAGAGCACCTTCCTCATGACAGAGGGATTCACCATAACAATGTGCTGAAGAGCACCTTCCTCTTGATAGAGGGATTCACCTGTGACTATGCTGAAAAGCATCATCCTCTTGATAGAGGGATTTACCATGTGTATGCTAAAAAGCATCTTCCTCTTGACAGAGGGATTTACCATGACACTACGCTGAAAAGCACCTTCCCCTTTAACAAAGGGATTCACTAAGAACTTCACTTCCTCTCACGGAGGGATTACTGCCAAACACTGCTTTAGATGCAGTTTCAAAACAAAACATTCATTGCACTGTTGTGCATACTCATTACATTGTTCTTTTATGCTGATGCATGTTCTCTGCTGCACTGTTGTGCCATCTTCTTTGCTGCGTCTACCCCACACTGCTGTGTCTACACTTGTTGTTGTGTTGCTGCACTTCACTTACATTTCTTTGCAAACTCTGCATTGATGTGCGTTAATAAAAAAAATTCTTACATGTGCGTTGCTGTGCCTTTCCTTTCTCACATTCACACTGTTGTGTGAGAATTCTTTACTTGTGCACTTATGCGTGCTTCCCTTCTTCACAATGGGAAAACTTTTCTTCACGCTGCTGCGTGCTCCCCTTCATTAATTACAATCGTACTTCTGCTGTGTCTTACTTGCATTTCAGATGCAAACAACACACTCACTGCACTTACATTTACCGCTATAAAGAAAAAATTTCTTTTACATCTGTGGTGCTGTCCATAACTTCTTGCTGCTGCATTTTTCATATTCACTACTGTCCATACCCATAACCATAGATTGTCATCCCTGGGCTTTTTATTTGCTGCTGCGTTGCCTCTGCAATTTGCACTGTGGCTGCCTTTTGTTTCATCATACTGTTGTGTGCCCATACACTAACTCTTTACTCTCCATTACTTGCACATAGAGAGAAATCACCCTCACGCTGTTTTGCGCTGCATTCTCCACACAACAAAAAAAAAATTAACACGGGCTGCTGCCTTTTCTTTTTACACCCTTGCTTCACACAATCTTAGTCTTCATTTTTTTATTTACACGATGCACTGTTGTGCAATTCCTTTCGTTTTTCTACTGCCATACACATTCTCATTCATCCCATGTGCATTAAAAATATACACTGCCCCTGTTTTTCTTTAGGCATTTCTGTGCATGTTGCATTGCATAAAAAAAAAAATTACATTTTTCACTGCTGTGTGAAAATTTTCATTGCATTCTCAGCCACTGGGCATTTATGCTCTGTTGCGTTTTGCTTTCTTCTCATTTTCTTCTCAGTGCTTTTCATTTTCATTCCCAATACAGAACATTTCATCTGCTGTGCATTACACTCACTCTGTTGTGAGTATATTCTCTCACATTACATAGAAGGAAACTACCTTCCATTGCTATGCATTTCAATGCATGTGCTCCATAACAAAAATTCAAAACTGTTGTTTTATGTTCTGTCTTCCCACTGCTGTGAGAGTCTCCATGCTTTGCACACTTCTTATTGCGCTGCTGCACTTTACATTTGGGCGCTGTCCCTTTTTCTTCTCTGCTGTTATGGCAGATTTAACTTCATATTTTTCCTTTAAAAAAATCTTCATCTAGGAGTGACTGTTAATACAGTTCAGCAATAAAAAAATTACAAGCTCCCCTTTATTGTGTATGCTTTATCTTCTTTCAGCAGACTCTTCTCAAAACAAATTTAGATCCACTGGGGAGTTCAAGGGGTTTTCAGGTTGCCTTTCCTTCCTTCTCCATACTTGTGTAACTTTCTTCTTTTGTATGGGTCTAGCTTGTGTAAGAGCCCATGTTAAGTTACAGTCACGTGCCATATGCCCAATGTTATGACACTTGAAGGATTCAACTTCATTCATGAATAAGAATTCATGATTTCTTCTTGTGAAATTATTTCTTGGAGATTGTCGGGGACCACAACATCTATCTCCATGAAATGCTCTACAGTCTCTTGCCATATGACCAAAGTTTGAACAAGAGTAACAATAACCATAAAATGAACTTTGGTACCTGGGAGATGGAGGTTTCCTTCATGTACTTCTGAAGCCTTGCTGCCTTGAGATCCTTTGATGATCACCATTGCCTCTTGCCTCTTTGACATCAGCTACATTTCTTCTTGGAGCTGGTTTTCTTCTTGGAGCAAGATTTATTCTATTGCAGCCTTCATTTTTCTCCTTGCCTTTGCTGGAACTAGGAGCATCACAATCTCTTTCTGCCTTCTTCACATCTCCTTTGCTTAAAGCATCCTCATCCTTGTTTGAGGGTTCACCTACATACCCAAGTCCTGATTTATCAAATGGAGATCTGTGATAGTTTAGCATGTCATCCAGAGCTTGAGAGCTCTTCATGATCTTGTGCATCCCTTCAACCTTCTTCCTGAGGAGGACAATCTCTTCTTCTAACTTTTCACATTCATTATTTTTCTTTGCTAGTTGTCCCTCAGTTTCTTCCTTGCTACGAGTAGCTTCAGCTGCTACTATTTTGAAGGAGATAATATCTGTCTTCATTTTGGAGATTTCTTCATCTTTTGCTTGACTGCTCTTCATTTTCTTTTCAGCTCCTTGTGCCTGCTTCCTGGCTTCTTGTAGTTCGGACTTAAGGGAGGAGACCTCTACCTTGTACTGTCCAATCTCTTCTACAAGCTTGTTCAGTCTCTTGTGCCTTTGTTCAAGTTGACTTGACAAGGCGTCTTCCTGCTTCTTTGCTTCATTCAGCTGATTTGTCATGGATATGACTTCTTCATGATGTTTCCTTTTGCTTTCATCAAGTTCCTTCTTAAGCTTGGCAACCTCTTCATCCCTTTCTCTTATCTGAAGCTTGATGAGGTCAAGCTTTTCATTCTCAGCTTCTATGATGGGTTCTTCTTGACTCATTGTCATGATCAGTGCTCCATTTGCATGAAGGTCATGCAGTCTATCCCATATATCTTTTGCTGATGTATATTTTCCTAGATTCCTCTTCACAGAATCAGGCAGTCCATCCAAGATAATCTTTGTTGCTTGTGCATCATACTCCATGGATTCTTTATCCATCTTGCTGTCATCAATCACTGACTCCCAGACTTCAATCCCCTCAAACATTAGGAAAGCCCTCATCTTTATTTCCCATACATTAAAGTTTCCATCAAACTTTGGGGTTTCAAATAGAATGTATTCTAATGGATTGCCTTCTAGTTTAGTAGAGGAGGGAGACACATTTTTAGCAGGCTTGGAGGCTTTCTTCTTTGACCTTGCCATTCTTAACTATACTCCAAAATACTTGACTGTGTTTTTAAAATGACTTACTGTTTCTTCAACAGCGACACAGAAAGTTAATCTGAGAAATACCTGAATACTTTTGGCTGAAACTTCACACTGTTGGAGAAGCTTTACTGCTACTGCAACAAGAGTCTTTCCTTCAGCATCTTTGAGTCTTCAAAGAGCCTGCACTAGCTCCGATACCACTGTTGGGTATTTTTAAATGGGAAATACCAAAACCAATCATGCAAATACCACAGAGCCAATGCTCTGTTTCATTTCTTCCAGGACCTTTGCACAGCGAAGCTATTAAAAACAAAATGACTCAAAACAGTCCATTTCACAGCCATAAAATACTTCTATTGCTTAAAAACAAAAACTGTTACACACTTCATCCTCTGCGCAGAGAGGGATTCACTGGAGAAACTCTGTCTCCTCATTTCTGGTCTTCCACTGCTGTGGGCATTACAACAACTTCTGTTTTACAATGGAGTAAAAAAAAATTACATCCCCTGCTCCTGATATCTCGCACTGCTATGCGTTTAACATTTACCACAAAATTACATACGCCTCTTTTCAGTTTTTACCGCACTGTTGTGCGTTCATTACATTAAAAATTCACCACTGCCACCGTGCGCAGGCACAACATTGCTCTTTGTTCTCTGAGCAATTACTCCCGTGCAACACACCACACTTTTGCCTATTCTCACTTTACCGCACTGCTGTGCGTTCAATATATGGCACAAAACAAAAACATGCACATCCTCGGTGCGCAGTCACCATACCCAGAAGACTTATTTCATTTCGATGACCACACACGCGGGCTTACATAAAATATAAAAAACATACATAAAAAAAAACGTGGCCCATACTAATATTAAAGGCCCACACCTAAACTATGTACATGCATATATAAAAATATATATATATGACTATACGCCCATACCCATATTAATGGGTCTCAACCAAAACTACGTATATAAAAAAATATATGATAATGTGCCCATAACTATTTAAAGGGCGTTCACCAAAAAACTACGTCAAGCATTAAAATCATTAACTCTTCCATTCTCGGCGGTCAACCAATAGTCTTTTACTCCACGCAAAATTAATTCGCTGCAGGCCCGTATGCACCTTCAGAGATCGACGGCTGAGGACGCGGGAGGAGATCGGACGGCGGAGATTGATATCGGACCAGGTAAGATGCGCCAACGATAACACGCGAATTTTGACGTTGGCTTATGTCATGCGGGTGACACGCGTCTGCACCAGGTTTTATCGGAGGCAAATATACGGAAACAACTTTTCGCTGGAAGGCGGTGCGATATGCTCTGGGAGGTTTGCTGGTTTGGCTCCGGCGGTTTTGGGTGCTGCCGTATTGTCCACGTCCACCTGCACAGCGTTGCGACCTGCAGTTGGAATTACCATTCCAACACTCCCCTTTAATTTCAACTGCTGGGCATTCAATCTTACCCAAACACTTCCTCACATAGAGGGATTCACCAATACTGCTGTTACAAAGACATTTTCCTCACATAGAGGGATTCACCAACTGCTTCTGATGCAGTTCACAAACAAACAAAGTTGTCTTTCTCTTAATAGAGGGATTAACCTGAAACTGTGCTTAAGAGCACCTTCCTCATGACAGAGGGATTCACCATAACAATGTGCTGAAGAGCACCTTCCTCTTGATAGAGGGATTCACCTGTGACTATGCTGAAAAGCATCATCCTCTTGATAGAGGGATTTACCATGTGTATGCTAAAAAGCATCTTGCTCTTGACAGAGGGATTTACCATGACACTACGCTGAAAAGCACCTTCCCCTTTAACAAAGGGATTCACTAAGAACTTCACTTCCTCTCACGGAGGGATTACTGCCAAACACTGCTTTAGATGCAGTTTCAAAACAAAACATTCATTGCACTGTTGTGCATACTCATTACATTGTTCTTTTATGCTGATGCATGTTCTCTGCTGCACTGTTGTGCCATCTTCTTTGCTGCGTCTACCCCACACTGTTGTGTCTACACTTGTTGTTGTGTTGCTGCACTTCACTTACATTTCTTTGCAAACATTGCATTGTTGTGCGTTAATAAAAAAAATTCTTACATGTGCGTTGCTGTGCCTTTCCTTTCTCACATTCACACTATTGTGTGAGAATTCTTTACTTGTGCACTTATGCGTGCTTCCCTTCTTCACAGTGGGAAAACTTTTCTTCACGCTGCTGCGTGCTCCCCTTCATTAATTACAATCGTACTTCTGTTGTGTCTTACTTGCATTTCAGATGCAAACAACACACTTACTGCACTTACATTTACCGCTATAAAGAAAAAATTTCTTTTACATCTGTGGTGCTGTCCATAACTTCTTGCTGCTGCATTTTTCATATTCACTACTGTCCATACCCATAACCATAGATTGTCATCCCTGGGCTTTTTATTTGCTGCTGCGTTGCCTCTGCAATTTGCACTGTGGCTGCCTTTTGTTTCATCATACTGTTGTGTGCCCATACACTAACTCTTTACTCTCCATTACTTGCACATAGAGAGAAATCACCCTCACGCTGTTTTGCGCTGCATTCTCCACACAACAAAAAAAAATTAACACGGGCTACTGCCTTTTCTTTTTACACCCTTGCTTCACACAATCTTAGTCTTCATTTTTTTATTTACACGATGCACTGTTGTGCAATTCCTTTCGTTTTTCTGCTGCCATACACATTCTCATTCATCCCATGTGCATTAAAAATATACACTGCCCCTGTTTTTCTTTAGGCATTTCTGTGCATGTTGCATTGCATACAAAAAAAAATTACATTTTTCACTGCTGTGTGAAAAATTTCATTGCATTCTCAGCCACTGGGCATTTATGCTCTGTTGCGTTTTGCTTTCTTCTCATTTTCTTCTCACTGCTTTTCATTTTCATTCCCAATACAGAACATTTCATCTGCTGTGCATTACACTCACTCTGCTGTGAGTATATTCTCTCACATTACATAGAAGGAAACTACCTTCCATTGCTATGCATTTCAATGCATGTGCTCCATAACAAAAATTCAAAACTGTTGTTTTATGTTCTGTCTTCCCACTGCTGTGAGAGTCTCCATGCTTTGCACACTTCTTATTGCGCTGCTGCACTTTACATTTGGGCGCTGTCCCTTTTTCTTCTCTGCTATTATGGCAGATTTAACTTCATATTTTTCCTTTAAAAAAATCTTCATCTAGGAGTGACTGTTAATACAGTTCAGCAATAAAAAAATTACAAGCTCCCCTTTAATGTGTATGCTTTATCTTCTTTCAGCAGACTCTTCTCAAAACAAATTTAGATCCACTGGGGAGTTCAAGGGGTTTTCAGGTTGCCTTTCCTTCCTTCTCCATACTTGTGTAACTTTCTTCTTTTGTATGGGTCTAGCTTGTGTAAGAGCCCATGTTAAGTTACAGTCACGTGCCATATGCCCAATGTTATGACACTTGAAGCATTCAACTTCATTCATGAATAAGAATTCATGATTTCTTCTTGTGAAATTATTTCTTGGAGATTGTCGGGGACCACAACATCTATCTCCATGAAATGCTCTACAGTCTCTTGCCATATGACCAAAGTTTGAACAAGAGTAACAATAACCATAAAATGAACTTTGGTACCTGGGAGATGGAGGTTTCCTTGATGTACTTCTGAAGCCTTGCTGCCTTGAGATCCTTTGATGATCACCATTGCCTCTTGCCTCTTTGACATCAGCTACATTTCTTCTTGGAGCTGGTTTTCTTCTTGGAGCAAGATTTCTTCTATTGCAGCCTTCATTTTTCTCCTTGCCTTTGCTGGAACTAGGAGCATCACAATCTCTTTCTGCCTTCTTCACATCTCCTTTGCTTAAAGCATCCTCATCCTTGTTTGAGGGTTCACCTACATACCCAAGTCCTGATTTATCAAATGGAGATCTGTGATAGCTGAGCATGTCATCCAGAGCTTGAGAGCTCTTCATGATCTTGTTCATCCCTTCAACCTTCTTCCTGAGGAGGACAATCTCTTCTTCTAACTTTTCACATTCATTATTTTTCTTTGCTAGTTGTCCCTCAGTTTCTTCCTTGCTACGAGTAGCTTCAGCTGCTACTATTTTGAAGGAGATAATATCTGTCTTCATTTTGGAGATTTCTTCATCTTTTGCTTGACTGCTCTTCATTTTCTTTTCAGCTCCTTGTGCCTGCTTCCTGGCTTCTTGTAGTTCGGACTTAAGGGAGGAGACCTCTACCTTGTACTGTCCAATCTCTTCTACAAGCTTGTTCAGTCTCTTGTGCCTTTGTTCAAGTTGACTTGACAAGGCGTCTTCCTGCTTCTTTGCTTCATTCAGCTGATTTGTCATGGATATGACTTCTTCATGATGTTTCCTTTTGCTTTCATCAAGTTCCTTCTTAAGCTTGGCAACCTCTTCATCCCTTTCTCTTATCTGAAGCTTGATGAGGTCAAGCTTTTCATTCTCAGCTTCTATGATGGGTTCTTCTTGACTCATTGTCATGGTCAGTGCTCCATTTGCATGAAGGTCATGCAGTCTGTCCCATATATCTTTTGCTGATGTATATTTTCCTAGATTCCTCTTCACAGAATCAGGCAGTCCATCCAAGATAATCTTTGTTGCTTGTGCATCATACTCCATGGATTCTTTATCCATCTTGTTGTCATCAATCACTGACTCCCAGACTTCAATCCCCTCAAACATTAGGAAAGCCCTCATCTTTATTTCCCATACATTAAAGTTTCCATCAAACTTTGGGGTTTCAAATAGAATGTATTCTAATGGATTGCCTTCTAGTTTAGTAGAGGAGGGAGACACATTTTTAGCAGGCTTGGAGGCTTTCTTCTTTGACCTTGCCATTCTTAACTATACTCCAAAATACTTGACTGTGTTTTTAAAATGACTTACTGTTTCTTCAACAGCGACACAGAAAGTTAATCTGAGAAATACCTGAATACTTTTGGCTGAAACTTCACACTGTTGGAGAAGCTTTACTGCTACTGCAACAAGAGTCTTTCCTTCAGCATCTTTGAGTCTTCAAAGAGCCTGCACTAGCTCCGATACCACTGTTGGGTATTTTTAAATGGGAAATACCAAAACCAATCATGCAAATACCACAGAGCCAATGCTCTGTTTCATTTCTTCCAGGACCTTTGCACAGCGAAGCTATTAAAAACAAAATGACTCAAAACAGTCCATTTCACAGCCATAAAATACTTCTATTGCTTAAAAACAAAAACTGTTACACACTTCATCCTCTGCGCAGAGAGGGATTCACTGGAGAAACTTTGTCTCCTCATTTCTGGTCTTCCACTGCTGTGGGCATTACAACAACTTCTGTTTTACAATGGAGTAAAAAAAAATTACATCCCCTGCTCCTGATATCTCGCACTGCTATGCGTTTAACATTTACCACAAAATTACATACGCCTCTTTTCAGTTTTTACCGCACTGTTGTGCGTTCATTACAACAAAAATTCACCAACGCCACCGTGCGCAGGCACAACATTGCTCTTTGTTCTCTGAGCAATTACTCCCGTGCAACACACCACACTTTTGCCTATTCTCACTTTACCGCACTGCTGTGCGTTCAATATATGGCACAAAACAAAAACATGCACATCCTCGGTGCGCAGTCACCATACCCAGAAGACTTATTTCATTTCGACGACCACACACGCGGGCTTACATAACATATAAAAAACATACATAAAAAAAAACGTGGCCCATACTAATATTAAAGGCCCACACCTAAACTATGTACATGCATATATAAAAATATATATATATGACTATACGCCCATACCCATATTAATGGGTCTCCACCAAAACTACGTATATAAAAAAATATATGATAATGTGCCCATAACCATTTAAAGGGCATTCACCAAAAAACTACGTCAAGCATTAAAATCATTAACTCTTCCATTCTCGGCGGTCAACCAATAGTCTTTTACTCCACGCAAAATTAATTCGCTGCAGGCCCGTATGCACCTTCAGAGATCGACGGCTGAGGACGCGGGAGGAGATCGGACGGCGGAGATTGATATCGGACCAGGTAAGATGCGCCAACGATAACACGCGAATTTTGACGTTGGCTTATGTCATGCGGGTGACACGCGTCTGCACCAGGTTTTATCGGAGGCAAATATACGGAAACAGCTTTTCGCTGGAAGGCGGTGCGATATGCTCTGGGAGGTTTGCTGGTTTGGCTCCGGCGGTTTTGGGTGCTGCCGTATTGTCCACGTCCACCTGCACAGCGTTGCGACCTGCAGTTGGAATTACCATTCCAACACTCCCCTTTAATTTCAACTGCTGGGCATTCAATCTTACCCAAACACTTCCTCACATAGAGGGATTCACCAATACTGCTGTTACAAAGACATTTTCCTCACATAGAGGGATTCACCAACTGCTTCTGATGCAGTTCACAAACAAACAAAGTTGTCTTTCTCTTAATAGAGGGATTAACCTGAAACTGTGCTTAAGAGCACCTTCCTCATGACAGAGGGATTCACCATAACAATGTGCTGAAGAGCACCTTCCTCTTGATAGAGGGATTCACCTGTGAGTATGCTGAAAAGCATCATCCTCTTGATAGAGGGATTTACCATGTGTATGCTAAAAAGCATCTTCCTCTTGACAGAGGGATTTACCATGACACTACGCTGAAAAGCACCTTCCCCTTTAACAAAGGGATTCACTAAGAACTTCACTTCCTCTCACGGAGGGATTACTGCCAAACACTGCTTTAGATGCAGTTTCAAAACAAAACATTCATTGCACTGTTGTGCATACTCATTACATTGTTCTTTTATGTTGATGCATGTTCTCTGCTGCACTGTTGTGCCATCTTCTTTGCTGCGTCTACCCCACACTGTTGTGTCTACACTTGTTGTTTTGTTGCTGCACTTCACTTACATTTCTTTGCAAACATTGCATTGCTGTGCGTTAATAAAAAAAATTCTTACATGTGCGTTGCTGTGCCTTTCCTTTCTCACATTCACACTATTGTGTGAGAATTCTTTACTTGTGCACTTATGTGTGCTTCCCTTCTTCACAGTGGGAAAACTTTTCTTCACGCTGCTGCGTGCTCCCCTTCATTAATTACAATCGTACTTCTGTTGTGTCTTACTTGCATTTCAGATGCAAACAACACACTTACTGCACTTACATTTACCGCTATAAAGAAAAAATTTCTTTTACATCTGTGGTGCTGTCCATAACTTCTTGATGCTGCATTTTTCATATTCACTACTGTCCATACCCATAACCATAGATTGTCATCCCTGGGCTTTTTATTTGCTGCTGCGTTGCCTCTGCAATTTGCACTGTGGCTGCCTTTTGTTTCATCATACTGTTGTGTGCCCATACACTAACTCTTTACTCTCCATTACTTGCACATAGAGAGAAATCACCCTCACGCTGTTTTGCGCTGCATTCTCCACACAACAAAAAAAAATTAACACGGGCTGCTGCCTTTTCTTTTTACACCCTTGCTTCACACAATCTTAGTCTTCATTTTTTTATTTACACGATGCACTGTTGTGCAATTCCTTTCGTTTTTCTGCTGCCATACACATTCTCATTCATCCCATGTGCATTAAAAATATACACTGCCCCTGTTTTTCTTTAGGCATTTCTGTGCATGTTGCATTGCATACAAAAAAAAATTACATTTTTCACTGCTGTGTGAAAAATTTCATTGCATTCTCAGCCACTGGGCATTTATGCTCTGCTGCGTTTTGCTTTCTTCTCATTTTCTTCTCACTGCTTTGCATTTTCATTCCCAATACAAAACATTTCATCTGCTGTGCATTACACTCACTCTGCTGTGAGTATATTCTCTCACATTACATAGAAGGAAACTACCTTCCATTGCTATGCATTTCAATGCATGTGCTCCATAACAAAAATTCAAAACTGTTGTTTTATGTTCTGTCTTCCCACTGCTGTGAGGGTCTCCATGCTTTGCACACTTCTTATTGCGCTGCTGCACTTTACATTTGAGCGCTGTCCCCTTTTCTTCTCTGCTGTTATGGCAGATTTAACTTCATATTTTTCCTTTATAAAAAAAAATCTTCATCAAGGAGTGACTGTTAATACAGTTCAGCAATAAAAAAATTACAAGCTCCCCTTTAATGTGTATGCTTTATCTTCTTTCAGCAGACTCTTCTCAAAACAAATTTAGATCCACTGGGGAGTTCAAGGGGTTTTCAGGTTGCCTTTCCTTCCTTCTCCATACTTGTGTAACTTTCTTCTTTTGCATGGGTCTAGCTTGTGTAAGAGCCCATGTTAAGTTACAGTCACGTGCCATATGCCCAATGTTATGACACTTGAAGCATTCAACTTCATTCATGAATAAGAATTCATGATTTCTTCTTGTGAAATTATTTCTTGGAGATTGTCGGGGACCACAACATCTATCTCCATGAAATGCTCTACAGTCTCTTGCCATATGACCAAAGTTTGAACAAGAGTAACAATAACCATAAAATGAACTTTGGTACCTGGGAGATGGAGGTTTCCTTGATGTACTTCTGAAGCCTTGCTGCCTTGAGATCCTTTGATGATCACCATTGCCTCTTGCCTCTTTGACATCAGCTACATTTCTTCTTGGAGCTGGTTTTCTTCTTGGAGCAAGATTTCTTCTATTGCAGCCTTCATTTTTCTCCTTGCCTTTGCTGGAACTAGGAGCATCACAATCTCTTTCTGCCTTCTTCACATCTCCTTTGCTTAAAGCATCCTCATCCTTGTTTGAGGGTTCACCTACATACCCAAGTCCTGATTTATCAAATGGAGATCTGTGATAGCTGAGCATGTCATCCAGAGCTTGAGAGCTCTTCATGATCTTGTTCATCCCTTCAACCTTCTTCCTGAGGAGGACAATCTCTTCTTCTAACTTTTCACATTCATTATTTTTCTTTGCTAGTTGTCCCTCAGTTTCTTCCTTGCTACGAGTAGCTTCAGCTGCTACTATTTTGAAGGAGATAATATATGTCTTCATTTTGGAGATTTCTTCATCTTTTGCTTGACTGCTCTTCATTTTCTTTTCAGCTCCTTGTGCCTGCTTCCTGGCTTCTTGTAGTTCGGACTTAAGGGAGGAGACCTCTACCTTGTACTGTCCAATCTCTTCTACAAGCTTGTTCACTCTCTTGTGCCTTTGTTCAAGTTGACTTGACAAGGCGTCTTCCTGCTTCTTTGCTTCATTCAGCTGATTTGTCATGGATATGACTTCTTCATGATGTTTCCTTTTGCTTTCATCAAGTTCCTTCTTAAGCTTGGCAAGCTCTTCATCCCTTTCTCTTATCTGAAGCTTGATGAGGTCAAGCTTTTCATTCTCAGCTTCTATGATGGGTTCTTCTTGACTCATTGTCATGGTCAGTGCTCCCTTTGCATGAAGGTCATGCAGTCTGTCCCATATATCTTTTGCTGATGTATATTTTCCTAGATTCCTCTTCACAGAATCAGGCAGTCCATCCAAGATAGTCTTTGTTGCTTGTGCATCATACTCCATGGATTCTTTATCCATCTTGCTGTCATCAATCACTGACTCCCAGACTTCAATCCCCTCAAACATTAGGAAAGCCCTCATCTTTATTTCCCATACATTAAAGTTTCCATCAAACTTTGGGGTTTCAAATAGAATGTATTCTAATGGATTGCCTTCTAGTTTAGTAGAGGAGGGAGACACATTTTTAGCAGGCTTGGAGGCTTTCTTCTTTGACCTTGCCATTCTTAACTATACTCCAAAATACTTGACTGTGTTTTTAAAATGACTTACTGTTTCTTCAACAGCGACACAGAAAGTTAATCTGAGAAATACCTGAATACTTTTGGCTGAAACTTCACACTGCTGGAGAAGCTTTACTGCTACTGCAACAAGAGTCTTTCCTTCAGCATCTTTGAGTCTTCAAAGAGCCTGGACTAGCTCTGATACCACTGTTGGGTATTTTTAAATGGGAAATACCAAAACCAATCATGCAAATACCACAGAGCCAATGCTCTGTTTCATTTCTTCCAGGACCTTTGCACAGCGAAGCTATTAAAAACAAAATGACTCAAAACAGTCCATTTCACAGCCATAAAATACTTCTATTGCTTAAAAACAAAAACTGTTACACACTTCATCCTCTGCGCAGAGAGGGATTCACTGGAGAAACTCTGTCTCCTCATTTCTGGTCTTCCACTGCTGTGGGCATTACAACAACTTCTGTTTTACAATGGGGTAAAAAAAAATTACATCCCCTGCTCCTGATATCTCGCACTGCTGTGCGTTTAACATTTACCACAAAATTACATACGCCTCTGTTCAGTTTTTACCGCACTGTTGTGCGTTCATTACAACAAAAATTCACCACCGCCACCGTGCGCAGGCACAACATTGCTCTTTGTTCTCTGAGCAATTACTCCCGTGCAGCACACCACACTTTTGCCTATTCTCACTTTACCGCACTGCTGTGCGTTCAATATATGGCACAAAACAAAAACATGCACATCCTCGGTGCGCAGTCACCATACCCAGAAGACTTATTTCATTTCGACGACCACACACGCGGGCTTACATAACATATAAAAAACATACATAAGAAAAAACGTGGCCCATACTAATATTAAAGGCCCACACCTAAACTATGTACATGCATATATAAAAATATATATATATGACTATACGCCCATACCCATATTAATGGGTCTCCACCAAAACTACGTATATAAAAAAATATATGATAATGTGCCCATAACCATTTAAAGGGCGTTCACCAAAAAACTACGTCAAGCATTAAAATCATTAACTCTTCCATTCTCGGCGGTCAACCAATAGTCTTTTACTCCACGCAAAATTAATTCGCTGCAGGCCCGTATGCACCTTCAGAGATCGACGGCTGAGGACGCGGGAGGAGATCGGACGGCGGAGATTGATATCGGACCAGGTAAGATGCGCCAACGATAACACGCGAATTTTGACGTTGGCTTATGTCATGCGGGTGACACGCGTCTGCACCAGGTTTTATCGGAGGCAAATATACGGAAACAGCTTTTCGCTGGAAGGCGGTGCGATATGCTCTGGGAGGTTTGCTGGTTTGGCTCCGGCGGTTTTGGGTGCTGCCGTATTGTCCACGTCCACCTGCACAGCGTTGCGACCTGCAGTTGGAATTACCATTCCAACACTCCCCTTTAATTTCAACTGCTGGGCATTCAATCTTACCCAAACACTTCCTCACATAGAGGGATTCACCAATACTGCTGTTACAAAGACATTTTCCTCACATAGAGGGATTCACCAACTGCTTCTGATGCAGTTCACAAACAAACAAAGTTGTCTTTCTCTTAATAGAGGGATTAACCTGAAACTGTGCTTAAGAGCACCTTCCTCATGACAGAGGGATTCACCATAACAATGTGCTGAAGAGCACCTTCCTCTTGATAGAGGGATTCACCTGTGAGTATGCTGAAAAGCATCATCCTCTTGATAGAGGGATTTACCATGTGTATGCTAAAAAGCATCTTCCTCTTGACAGAGGGATTTACCATGACACTACGCTGAAAAGCACCTTCCCCTTTAACAAAGGGATTCACTAAGAACTTCACTTCCTCTCACGGAGGGATTACTGCCAAACACTGCTTTAGATGCAGTTTCAAAACAAAACATTCATTGCACTGTTGTGCATACTCATTACATTGTTCTTTTATGCTGATGCATGTTCTCTGCTGCACTGTTGTGCCATCTTCTTTGCTGCGTCTACCCCACACTGCTGTGTCTACACTTGTTGTTGTGTTGCTGCACTTCACTTACATTTCTTTGCAAACTTTGCATTGCTGTGCGTTAATAAAAAAAATTCTTACATGTGCGTTGCTGTGCCTTTCCTTTCTCACATTCACACTATTGTGTGAGAATTCTTTACTTGTGCACTTATGCGTGCTTCCCTTCTTCACAGTGGGAAAACTTTTCTTCACGCTGCTGCGTGCTCCCCTTCATTAATTACAATCGTACTTATGTTGTGTCTTACTTGCATTTCAGATGCAAACAACACACTTACTGCACTTACATTTACCGCTATAAAGAAAAAATTTCTTTTACATCTGTGGTGCTGTCCATAACTTCTTGCTGCTGCATTTTTCATATTCACTACTGTCCATACCCATAACCATAGATTGTCATCCCTGGGCTTTTTATTTGCTGCTTGCGTTGCCTCTGCAATTTGCACTGTGGCTGCCTTTTGTTTCATCATACTGTTGTGTGCCCATACACCAACTCTTTACTCTCCATTACTTGCACATAGAGAGAAATCACCCTCACGCTGTTTTGCGCTGCATTCTCCACACAACAAAAAAAAAATTAACACGGGCTGCTGCCTTTTCTTTTTACACCCTTGCTTCACACAATCTTAGTCTTCATTTTTTTATTTACACGATGCACTGTTGTGCAATTCCTTTCGTTTTTCTGCTGCCATACACATTCTCATTCATCCCATGTGCATTAAAAATATACACTGCCCCTGTTTTTCTTTAGGCATTTCTGTGCATGTTGCATTGCATACAAAAAAAAATTACATTTTTCACTGCTGTGTGAAAAATTTCATTGCATTCTCAGCCACTGGGCATTTATGCTCTGTTGCGTTTTGCTTTCTTCTCATTTTCTTCTCACTGCTTTTCATTTTCATTCCCAATACAGAACATTTCATCTGCTGTGCATTACACTCACTCTGCTGTGAGTATATTCTCTCACATTACATAGAAGGAAACTACCTTCCATTGCTATGCATTTCAATGCATGTGCTCCATAACAAAAATTCAAAACTGTTGTTTTATGTTCTGTCTTCCCACTGCTGTGAGAGTCTCCATGCTTTGCACACTACTTATTGCGCTGCTGCACTTTACATTTGAGCGCTGTCCCTTTTTCTTCTCTGCTGTTATGGCAGATTTAACTTCATATTTTTCCTTTAAAAAAATCTTCATCTAGGAGTGACTGTTAATACAGTTCAGCAATAAAAAAATTACAAGCTCCCCTTTAATGTGTATGCTTTATCTTCTTTCAGCAGACTCTTCTCAAAACAAATTTAGATCCACTGGGGAGTTCAAGGGGTTTTCAGGTTGCCTTTCCTTCCTTCTCCATACTTGTGTAACTTTCTTCTTTTGTATGGGTCTAGCTTGTGTAAGAGCCCATGTTAAGTTACAGTCACGTGCCATATGCCCAATGTTATGACACTTGAAGCATTCAACTTCATTCATGAATAAGAATTCATGATTTCTTCTTGTGAAATTATTTCTTGGAGATTGTCGGGGACCACAACATCTATCTCCATGAAATGCTCTACAGTCTCTTGCCATATGACCAAAGTTTGAACAAGAGTAACAATAACCATAAAATGAACTTTGGTACCTGGGAGATGGAGGTTTCCTTGATGTACTTCTGAAGCCTTGCTGCCTTGAGATCCTTTGATGATCACCATTGCCTCTTGCCTCTTTGACATCAGCTACATTTCTTCTTGGAGCTGGTTTTCTTCTTGGAGCAAGATTTCTTCTATTGCAGCCTTCATTTTTCTCCTTGCCTTTGCTGGAACTAGGAGCATCACAATCTCTTTCTGCCTTCTTCACATCTCCTTTGCTTAAAGCATCCTCATCCTTGTTTGAGGGTTCACCTACATACCCAAGTCCTGATTTATCAAATGGAGATCTGTGATAGCTGAGCATGTCATCCAGAGCTTGAGAGCTCTTCATGATCTTGTTCATCCCTTCAACCTTCTTCCTGAGGAGGACAATCTCTTCTTCTAACTTTTCACATTCATTATTTTTCTTTGCTAGTTGTCCCTCAGTTTCTTCCTTGCTACGAGTAGCTTCAGCTGCTACTATTTTGAAGGAGATAATATCTGTCTTCATTTTGGAGATTTCTTCATCTTTTGCTTGACTGCTCTTCATTTTCTTTTCAGCTCCTTGTGCCTGCTTCCTGGCTTCTTGTAGTTCGGACTTAAGGGAGGAGACCTCTACCTTGTACTGTCCAATCTCTTCTACAAGCTTGTTCAGTCTCTTGTGCCTTTGTTCAAGTTGACTTGACAAGGCGTCTTCCTGCTTCTTTGCTTCATTCAGCTGATTTGTCATGGATATGACTTCTTCATGATGTTTCCTTTTGCTTTCATCAAGTTCCTTCTTAAGCTTGGCAACCTCTTCATCCCTTTCTCTTATCTGAAGCTTGATGAGGTCAAGCTTTTCATTCTCAGCTTCTATGATGGGTTCTTCTTGACTCATTGTCATGGTCAGTGCTCCCTTTGCATGAAGGTCATGCAGTCTGTCCCATATATCTTTTGCTGATGTATATTTTCCTAGATTCCTCTTCACAGAATCAGGCAGTCCATCCAAGATAATCTTTGTTGCTTGTGCATCATACTCCATGGATTCTTTATCCATCTTGCTGTCATCAATCACTGACTCCCAGACTTCAATCCCCTCAAACATTAGGAAAGCCCTCATCTTTATTTCCCATACATTAAAGTTTCCATCAAACTTTGGGTTTCAAATAGAATGTATTCTAATGGATTGCCTTCTAGTTTAGTAGAGGAGGGAGACACATTTTTAGCAGGCTTGGAGGCTTTCTTCTTTGACCTTGCCATTCTTAACTATACTCCAAAATACTTGACTGTGTTTTTAAAATGACTTACTGTTTCTTCAACAGCGACACAGAAAGTTAATCTGAGAAATACCTGAATACTTTTGGCTGAAACTTCACACTGCTGGAGAAGCTTTACTGCTACTGCAACAAGAGTCTTTCCTTCAGCATCTTTGAGTCTTCAAAGAGCCTGGACTAGCTCCGATACCACTGTTGGGTATTTTTAAATGGGAAATACCAAAACCAATCATGCAAATACCACAGAGCCAATGCTCTGTTTCATTTCTTCCAGGACCTTTGCACAGCGAAGCTATTAAAAACAAAATGACTCAAAACAGTCCATTTCACAGCCATAAAATACTTCTATTGCTTAAAAACAAAAACTGTTACACACTTCATCCTCTGCGCAGAGAGGGATTCACTGGAGAAACTCTGTCTCCTCATTTCTGGTCTTCCACTGCTGTGGGCATTACAACAACTTCTGTTTTACAATGGAGTAAAAAAAAATTACATCCCCTGCTCCTGATATCTCGCACTGCTGTGCGTTTAACATTTACCACAAAATTACATACGCCTCTGTTCAGTTTTTACCGCACTGCTGTGCGTTCATTACAACAAAAATTCACCACCGCCACCGTGCGCAGGCACAACATTGCTCTTTGTTCTCTGAGCAATTACTCCCGTGCAGCACACCACACTTTTGCCTATTCTCTCTTTACCGCACTGCTGTGCGTTCAATATATGGCACAAAACAAAAACATGCACATCCTCGGCGCAGTCACCATACCCAGAAGACTTATTTCATTTCGACGACCACACACGCGGGCTTACATAACATATAAAAAAACATACATAAAAAAACGTGGCCCATACTAATATTAAAGGCCCACACCTAAACTACGTACATGCATATATAAAAATATATATATATGACTATACGCCCATACCCATATTAATGGGTCTCCACCAAAACTACGTATATAAAAAAATATATGATAATGTGCCCATAACCATTTAAAGGGCGTTCACCAAAAAACTACGTCAAGCATTAAAATCATTAACTCTTCCATTCTCGGCGGTCAACCAATAGTCTTTTACTCCACGCAAAATTAATTCGCTGCAGGCCCGTATGCACCTTCAGAGATCGACGGCTGAGGACGCGGGAGGAGATCGGACGGCGGAGATTGATATCGGACCAGGTAAGATGCGCCAACGATAACACGCGAATTTTGACGTTGGCTTATGTCATGCGGGTGACACGCGTCTGCACCAGGTTTTATCGGAGGCAAATATACGGAAACAGCTTTTCGCTGGAAGGCGGTGCGATATGCTCTAGGAGGTTTGCTGGTTTGGCTCCGGCGGTTTTGGGTGCTGCCGTATTGTCCACGTCCACCTGCACAGCGTTGCGACCTGTAGTTGGAATTACCATTCCAACACTCCCCTTTAATTTCAACTGCTGGGCATTCAATCTTACCCAAACACTGCTGTTACAAAGACATTTTCCTCACATAGAGGGATTCACCAACTGCTTCTGATGCAGTTCACAAACAAACAAAGTTGTCTTTCTCTTAATAGAGGGATTAACCTGAAACTGTGCTTAAGAGCACCTTCCTCATGACAGAGGGATTCACCATAACAATGTGCTGAAGAGCACCTTCCTCTTGATAGAGGGATTCACCTGTGAGTATGCTGAAAAGCATCATCCTCTTGATAGAGGGATTTACCATGTGTATGCTAAAAAGCATCTTCCTCTGACAGAGGGATTTACCATGACACTACGCTGAAAAGCACCTTCCCCTTTAACAAAGGATTCACTAAGAACTTCACTTCCTCTCACGGAGGGATTACTGCCAAACACTTCTTTAGATGTAGTTTCAAAACAAAACATTCATTGCACTGTTGTGCATACTCATTACATTGTTCTTTTATGCTGATGCATGTTCTCTGCTGCACTGTTGTGCCATCTTCTTTGCTGCGTCTACCCCACACTGCTGTGTCTACACTTGTTGTTGTGTTGCTGCACTTCACTTACATTTCTTTGCAAACTTTGCATTGCTGTGCGTTAATAAAAAAAATTCTTACATGTGCGTTGCTGTGCCTTTCCTTTCTCACATTCACACTATTGTGTGAGAATTCTTTACTTGTGCACTTATGCGTGCTTCCCTTCTTCACAGTGGGAAAACTTTTCTTCACGCTGCTGCGTGCTCCCCTTCATTAATTACAATCGTACTTATGTTGTGTCTTACTTGCATTTCAGATGCAAACAACACACTTACTGCACTTACATTTACCGCTATAAAGAAAAAATTTCTTTTACATCTGTGGTGCTGTCCATAACTTCTTGCTGCTGCATTTTTCATATTCACTACTGTCCATACCCATAACCATAGATTGTCATCCCTGGGCTTTTTATTTGCTGTTGCGTTGCCTCTGCAATTTGCACTGTGGCTGCCTTTTGTTTCATCATACTGTTGTGTGCCCATACACCAACTCTTTACTCTCCATTACTTGCACATAGAGAGAAATCACCCTCACGCTGTTTTGCGCTGCATTCTCCACACAACAAAAAAAAAATTAACACGGGCTGCTGCCTTTTCTTTTACACCCTTGCTTCACACAATCTTAGTCTTCATTTTTTTATTTACACGATGCACTGTTGTGCAATTCCTTTCGTTTTTCTGCTGCCATACACATTCTCATTCATCCCATGTGCATTAAAAATATACACTGCCCCTGTTTTTCTTTAGGCATTTCTGTGCATGTTGCATTGCATACAAAAAAAAAATACATTTTTCACTGCTGTGTGAAAAATTTCATTGCATTCTCAGCCACTGGGCATTTATGCTCTGTTGCGTTTTGCTTTCTTCTCATTTTCTTCTCACTGCTTTTCATTTTCATTCCCAATACAGAACATTTCATCTGCTGTGCATTACACTCACTCTGCTGTGAGTATATTCTCTCACATTACATAGAAGGAAACTACCTTCCATTGCTATGCATTTCAATGCATGTGCTCCATAACAAAAATTCAAAACTGTTGTTTTATGTTCTGTCTTCCCACTGCTGTGAGAGTCTCCATGCTTTGCACACTACTTATGCGCTGCTGCACTTTACATTTGAGCGCTGTCCCTTTTTCTTCTCTGCTGTTATGGCAGATTTAACTTCATATTTTTCCTTTAAAAAAATCTTCATCTAGGAGTGACTGTTAATACAGTTCAGCAATAAAAAAATTACAAGCTCCCCTTTAATGTGTATGCTTTATCTTCTTTCAGCAGACTCTTCTCAAAACAAATTTAGATCCACTGGGGAGTTCAAGGGTTTTCAGGTTGCCTTTCCTTCCTTCTCCATACTTGTGTAACTTTCTTCTTTTGTATGGGTCTAGCTTGTGTAAGAGCCCATGTTAAGTTACAGTCACGTGCCATATGCCCAATGTTATGACACTTGAAGCATTCAACTTCATTCATGAATAAGAATTCATGATTTCTTCTTGTGAAATTATTTCTTGGAGATTGTCGGGGACCACAACATCTATCTCCATGAAATGCTCTACAGTCTCTTGCCATATGACCAAAGTTTGAACAAGAGTAACAATAACCATAAAATGAACTTTGGTACCTGGGAGATGGAGGTTTCCTTGATGTACTTCTGAAGCCTTGCTGCCTTGAGATCCTTTGATGATCACCATTGCCTCTTGCCTCTTTGACATCAGCTACATTTCTTCTTGGAGCTGGTTTTCTTCTTGGAGCAAGATTTCTTCTATTGCAGCCTTCATTTTTCTCCTTGCCTTTGCTGGAACTAGGAGCATCACAATCTCTTTCTGCCTTCTTCACATCTCCTTTGCTTAAAGCATCCTCATCCTTGTTTGAGGGTTCACCTACATACCCAAGTCCTGATTTATCAAATGGAGATCTGTGATAGCTGAGCATGTCATCCAGAGCTTGAGAGCTCTTCATGATCTTGTTCATCCCTTCAACCTTCTTCCTGAGGAGGACAATCTCTTCTTCTAACTTTTCACATTCATTATTTTTCTTTGCTAGTTGTCCCTCAGTTTCTTCCTTGCTACGAGTAGCTTCAGCTGCTACTATTTTGAAGGAGATAATATCTGTCTTCATTTTGGAGATTTCTTCATCTTTTGCTTGACTGCTCTTCATTTTCTTTTCAGCTCCTTGTGCCTGCTTCCTGGCTTCTTGTAGTTCGGACTTAAGGGAGGAGACCTCTACCTTGTACTGTCCAATCTCTTCTACAAGCTTGTTCAGTCTCTTGTGCCTTTGTTCAAGTTGACTTGACAAGGCGTCTTCCTGCTTCTTTGCTTCATTCAGCTGATTTGTCATGGATATGACTTCTTCATGATGTTTCCTTTTGCTTTCATCAAGTTCCTTCTTAAGCTTGGCAACCTCTTCATCCCTTTCTCTTATCTGAAGCTTGATGAGGTCAAGCTTTTCATTCTCAGCTTCTATGATGGGTTCTTCTTGACTCATTGTCATGGTCAGTGCTCCCTTTGCATGAAGGTCATGCAGTCTGTCCCATATATCTTTTGCTGATGTATATTTTCCTAGATTCCTCTTCACAGAATCAGGCAGTCCATCCAAGATAATCTTTGTTGCTTGTGCATCATACTCCCATGGATTCTTTATCCATCTTGCTGTCATCAATCACTGACTCCCAGACTTCAATCCCCTCAAACATTAGGAAAGCCCTCATCTTTATTTCCCATACATTAAAGTTTCCATCAAACTTTGGGGTTTCAAATAGAATGTATTCTAATGGATTGCCTTCTAGTTTAGTAGAGGAGGGACACATTTTTAGCAGGCTTGGAGGCTTTCTTCTTTGACCTTGCCATTCTTAACTATACTCCAAAATACTTGACTGTGTTTTTAAAATGACTTACTGTTTCTTCAACAGCGACACAGAAAGTTAATCTGAGAAATACCTGAATACTTTTGGCTGAAACTTCACACTGCTTGAGAAGCTTTACTGCTACTGCAACAAGAGTCTTTCCTTCAGCATCTTTGAGTCTTCAAAGAGCCTGGACTAGCTCCGATACCACTGTTGGGTATTTTTAAATGGAAATACCAAAACCAATCATGCAAATACCACAGAGCCAATGCTCTGTTTCATTTCTTCCAGACCTTTGCACAGCGAAGCTATTAAAAAACAAAATGACTCAAAACAGTCCATTTCACAGCCATAAAATACTTCTATTGCTTAAAAACAAAAACTGTTACACACTTCATCCTCTGCGCAGAGAGGGATTCACTGGAGAAACTCTGTCTCCTCATTTCTGGTCTTCCACTGCTGTGGGCATTACAACAACTTCTGTTTTACAATGGGGTAAAAAAAAATTACATCCCCTGCTCCTGATATCTCGCACTGCTGTGCGTTTAACATTTACCACAAAATTACATACGCCTCTGTTCAGTTTTTTTTACCGCACTGCTGTGCGTTCATTACAACAAAAATTCACCACCGCCACCGTGCGCAGGCACAACATTGCTCTTTGTTCTCTGAGCAATTACTCCCGTGCAGCACACCACACTTTTGCCTATTCTCTCTTTACCGCACTGCTGTGCGTTCAATATATGGCACAAAACAAAAACATGCACATCCTCGGTGCGCAGTCACCATACCCAAAAGACTTATTTCATTTCGACGACCACACACGCGGGCTTACATAACATATAAAAAACATACATAAAAAAAACGTGGCCCATACTAATATTAAAGGCCCACACCTAAACTACGTACATGCATATATAAAAATATATAAAACTATACGCCCATACCCATATTAATGGGTCTCCACCAAAACTACGTATATATAAAAAAATATGATAATGTGCCCATAACCATTTAAAAGGGCGTTCACCAAAAAACTACGTCAAGCATTAAAATCATCAACTCTTCCATTCTCGGCGGTCAACCAATAGTCTTTTACTCCACGCAAAATTAATTCGTTGCAGGCCCGTATGCACCTTACGCGATCGACGGCTGAGGACGCGCGAGGAGATCGGACGGCGGAGATTGATATCGGACCAGGTAAGATGCGCCAACGATAACGCGCGAAATTTGACGTTGGCTTATGTCATGCGGGTGACACGCGTCTGCACCAGGTTTTATCGGAGGCAAATATACGGAAACAGCTTTTCGCTAGAAGGCGGTGCGATATGCTCTGGGAGGTTTGCTGGTTTGGCTCCGGCGGTTTTGGGTGCTGCCGTATTGTCCACGTCCGCCTGCACGGTGTTGCGACCTGCAGTTGGAATTACCATTCCAACACTCCCCTTTAATTTCAACTGCTAGGCATTCAATCTTACCCAAACACTTCCTCACATAGAGGGATTCACCAATACTGATGTTACAAAGACATTTTCCTCACATAGAGGGATTCACCAACTGCTTCTGATGCAGTTCACAAACAAACAAAGTTGTCTTTCTCTTAATAGAGGGATTAACCTGAAACTGTGCTTAAGAGCACCTTCCTCATGACAGAGGGATTCACCATAACAATGTGCTGAAGAGCACCTTCCTCTTGATAGAGGGATTCACCTGTGACTATGCTGAAAAGCATCATCCTCTTGATAGAGGGATTTACCATGTGTATGCTAAAAATCATCTTCCTCTTGGCAGAGGGATTTACCATGACACTACGCTGAAAAGCACCTTCCCCTTTAACAAAGGGATTCACTAAGAACTTCACTTCCTCTCACGGAGGGATTACTGCCAAACACTGCTTTAGATGCAGTTTCAAAACAAAACATTCATTGCACACTGTTGCATACTCATTACATTGTTCTTTTATGCTGATGCATGTTCTCTGCTGCACTGTTGTGCCATCTTCTTTGCTGCGTCTACCCCACACTGCTGTGTCTACACTTGCTGTTGTGTTGCTGCACTTCACTTACATTTCTTTGCAAACTCTGCATTGTTGTGCGTTAATAAAAAAATTCTTACATGTGCGTTGCTGTGCCTTTCCTTTCTCACATTCACACTGTTGTGTGAGAATTCTTTACTTGTGCACTTATGCGTGCTTCCCTTCTTCACAGTGGGAAAACTTTTCTTCACGCTGCTGCGTGCTCCCCTTCATTAATTACAATCGTACTTCTGTTGTGTCTTACTTGCATTTCAGATGCAAACAACACACTTACTGCACTTACATTTACCGCTATAAAGAAAAAATTTCTTTTACATCTGTGCTGATGTCCATAACTTCTTGCTGCTGCATTTTTCATATTCACTGCTGTCCATACCCATAACCATAGATTGTCATCCCTGGGCTTTTTATTTGCTGTTGCGTTGCCTCTGCAATTTGCACTGTGGCTGCCTTTTGTTTCATCATACTGTTGTGTGCCCATACACTAACTCTTTACTCTCCATTACTTGCACATAGAGAGAAATCATCCTCACGCTGTTTTGCGCTGCATTCTCCACACAACAAAAAAAAAATTAACACGGGCTGCTGCCTTTTCTTTTTACACCCTTGCTTCACACAATCTTAGTCTTCATTTTTTTTATTTACACAATGCACTGTTGTGCAATTCCTTTCGTTTTTCTGCTGCCATACACATTCTCATTCATCCCATGTGCATTAAAAATATACGCTGCCCCTGTTTTTCTTTAGGCATTTCTGTGCATGTTGCATTGCATACAAAAAAAAATTACATTTTTCACTGCTGTGTGAAAAATTTCATTGCATTCTCAGCCACTGGGCATTTACGCTCTGTTGCGTTTTGCTTTCTTCTCATTTTCTTCTCACTGCTTTTCATTTTCATTCCCAATACAGAACATTTCATCTGCTGTGCATTACACTCACTTTGCTGTGAGTATATTCTCTCACATTACATAGAAGGAAACTACCTTCCATTGCTATGCATTTCAATGCATGTGCTCCATAACAAAATTCAAAACTGTTGTTTTATGTTCTGTCTTCCCACTGCTGTGAGAGTCTCCATGCTTTGCACACTACTTATTGCGCTGCTGCACTTTACATTTGAGCGCTGTCCCTTTTTCTTCTCTGCTGTTATGGCAGATTTAACTTCATATTTTTCCTTTAAAAAAATCTTCATCTAGGAGTGACTGTTAATACAGTTCAGCAATAAAAAAATTACAAGCTCCCCTTTAATGTGTATGCTTTATCTTCTTTCAGCAGACTCTTCTCAAAACAAATTTAGATCCATTGGGGAGTTCAAGGGGTTTTCAGGTTGCCTTTCCTTCCTTCTCAATACTTGTGTAACTTTCTTCTTTTGTATGGGTCTAGCTTGTGTAAGAGCCCATGTTAAGTTACAGTCACGTGCCATATACCCAATGTTATGACACTTGAAGCATTCAACTTCATTCATGAATAAGAATTCATGATTTCTTCTTGTGAAATTATTTCTTGGAGATTGTCGGGGACCACAACATCTATCTCCATGAAATGCTCTACAGTCTCTTGCCATATGACCAAAGTTTGAACAAGAGTAACAATAACCATAAAATGAACTTTGGTACCTGGGAGATGGAGGTTTCCTTGATGTACTTCTGAAGCCTTGCTGCCTTGAGATCCTTTGATGATCACCATTGCCTCTTGCCTCTTTGACATCAGCTACATTTCTTCTTGGAGCTGGTTTTCTTCTTGGAGCAAGATTTCTTCTATTGCAGCCTTCATTTTTCTCCTTACCTTTGCTGGAACTAGGAGCATCACAATCTCTTTCTGCCTTCTTCACATCTCCTTTGCTTAAAGCATCCTCATCCTTGTTTGAGGGTTCACCTACATATCCAAGTCCTGATTTATCAAATGGAGATCTGTGATAGCTGAGCATGTCATCCAGAGCTTGAGAGCTCTTCATGATCTTGTGCATCCCTTCAACCTTCTTCCTGAGGAGGACAATCTCTTCTTCTAACTTTTCACATTCATTATTTTTCTTTGCTATTGTCCCTCAGTTTCTTCCTTGCTACGAGTAGCTTCAGATGCTACTATTTTGAAGGAGATAATATCTGTCTTCATTTTGGAGATTTCTTCATCTTTGCTTTACTGCTCTTCATTTTCTTTTCAGCTCCTTGTGCCTGCTTCCTGGCTTCTTGTAGTTCGGACTTAAGGAGGAGAACCTCTACCTTGTACTGTCCAATCTCTTCTACAAGCTTGTTCAGTCTCTTGTGCCTTTGTTCAAGTTGACTTGACAAGGTGTCTTCCTGCTTCTTTGCTTCATTCAGCTGATTTGTCATGGATATGACTTCTTCATGATGTTTCCTTTTGCTTTCATCAAGTTCCTTCTTAAGCTTGGCAACCTCTTCATCCCTTCTCTTATTTGAAGCTTGATGAGGTCAAGCTTTTCATTCTCAGCTTCTATGATGGGTTCTTCTTGACTCATTGTCATGGTCAGTGCTCCCTTTGCATGAAGGTCATGCAGTCTGTCCCATATATCTTTTGCTGATGTATATTTTCCTAGATTCCTCTTCACAGAATCAGGCATCCATCCAAGATAATCTTTGTTGCTTGTGCATCATACTCCATGGATTCTTTATCCATCTTGCTGTCATCAATCACTGACTCCCAGACTTCAATCCCCTCAAACATTAGGAAAGCCCTCATCTTTATTTCCCATACATTAAAGTTTCCATCAAACTTGGGTTTTCAAATAGAATGTATTCTAATGGATTGCCTTCTAGTTTAGTAGACGAGGGAGACACATTTTTAGCAGGCTTGGAGGCTTTCTTCTTTGACCTTGCCATTCTTAACTATACTCCAAAATACTTGACTGTGTTTTAAAATGACTTACTGTTTCTTCAATAGCGACACAGAAAGTTAATCTGAGAAATACCTGAATACTTTTGGCTGAAACTTCACACTGCTGGAGAAGCTTTACTGCTACTGCACAAGAGTCTTTCCTTCAGCATCTTTGAGTCTTCAAAGAGCCTGGACTAGCTCCGATACCACTGTTGGGTATTTTTAAATGGGAAATACCAAAACCAATCATGCAAATACCACAGAGCCAATGCTCTGTTTCATTTCTTCCAGGACCTTTGCACAGCGAAGCTATTAAAAACAAAATGACTCAAAACAGTCCATTTCACAGCCATAAAATACTTCTATTGCTTAAAAACAAAAACTGTTACACACTTCATCCTCTGCGCATAGAGGGATTCACTGGAGAAACTTTGTCTCCTCATTTCTGGTCTTCCACTGATGTGGGCATTACAACAACTTCTGTTTTACAATGGAGTAAAAAAAAATTACATCCCCTGCTCCTGATATCTCGCACTGCTATGCGTTTAACATTTACCACAAAATTACATACGCCTCTTTTCAGTTTTTACCGCACTGTTGTGCGTTCAATACAACAAAAATTCACCACCGCCACCGTGCGCAGACACACACATTGCTCTTTTGTTCTCTGAGCAATTACTCCCGTGCAACACACCACACTTTTGCCTATTCTCACTTTACCGCACTGCTCTGCGTTCAATATATGGCACAAAACAAAAACATGCACATCCTCGGTGCGCAGTCACCATACCCAGAAGACTTATTTCATTTCGAACGACCACACACGCGGGCTTACATAACATATAAAAAACATACATAAAAAAAAACGTGGCCCATACTAATATAAAGGCCCACACCTAAACTATGTACATGCATATATAAAAATATATATATATGACTATACGCCCATACCCATATTAATGGGTCTCCACCAAAACTATGTATATAAAAAAATATATGATAATGTGCCCATAACCATTTAAAGGGCGTTCACCCAAAAACTACGTCAAGCATTAAAATCATTAACTCTTCCATTCTCGGCGGTCAACCAATAGTCTTTTACTCCCGCAAAATTAATTCGCTGCAGGCCCGTATGCACCTTCAGAGATCGACGGCTGAGGACGCGTGAGGAGATCGGACGGCGGAGATTGATATCGGACCAGGTAAGATGCGCCAACGATAACACGCGAATTTTGACGTTGGCTTATGTCATGCGGGTGACACGCGTCTGCACCAGGTTTTATCGGAGGCAAATATACGGAAACAGTTTTTCGCTGGAAGGCGGTGCGATATGCTCTGGAGATTTGCTGGTTTGGCTCCGCGGTTTTGGGTGCTGCCGTATTGTCCACGTCCACCTGCACAGTGGTTGCGACCTGCAGTTGGAATTACCATTCCAACAAATTGAT